>QVTF01025857.1:0-365142 GCA_003573665.1 Oxygymnocypris stewartii
CTGAAAGACTTCAAGCTCAAACAAAGATCTGCATCTTTTGGAATCCAGCGAAACTTCAAACTGAACAAGGATTCCCAGACTGAAATTTTCTCTCTGGTGAGTGCTGTCTCTAATCCGAAAGAACCTAAGACCAGTACAAATTTTTGTATCCTCTGTGCCGTCAGAGAAGAGTTAACATACATCTGTAGGGTTTGTTTAACTAAAGTTTATCCTCTGTTTTCAGACAGGGAAGAGTTTATCCTCTGTTTCTTGTAGGCAGGGAAGTTTATCCTCTGTTTTCAAGCAGGGAAGAGTGTATCCTCTAAAGTTTTTTATTTTAGAGATGAAAGTTTATCCTCTGTTTTCAGGCAGGGAAGGTTAGCATTACGTGCTAATTTTTAGTTTATCCTCTAAAGTTTTTATTTTAGAGATGAAAGTATCCTCTGTTCTTTCAGGCAGGGAAGATTTTGGGCATTACGTGCTAAAAATTATAATTTAGTTTTATCCTCTGTTTCTTGCAGGCAGGGAAGATTTTGGCATTACGTGCTAAAAAAACAAGTGTACCCTCTGTTGATCAGAGAAGTGTTTGTTTTGTTTGTGTGGTACAGAAGAAACTTGCAAAATGGTCAGAAGGAATGCTAGGCTGATTCCAACCACAGAAAAGAGTGGTCTTGCGACTCCTCTGTGGTCAGATAGTGAATTCAAAACGCTGTTAGGGGAACAAATGGACCTAATAGTCACTGAAAAAGTTAGACAAAAACTAACGCAGAAATATGAGATTCATCCAGACAAGACTTGGTCGGTAGATGAGTGTAAAAAAGTACTAGGAGCAAGTATTCGTAAGAACAATGTGAAAGACATTATCTGTTGTCACAGGGAATTCAGTGTAACGCTAGCGACACAACAGTCTCAGCGTAACGCAGAGCTAGAGAAACAGAACAATGAACTCCGTGCTAGAATATACACTTTGACCAAGAAATTGAACCTCAAGAAAGAGGCAAAAACTGATGTGGAAGTAAGTCAGCCTGATAACATTTCCCCTGATTTACAAGCGTTCTTTGAAACAGATGTAGCTCTCCAATCAGTAACTGATGTGCCTGTAAATTCCGTCCATGTGTGTGGGGCTAGGAGAAGATCTCAGGGGATTGAGGACACTGATGGTGTTCCTCTCCATTCTTCTGTTGTGCAAATACAAACTGCTGCCAAAGCTTTATGTCCTAAAGATATAGAGAGACTATCTCAGAGTTTACCGTCAGCACGCACACATTTTTCTGAATTTAGAAGAACATTGATCAGTAAAATGCGTCTTTATGACATGTCGTTGACAGAAGTCACGCAGCTGATGTCACAAATACTAACTGAATCTGAATTCAACAGTTTTGAATCTGCTGTCACTTCTGAACTGCGAAATGCCAGTAAGGGTGATTTAAGAGAAGGTATTTTGAAAATCCTAAAGAATATCTTAGGGCCCAAAATAGATTGGTCTAGAATTACTACCTGTGTGCAAAGGAAAGAAGAAACTGTGAGTGAATATACTGAGAGATTTTGTCAGTCAGCTGTAATCTACAGTGGAATTGTTGATGACTGACAGTGTGCTAGATGACAAGGGACCCTTGGTTCGTATCTGGTCAGATGGCCTTGTAGCCGAATACAGAAAAGCTTTACCATTCTTAGATCTAACTTGGTCTAACAGAACTCTCAGAAGTAACCTAGACAGGTTAGCTACATGGGAAAGAGACGCTGATGTCAAGGCAAAAGTAAGAGTAGCAGCAGCTACGTTTAACACAACGAAACAAGACAATAGATGGTCTAAAAGAGAAAGCAAATGCAAATACTGTGAAAAATTTGGACATTGGGAGAAAGAGTGTAGGAAGAAGTTGCAAGATAGTAAAAGAAATGCTATGCATAATTCTGCTCCTTCTCAGCCTGCACACAACCCTGAAGTAGTTCCGCCAGTGACCACTGAAATTATAGGACAGTTAGTTCAGGCTCTTCTAAGAGCACAACAAGACCAGGAAAAAAACTAATTATTGGGGCTGTGAGTAGCTACTTTTCCCCTGTAATCCAACACAATGACCAAAGAATTTTTGTGAAAGGTAGCATAAAAGAGAAAGAGATTGATTTTTTTGCTTGATACAGGTGCAGAAATTACAGTAATTCCTACAAAATTGGCACAAGGTTTAAACATCCCATACAAGAAAACCAAACTTTGTTTAACTGGTGTAATAGGTGAAGATTCTGTTTTGTATGAAACTCCGCCCATAGAGGTACAATTTGGCCCAAAAACTCTGACTACAAAATTACTATGCGCTCCATTAAATACAGGTGCAATTTTAGGCATGGATCTTCTGAGACAAATAAATCTAACTTTAGACATGTCCTCAGAATCTACTAGCATAAAAATTTCCTCAGCACAGATTTCTACCAATAATGCAACCCCTCCCGAGTATGCTTTCTTACAGAATCATCCAATTTGGGCTAAAGACAAGGATGATTGTGGGTTGTTGACAGGTGTAGAACCAGTTAAATTGACAGGAACTCCACCTCCGGTCACCAAACAATATCCGATTAATAAGGAAGCTATACAGGGAATCAAACTTATTGTAGAAAATTTGCTGATGCAAGGAGTGCTAGTTAAAACCAACAGTCCATGTAATTCACCCATATGGCCCATCAAGAAATCTAATGGGACATGGAGACTTACAATAGACTACAGAGTAGCCAATAAACATATTGAAAAAATCACCCCCCTAGTGGCAGATCCATCTACAATTTGTAATGGCTTACCATTAGATTGTAAGATTTTTTCAGTAATTGATATGTCTAATGGATTCTTTTCTGTACCGTTGCACTCTGACAGCCAGCCATGGTTAGCTTTCACAGTTGACTATGAACAATACCAGTGGACAAGATTGCCACAGGGATTTCAAAACTCCCCAACCATATATCATCAGGCTGTCAGACGTGATTTGTGTGACCCAGAATGTCCGGTAAAACAGTCCACTATGATCCAATATGTCGATGATATTTTGATTGCCTCAACAGATCATGAGGTACATCAAACTGAATTGGCATCATTGTTGGACTATTTGCATAAAAAAGGACACAAATGCAGCTTTCACAAAGCTCAAGTTGCTAAAAAGCAAGTCACATTTCTGGGTCAAACATTTGGTGCAGGAAATAGATCCATTACACAGGATCGAGCGGCTTCAGTCAAAGCCATACCTCCGCCTAATACCATTAAAACACTCCGCTCATTTTTAGGAACAACAGGTTATTGTAGACCTTGGATTGAAGACTATGCCTCGATTGCTCAGCCTCTCTATGATTTGTTGAAAGGCCATGGTAAAGATTCAGATACTGTTTGTATGGAAGAACTTCATCTCAAAGCTTTTAATGATTTGAAGAGAGCACTATGTCAAGCACCAGCATTAGGAATTGCCCAATCTGATAGACCCTTTGTGCTTTATGTCCATGAACACTTAGGCTTTATGACTGCATGTCTAATGCAAGATCATGGGGGCAGCTTACGCCCAATTCATTACTATTCCGGTAAACTTGACATAGTCGCTCAAGGTATGGGCCCATGCCTCAGAGCAGTACAGGCAGTTCATCTAGCGCTTCAGGCTTCATCAGGAATGGTGTTAGGTCAGACTGTAAACGTAAAATGCCCTCACACAGTGTCCGCACTAATGAATCAAGCAAAAGTCACTTCTGTCACCTCCTCCCGTTGGGGAAATTGGTTAGCAACTCTCACAGCCCCGAATATTGTTATACAGCGTGCACCAGTCACGAACCCATCCTCATGTATGATGTCTGCAATGACTGAATTTGTGTTAGAGGATGAAGGCGAAATGACTCATGATTGTGTTACGCTTACATATGCAGCGACAAGTGAAATAGCAGAAACTCCCATAGAGAACGCAGAATTGGAGTTGTTTGTTGATGGTTCAGCTCAAGTTATTGAAGGTAACAGACGAGCAGGATATGCAGTAACTTCTACCACTGAAGTAGTTGCTTCAGGTCGTCTTCCAGATCATTTTTCAGCTCAAGCTGCAGAACTAGTAGCCTTAACTAGAGCATGCACGCTAGCTTCAGGATCGGTTGCAAATATCTACACAGATTCCAGGTATGCTTTTGGGGTAATTCATGATTTTGGTGTCATTTGGCAAACCAGAAAATTTCTAACTTCTGCTGGATCCCCCATTAAGCATGCTGGATTAGTGAAAGATTTAATGTTTGCCATGAAACTCCCAAAGAAATTAGCAGTGATCAAAGTGAAAGCACATCTCACAACTAATACTACGGAAGCTAAAGGTAATGCTCTTGCTGATGTAGCGGCTAAACAGGCTTGTTTCTATGCAACTGTACAAGTGTGTTCAGGTAGTACAGCACAGAAGATAATTCTACCCTGGCAGACTCCACCAGAAGGTGGACACACAATCGTCCCAGGTCAATGGGTCATGATAAAGGCATTCAAAAACAAGCCATTAGAGCCTAAGTGGTACGGACCACATCAAGTGATGTTGATTACAGCAGCTGCAGTATTGTGTCAGGGAAGGAAAACTTGGACTCATGTGTCACATTGTAAGGTTGTTCCTCCCCCTGCAGGGATAGGATAGGGCAGACACAAGAACCAGTGAGGAGCCCAGGGAAGAACCGAAAGCAACAGGCTTCGGGGGCCAACCCTGAGGTGAAGATTTCCTCATAGGCCTTTCCCCTCCATTAGTCCATCCTTTCCTCACTGTTCTTTAGGTGTCGCAGGAATTAAGAAATAGGGAAAGAAGGAACAACCATAGCAGACTATATTTTGAACAGAGGATACAACCCTAATGTTTGCAGACTCTACAAATACTGCTCTGTGCCGTTGTTCTCTCTTGTTTGTGTTTCTTTCTTCCTCTGTGCAGATACCACCTGATGGCTGTCCTGAGATCCATATGCACCACCCTTCTCACCTGCGGATGAAGCCACAACCTCTAGAAAATAACTAGACCCATTACCGAGCCAACTATCACACAAGAAAGAGAAAAGAAAGAAGAAGAAAAAGAATAAAAATACACAACGCAGAGACTATTACCCGTAAAATCTTCACGGACCCTAATTGCATGTTTTGTTTCTGTGTCAGCATGCAATTACATATAAGCAACACAGAACATGTACTATGTGCCTGTAACAGATTACAAGTTACAAGAATTTAACTTTTAACGATTACAAGTTACAAGAATTAACTTTTAAGTGTCTAAATTTGTATTTTGTTAGAGTTATTAGAACTCTCAAAGGGGGAATTGAAAGATTACACATTTTATTTTAAATGTTTAATTTAGATATTTTCTTACTGAGAAAGTGTATCAGGAAATTCAGGTGTTTGAGAACGCTTCCTGACCATTTGAGCTCGACAGCTGTGGTTTTGTCTCTATGATAATGTTAAGATCAATGGGTCAGACTACTGAGAGATTCAACCTTTGATCTGCAAATGACTTTGTCCTGGCCAGATGTGGATTCGTTAGGTTTATTGCCCTCAGATGTATGCTTTCTTTGATGTTTTAACTCCAAAAAGTCCCTCCTCCAATTCTGTCTATAAGATACCCTGTAAAAATGACTTAAGAGGAGATTTTCGATGACTGCAGATAACAACACATGTCATAGAATAAAGAAATTCTGCTGACAATCCAATCCGAAGTCTCCTGGTCTTCTCTTCTGAGTTTTCTACACTTTAGAAGAACAAAGTTTTCAACAGTTTGCTTTGGCCGTGAGCGACTGAGCAGAGCACACGCCCACAAAGAGGAATATTGAACTGAGCGTCACACCGCTCCGCTTCGCTCACATGCTCTGCTTGTGACAGCAGCCTAATAAAGCACTGCCATATGTCATTAATGTTAATCAAACAACATAAGACAGAAAATCCCTCACTGCTCTTGATAGATATAAACACTTGAAATATATCAGTCTGTGTGGAATGAATGTATACATTATACAAGTTTCCCTTTTTGAATGGAATTAGTGAAATAAATCAACTTTTTGATGATATTCTAATTATATGACCAGCACCTGTATATATATATATTTTTGCATATAATACATTTTATTTTGATACAATTTATTAGTATCGTATATTGTCTAACTTACATCAAACTGTGCAGCCACGGTACCACTGGAAAGCCCATCTCTCAGCAGCTGTATGGAGGATCTCAAACTATCGGCCTCTGAGTGGCTCAGCTCCAGACCGGACGTCTCCGGAATATACTGGAAATCTGGCTCTAGATCTAACTTCTCCTGCTCCTCGTCCACATCATAGATGGCTGACGGAAAAGAAGTAAATAAAGTAAGTGTATTTTAGATTTCACATATAATTTAAACTACTAAAATTCTAAATTAGAGCCCCGTCCGGACGGATCGTACCATTGGGCCTGACGAGCAGGATGAGCTCTCCTGATTGGTCCTCACAGCTGGCCTTAATTAGCATAACCACGTCATCATGAGTGTGCTCTGAGATATCACGACCGTTAATCAGCACCACCTGGTCGCCCTCGTTGAGGCGCGGCATACACATATCAGCCTGACAGAGGTCAATGGTCACAGATGATAGGTGAGGGCCATATAAATCACAGCGAACAGTCGAAAATCAACATTTAATTCAGTCTGTTTAAACAACAAACTGAATTTAAAAAAAATTCAGACTTCAATATTCCTGTCTGAGGGAATGAAATCAAGAGTTACTCATTGGGCTGAGCTGCTGTTTACTGAAGCGCCTCGTGACTTTAATGAGACTCATGTCACCTGACATAAAAACACACATCATCTGATCTCTGAGAGATGCATGAACTTACCGGAGTTCCTGGAGCCACAAGGGACACTATGATGGGCATCCTCTGATCAGCACCACCCTGTGGATGAAGAAGCATAAATTAATACATACAAAAAATTATTTTAGTAGCAAATTCATACATCAGTATTCATATTATATATATATATATATATAGACATTTAAATATATATACACACACATATACATACACACATACATACATATTTTACAAAATAATCATTATTATGGTTCTCCTTAGTACTGTATACATTACATAATTAAAACAATTACATATTCTGTATAATATATATATATATATATATATATATATATATATATATATATATATACACACACACACACTCTTTTTTTAAATAACACATTATTAAATAAATACATAAAAATAATAATTGTGGTTATCATTATTATGATGTACATTTTAATTATAATTTAATAAAATAAAGAATTTTAATTTTAATTTAAATGCATTAACATGTACGCTCTGGCTGAAACTCACGTTGTTTGTGTTAAAAACCGCCTCTCCGTTCTTAAGTTGCCAGGTAACAGTTATACATTCCAAGTATAATACGCATTAGTAAAAGGATCTATTTTCAGTTTTATTTGTCTATATACACTTAGAGCGGCCACGGTACATTATAAAAGTAGCCCAAAAAAATACTACCCACAGCTCTGTAATTTTCAGCTCTGTATGTTCAAAATAGCCCGCTTGTTGTGCTGCTACCCTGGCAACACTTGCCGCTGTACCCTCATTACACACGACAGATAACCTTCCACACTGCGATGACGGCAAGTAGTAAGGCGAGAAGTTTCCGTTAAAAAAAATTACGCGTTACAATTTTTAGATTAATCGCATGCGTTAACGCGTTTACCTAATGTAGGCCTATTGCATTCTTATTTTTATTAGGCCTATTATTATTATTATAAAGTTACTTTTATTATTAAATTATACGTGAAAATGATTTGTCCCGCAATAATAACTGCGCACTCAGTTATTAATAATAATAATTGACGTGCTGAGAGGATAAGATTAGGCTATATTTACTCCTGAACTAAAAGGTTTTTTTAAAAAGGTATTTTAAAACAGGTCTATTAAGCTATAGGCTGCCTACAATGAATTATAGTCCTATAATTAAAATATTAACACTGCAGTCATCAATAAAAATCAATGAAATAAAAAGCTTTCATTTCAAGCACCTTTCAAAAACAACCTGTTTAACACGAAATACGTTTATTTTAATGTTTTCAGTATGTAAAGGCCACAAGAAGAACATAAAGGAAATAAATGAAACCAGCTATATGCTAAGCTATCAGCATATGTTGAAGTAGATTTGTCTCTCGTTGTCGTTGACAGGATTAATTATAACTCTATTACCATTATTCATTTTTTTCCCAGGCCTGGAAGTTGTGGTTTCAAAATGTCATTGCTTTTTCATGTAATAACCCTAATAAAATCAACTGACGCATGCTGTTAATCACTTAAAATGGCTCACCAATGTGATCATGCGATTGCTCCATTACCTCTCCCTCCTCTAATCACATGCCATATCCGTCACCCTGCTTTGTTCCAGGACCTCGACATTTACAAATTAAGCACTGGTGATATCGATTGGCTCGCCTTCATGGTTTGAACCAGAAATATTTCCAACATTGCGACTTAACCAATTGCCCCGCCCCCGTATCGAAAACGTACCGAATCTTGACACCACTGTGTTGTATCGAACCGAACCATGAATTTTGTGAACTGTTACACCCCTAACATATACATATTTATATATATATATATATATATATATATTAAAGATGCACCGATTGACCGGCCAGTGATCGGAATTGGCCGATTTTTCGCATGACCACTAAGGATCGGTCAGTCTCACGTCTAGCTGATTCTGAGCCGATACTTTTATTGCCAGTAGTGCAGGCAGAGACGTCACAGCGACGCCCACACTCACAGTTGCGTGGAATTCATGGAATTCGTGCTCTGTATTTAACCCATCCAAGATGCACACACACACCAGTGAACACACACACACACCGTGAAAACACACCGATTTATGCTGCGGCTGCCGGGGAACAGTTAGGGGTTCGGTGTCTTGCTCAAGGGCACCTTGTCGTGGTATTGAGGGTGGAGAGAGAGCGCTGTACATTCACTCCCCCACCTACAGTTCCTTTGATTACGAGTCCGACTCTCTAACCATTAGGCCATGACTTTCCCAAAAGTGCAACTGTAGTTGAATAACCAAAAACGCACCTTAACGTTAAATCCAAATCGTCCGTATTCATCCGGCCTCATTTTAATCAGAACAAGATTTTCATGAGGCACAGCTCCATTCTGTGGAAAATACAAAAAATGAATCAAACGACGAATTAGAGATGAACAAACAAATGTAGCTTTTACGTTTATAAGAAAGGGTTTTCCTCACCATGCTCTTTCCTGATGCCGAAGGTACGTTGTATAGTTCGCTGAGGTGCTCATCCAGCTCATGCTGAGACTGGGATCTGCCGTTGTGGGTCAGAGGCTCTCTTCTGGACTGTTTTGGGGGCAAAGCCGGCGGCTGCTCGTCTGTTGTCACATCAGGAGACCTGGAAAAACATTTATCCAAAAATGAATTCACGAATACATCACATATTGCATTTGTGGGCGGTGTAGCTTAAAGGTCAGAGCGGATAACCGCAAGATACATCAAATATATACATAAAATAAATAAATAAAGTCTGGAAAAACACTCCAGTAATGGTCTATGTATGAATTGTATGGAGGAGTATTTGTGTAAGTGTTAGCGCCATCTATTGCATTTTCAGAGAAACGTATATCACACCTCCTACAATTAAGATAATTTAATATAGAAACAGACTGGGGAACTTACAGATAAATAATTTAACAGTTTTATACTATTAATAATACACATTCTCAAGGATTCACCCATAAAATCCTGTCCAATCTGTTTTTAAATTTAGATGCAAGAAAGAATAGCCTATTAAAAAAGCAGTTTACAAATAAATGCAAAAATTATAAATGTAATTAAAAATGTATAATGCATTTGCGTATGTATCATTTACATATTCTCAAGCTAAATTAATTGAAATAAAATACTAAAAACTTAAATCAATAAATTAATGTTAGGTACTACACTATTATTAATTTACAGTTTGAATTATTATAGCTACTCAATTTGACATGAAAACAGAATAGCTCAAATAAGCCAAGTTCTCTTAAACAAATGCTTTTAAAAGATCTGGTACTACCCATTCAATTTAATAGCTTTGTGATAAAGCAAAAATTATGATGAAAATTTGGCAATAAATTAATCATAATATTCTTAAACTATAAACTTAAGCATTACATTTGTAATAGTTTCTCCAAACAAATTTACGTGTGCAAATTTAAATCCTAGTGCAGCAAAAACTAAGCAATAAAATCGATAATGAAATTAACAGTAAAAAAAACGTTTACGTCAATAGCAAGTAATTTTTTTTACTCTTACACTGTAACATTTATATTATAAGCTTGTTTTGTGCAGAAAATGCATACTGTATATACACACTTCTGTGTTTGTTTGTTTTTCTTTTTTGTAAAATTTTTTTGCACTATATATATATAGGAAGAAACAAACATCCAAAATTAAATATACAATACTGGCTAATAAATACGAGAAATTCTTCAGATTATTTTATTTATTTATTAATTAGTTTTATTTCCTTAATGTTATTTATTGACGTTTTTATTCTTTATTTGCCTTTTTTATTATGGCAAAATTATAGATATTACAAACTCTGACCTATCACACATTTTTCCATCTACGAAATGTTCATAACTTTTCCAGTTGTGCATGATTTCCAGACTAGGACTTTTGCCCTTACAAACAGCAATTTCTAGCAGATTGAATATTTTAGAGACAAGTGTATGTAACTAGAGAACTTAAAAAAATGTAATAAAAAAAAAATGTTTTTAATTCCCTGATCCGGAGGTTTTTTTTCCATTGCCGTGGGAACTTTGTCTGTAAGCAGGGATAAACTGAACTGTAAACCAACCAAGGATCATACAGAAGATGATCTGATTCCACCTGATTCCCCCATTTCCAGACTTTTCATAAAGTGGCGTAGCCTAGGCAAAAACGATGATTTATGTTCTGTAAGTAAGTAGCCGGAAGCATGAGCAGCGCTGTATATCTGCTGGGTGTTTAGCGAAGATTTCCAACAATTCATCAAAGTTCTGCATATTTGCATAATAGGCGAAGAGTATTAAGACCCGAGACTGTTGCTCAGAGAGAAGCTATGTGTGTGGACACACACACACACACACACACACAGTCTCATTATGAATGCTCAGATTTCAAGCATGAAAGCCCCTCTGCTCTGTAGTCTACAGACAGCGCTCAGCGCCCCGGCCTCCAAGACATTTACATAATAAAAACAAACGAGACAAAAAAAATTGCTGATAGAATGAAGACCAGGATTGTTTGGACTGTCAGGCTGAAGGGAGAGATATCCGATTTGTCTTTTGTGTTGTTTAACTGTGGGTTGTGACAGTTGAATGTGCCAAGTCAAAAACGCTGAATAACGTAAAATTGTTTGGATTAACCAGTTGAAATGAATAAAGATTAGCGTAAAGTTTGCCTGATCCGCTTTACATACAAAAATGTAAACTTACCGAATACTCACACTTTGTTTTTGCATTTACAGCTAATTGATTAAATTAATGAAAACTAATAATGAAAATAGTTTGTAACTAATAAATTAGTAGATGGATCTTATACTGTAGCATTTACATCTTCAAATTTTTTTGTAAACAATGAGCCTCATAAAACATAAGCAAAACAATACGAAATAATGGTTTTATGAATTATTAACTAAACTGCAGGACTGCAAAAACTAGGCAAACATAAAAAACACATAATGAAAACTACCAATAAATGTTACTATTGTTTAATTGTAACAAAATTACGCATAAACTACAAATGTACACATTAAATTGAATACGATAGTTTACGCAAACATTTTTTTTTATGATTAACTAAACCACATGACTGCAATAATGAATTAGGTGATCAAATAAATAAATAATAATAATACAGAAAACTGGCAATAAGTTTTACTATTATATTTTAAACTATCTATATAAATTTACACATTAATTTAAACGTGATAGTTTGCGCAAACATGTTTTTGCGAATGACTAAACGATTAGTTCACCCAAAAAGGAAATTAGCAATTTTTTGTTAGAAAAATATCCATATTTAAAATGTTATAAATACTTTTCTCTCACTTCCGCTGACTGTCATACATGTAAGCAGTTCCAGGCAGATGACGTAGGACGTTATGCGTCACGCATGCATAACTAAACTACATGTCTGTAATAACTCATTGATCAAATAAATAAATAATAATACTGAAAACTGACAACAAATGTCACTATTGATACATTTCAATTTAATAATTGAAGTTTTGTTATGCATTTAAATTAAGCATAAACTGTTTTAAACACTAAACTAAACACTTTTAGAGTACACGTGATCACGAAATCGAAAGCTCATTCAAATGCGATCTTAATACATATTGATAGCGGCTCCCTGATGTGCGAAAACTATATACAATACTAGAATGTTTGCAGGATCGGGACACACGTTGTGAGAGTGGGTGGTAATGGTCAGAAATTCAGAGGGAGCGGGCTTAAGAAAACTGTCCCGCACAGGACAAATGCATCAACACACACACTAAGTTTTTTATTCCGCTACCCCATCTCCACCCCCAACCCCAATCATTAGTGTCGTTTCCTTCTGTCTTTGACTGCACATATAGGACCATTTTTGAAATGGCGCCATAAACACAATTTATTTCTAATTTAATTCAAGCACTTTCCAGGCCTTGAATTCATATGTCTGAAATTCAAGTACTTTCAAGAAGTGTGGGAACCCTGTTATTCAGCTATTCCTGCTTATATCTACAGAATTTTTACCTGATCTGTGATTCGTCTACCACCAAATTTCCCCTTACAACACAGCCATTTCTTTTCATAATCAGCTCAAAAAAAGAGATAAGAAGCAAGAATCTTTAAAACTAAAAATTTTTTGTAGAACATGAGAACTCCACATCAAAGAGCAATCGACGCACACAATGAATCGAAAGTGAACTGGGCAGCCTAGATCTGGAAATTCTGACATTGCGAAATGAGATGGCACGATCTGAGAAAGGAAATGCGTGGTCGCAGATTATTCCAATGGAAAATGGTGTTGGGTTTATCGGAGTTAATCTAATCAGTCGTGCCACCGTATCACACTGAACTGTGCCCACCACAAAGCTAAAAGCAATTTCCCCTAGTTCAAAGTAACGCTCGCCGTTTCTCAAACTGAAATGTGTGTGAAAACAGTGTCGAACCACGAACGTGTCATTTCGTCAGAGGTGTGTGGTCACACGATATTAAACCTCAGGTTGCCAGCGAGACTGTGCGTCTACTGTGTGGTGCTAAAATAAGAACAACATTTCGCAGAGGAAACTTTGATGACTCAAAGTGTGTCAGTCCAGCCCTTGTGTGCTAAAAACGCTTCACTGGGCTGATCAGAATCTAGAATCCTGATTAAAAATATTAAAATGATCCAACTGCACATGGCAGGGTGAAAGGGGTAATGGATAAGTGATTATACCTTATCTATTATACCAAGTAGAATTTTTACAGGAAACACAAAGGCAAACATAAACACAATGTGGATGCTTTTGCATCATAACATTTTGCTTAGTAGCGGCACTGGGCTGAACATTCATGTGGCTTCATTTCACAATTGCCTGAAACACTGTCAAACACCAAGGTAACCACTAAGGCCAAAAAATCTAACGTCTCGGGTTGATAATTAAAAAAAAAAAAAGAAGAAATTGTCTAAAAATTGAGTTGCATGAAACACTGAAGAGGATGACATTTTGTGATAAACAGATGTATGTCTTATAATGTATTACATAAATGTTTATGCATAATTTGTATGCATAAACTATAAATGTACACATTAAATTGAATGCAATAGTTTATGCAAACTGAAAATGTGTGTTACTTAATCTGAAAATTAACTGTAATTGTTTTTACAATTATATTGTAACATTTAGCTGTTGTATGTAATCGTTTACATATATATATATATATATATTTATTATTTTTTTTTTACAAATAATTAACAAAAAGTTAGGGCTGGAACCACTTACATTTTACACTTACATTGTAACATTTATATTGTAAACCTTTTCTGCACAAAATGTAAAGTGTATATATTAGGGATGTCAATCGATTAAAATTGAGATTAATCGCATGATTGTCATGAGTTAACTCGCGATTAATCGCACATTTTTATTTGTTCTAAATGTACCTTAAATTTATACTTTTCAGTTTTTAATACTCTAATCAACATGGGCATGGACAAATATGGATGCTTTATGCAAATGTATGTTTATTATTATTGAAACCATAGTCAACATAGAGCATGAAGACTAGACATGTGTCAAAGGTAATAGATGTTTTTCAAAGAACTTGTTCATGTCTATTAGACACATGAAAAAAATAAATACCAGGTTCCCATTACTTCTCTTTCTTTGTACTGAGCAATTTACTTACACAAACCTGTTTACATTTTTGCACATAGACCAGCTCTCTTCTTCAGAACATACAAAATGTACATTATTGCATTTGTTTGCCTCTCTGTGCCACATACTGTATTTTGATGCAGCTAAATTCTCAATAAAATAGTTTTCATTTATATATTTTAGCGTTTCTGTTGTCAGACAATGGAAGGAATATGAAATAGTGACTGAAACGCGACCCATTGAGACATAACCCGCTCTCACTTCCAAGATGTTAATCTGCACAAAAATCCTGATAATCGCGCCATCGTCTGATAAACTCAAATACACATAAGATAAAGAAAATAGCTGTGCTGTGATTTCAGCTATACTTGCATGTAAAATTATAGAAGCAATTTCTTGGTGTGTAAACATAATATCTGTGTTTAACTGAGAGGGCTTATCTCCGCCACGCGCTGAACAGAAACTGAACAGATGCACAGAGAGAGAGAGGTGTGCGTGCGCTGGGACAGCAAGACCTCTCGCTCGCGTGGCAGTACCAGCGATTCTCAGAAACTAAATAAGGTTTGGGCGTTTTTGAAGGGAAAAAAAGTCACTAAAGGGGTCTGCAATTTTGCTAAGTTGGCAACAATGTGCATCTCCATTTCTCCAACTACAAAATATGCGCTGCGTTAATTGCGCATTAATAAAATTAGTGCCATTAAAATTAATTTGTGTTAACGCATTATTAACTTTTTTAACGTGTTGTTAACTTTGACAGCATTAGTATATATACAATTATTATTATTATTTTTTACAACCTTCAATTTTGCACATAGTACAAGAAAAACATGCTTAAATGGAAGCTATAAACATGAATTAAACTAAAATATAGTTTACACCGTTTTTTTCTCTCTTTTTTCAAAGAGAGAATCTTTTTAGACTAAATGTATAGTGCAAATTAACTTTTTTTTGTTTTACAACCATCAATTTGACACACTGTACAAGAAATACTGGAGGTAAAATTGGCTTTAATTAATCATTAAAGTAATCGTTTAAAAAATAAATCAACAAATAAATGTACTATTTAAATAGTTGAAAAGTTACACATTTTACTGTAAGAAGGTTCAGTATTTAAAAATACTACAAATCTAGCAAATGTTGTCATATTCGCATACTGAAATATGATTGATTCTTTCCCCGAGTTATTGAATAGAATAAAAGTTTGTGATAATGAGCACAGTTTCACTTATATTGACAGAAAGTTCAAAACTCACGGTGTCGAGTCCAGGCTGATGCTGTTGGCCTGCGTGGAGGATGCAGACTTGTGATTGGCGAACGTCTGGCATGGCGAGTCATCAATCACGTGATCAACTAGGTGACCAATGGAGGAAGGCCTGACCCGCGCTCCGTCTGTAGTGAACACGGAGTTACTGCTAAACAAAGAAAGAAATTAAAAACAGAAATGGAGCGCTAATATCTGGTTGGTATGTTCAACTTTTATAGAGCTGTCATTGAAAGCGTGCTGACTTTTTCATTTATAGTGTGGTTTGGTAGCTCCACAGCTCAGCAGAGAAGTCAGATTAATAATATAACTCGGGTTGCTTCGAAAATTATTGGTTATGATCTTCCCACTATTGATGAGATTTATGTCTCACGTTTGCAGAAAAAAGGCTTTAAAATCCTGAAAGATCCTTTACATCCAGCCAGACACCTCTTTACGCCTCTTCCTTCAGGCAGACGCCTTAGAGCAATTAAAACTAAGTCCACACGGTTTCTGAACAGCACTTATTGTAGGATTGTTCACGCTCTTAATTCCTCTGGTGTCTATGCATCTGTATTTCACTCCTTATAATTGATGGGACATATATAGCCGTGTATGTATTTATGTTTATGTTTGTATTTTAATGTTTGTTATTATTGTTGATGAGCTCACCAAAGCAAATTCCAAACAACTAAGGTGTTTGGCAATAAATAAATAAATAAATAACCCACAGATTGGATGAACTTGCATTATGTAGGTTAGTTTGTGAGTGTGTTAACTCACTGATCGGGCGAGTCTGGTGGAGAACGGTTCGGCAGACTCTGAGTTTCCAGCCGGTCGTCTGAGAGGGAATTCCTGCTTACGGTCTCCCAGTCCAAACCGCTCATCAGTCTTCTGACCAGAGGCTTGCTCGGCGACCTGGAAACACATTTGATTCACAACCGATCCATCAACCAGAACCACAAGAAACAATGTACAATTCAATTTATAATGTAAAATTTGATTTAAAAAAAAATTGCATTTGTAAAAACAAATGATCGCTACTGTTGTGGCATTTACATAAACCAACATGGCACATTTGAAGTTACGCAACAATTTGTATTACAATTGGTAATCTTTATAAACCTTTTATTTGATGGCACAAATGTCGGAGAAATTGACCATTACATATACACTGACCAAAATTATAAACGCAACACTTTTGTTTTTGCCCCCATTTTTCATGAGCTGAACTCAAAGATCTAAGACTTTTTCTATGTACACAAAAGGCCTATTTCTCTCAAATATTGTTCACAAATCTGTCTAAATCTGTGTTAGTGAGCACTTCTTTGCCGAGATAATCCATCCACCTCACACAGGTGTGGCATATCAAGATGCTGATTAGACAGCATGATTATTGCAAAATAAAAGGCCACTCTAAAATGTGCAGTTTTATCACACAGCACAATTCCACCGATGTTGCAAGTTTTAAAGGAGCGTGCAATTGGCAAGCTGACTGCAGGAATGTCAAACTAGAGCTGTTGCCCGTGAATTAAATGTTTATTTCTCTACCATAAGCCTACCATCTTCTCTACCATCCCAAAGGCGTTTCAGCGAATTTGGCAGTACATCCAATGTGGTCTCACAACCACAGACCACGTGTAACCACACCAGCCCAGGACCTCCACATCCAGCATCTTCACCTCCAAGATCGTCTGAGACCGGCAGCTGCTGCAACAATCGGTTTGCATAGCCAAATAACTTCTGCACAAACTGTCAGAAACAGTCTCAGGGAAGCTCATCTGCATGCTCGTCATCCTCATCAGGGTCTCGACCTGACTGCAGTTCGTCGTCGTAAACGACTTGAGTGGGCAAATGCTCACACTCGATGTCGTCTGGCACTTTGGAGAGGTGTTCTCTTCACGTATGAATCCCGGTTTTCACTGTACAAGACAGATGACAGACAGTGTGTATGGCGTCATGTGGGTGAGCGGTTTGCTGATGTCAACGTTGTGGATTGAGTGGCCCATGGTGGCGGTGGGGTTATGGTATGGGCAGGCGTATGTTATGGACAACGAACACAGGTGCATTTTATTGATGGAGTTTTGAATGCACAGATATACCGTGACGAGATCCTGAGACCCATTGTTGTGCCATTGATCCACAACCATCACCTCATGTTGCAGCATGATAATGCACTGCCCCATGTTGCAAAGATCTGTCTGTACACATTCCTGGAAGCTTAAAACATCCCAGTTCTTGCATGGCCAGCATACTCACCAGACATGTCACCCATTGAGCATGTTTGGGATGCTCTGAATCGGCGTATATAGCAGCGTGTTCCAGTTCCTGCCAATATCCAGCAACTTCGCACAGCCATTGAAGAGGAGTGGACCGACATTCCACAGGCCACAATCAACAACCTGATCAACTCTATGCAAAGGAGATGTGTTGTACTGCGTGAGGCAAATGGTGGTCACACCAGATACTGACTGGTAGGGATGGGTACCGAAACTCTGTATTTAATCGGTCTCGGGGCTAAATTATAAAAGACTGGAGTATCGATAAGCTCTGACGTTAACGGTTCTGTTATCGGTACTGGAGAAATCAAGAAAACACACACACATTTATTATTGCTATATATATATATATATATATATATATATATATATATATACGCATTATCTTGCAAATTCTATCCCGCCAGAGTCACCAGCTGTTTTTATATGCAATAATTTTCAAACTCTTGTCTATGATGCATTTTTGCTATTCCCAAATCAGAAGCGCGATCGCTCACGTGGATGAGTTCAGCACGCGCAACATGAAAGCCCTGTTTATGATAGAAGAGAGAACTAACCATTAAAACATGCTTACACTTTAGGCCTGTGGTTGTTATATTAAACTGAGTTTATTTAATGGTTTTTTTAGCTTCTAAAGATTATAGCCGTGTTTCTTCTAACACAACTTCCTTCTTTTCACAGCGGTGCGCATTCGTTCCTCCCTGACCAAAACTTAACGTCAGAATCAGATCAATCGTCTGTCGATTGTTGTAAAATGCCGTCTTTACAGTTACTAAATTGCTGGACATGTTTGATAATAAAACGTTGAATGTACAATCCACACAAGAGACGCTTTTCCTCAGGCTGAAGTGTGTGCGCGCGTGTGTGTGTGTGTGCGTGCGTGCGCGGCGCGCTCTAAAACTGACAAGCAAAATACACTTTGAGCTTCGGGCGCGTCCAAACGATCAAATACACACAAAGCATGTAAAAACGGACGGCTTGGAGAGTATTCACTTAAAACACCGTTTATATCTTCAAGTGAACGAGAACAGTTGGGAGAAAATTGTGTCAATATTTTGTCTTATTGACAGATTGGAGCTTCTTCAATGTTAATCAAAGAACAAAATACAAAGACAAAATCACTCACAGCTCTTAATCTGAATAAAGTAATAGCTTTAATAAGCATTAATCTATCAATATATACAGTGAAAACTATGCAGTGTTCATTTGTATTTGATCACTTTTAGATTTATTTTGTAGCTATTACTTATCTGAACATTAATGTTAGTAGACCATCATAGATAAATGAAAGCACTGTTTTTTTTACATTTGTTTTATGGTATGACAAATGGTATATTTGTCAGTTTATTTAACGTTGTTTCTTTGTTCATGTTCTTACTCTATCTTATCTTATGTATATAAAACACTAAAAATGCCTGCGCATTTGCGGTGCATTTACAAATTGATGTTTTATATTTATTTAATGAAATATTTATTTAACATTTCAGAATATAAAGCCATGTTAATTAAGCTGCTAATCTATCATATAAATATATATTTCATACATATATGTGTATGTATGTATGTATATATGTATGTATATATATAAATAACAAAAAGTACCAATAAGAATACCGTTAAAGTACCGGACCGATAAGCAGTATTGATAAGAGTAGTAATACCGTTAAAACCTTAACGATACCCATCCCTACTGACTGGTTTTCGGACTCCCCCGGACCCCCCAATACAGTAAAACTGAACATATTAGAGTGGCCTTTTATTGTGGCCAGCCTAAGGTACACCTGTGCAATAATCATGCTGTCAAATCAGCATCTTGATATGCCACACCTGTGAGGTGGATGGATTATCTCAGCAAAGGAGGAGTGCTCACTAACACAGATTTAGACAGATTTGTGAACAATATTTGAGAGAAATGGGCCTTTTGTGTACATAGAAAAAGTCTTAGATCTAAGACTTCAGCTCTCGAAAAATGGGGGCAAAAACAAAAGTGTTGCGTTTATAATTTTGGTCAGTGCAGTTTACAAACAATAACTCTTTCCAGCTATCTTTGGTTTATACACATACAACTATTTTCAAAAGTCTTAATTATCGTAAAATGTAGGTTTTTGCGAAAAGCCCAACTATTTCATATTTAACGTAATTTACAATATGTAAACTAACATGGTTAATTTTACAAATTTCAAAAGAAAGTTGCGATGAGCAAAGACTAGTTTACAAACAAACAATGCATTTGCTCTTACATTTATTCTACTGAAAACCATAAACGTTTTATAACAAAGTACCTTGTTGCATAAACATTTCAAATTTGTACTTGATTTCCCTCAATTTTCCAATATTTTATAGGAAACCAATGAAAACATAAAAAAGTTAACATTACAACACTAGTTTACAAACAAACCTTCCTGTTACAATGTTCGTACACATGCTACGTCTAAAAACTATAAATTAAATATCAAACCTGTTTGTTTATCATATCTGAATGTTATTTTACAAAATAAATTCCTCTTTTCTGTTACCCTAAGCTACTCTTTACTCACTAGATTATTGCTGTTGCATTACACAAACACTATATCCATTTAGGTTGTTTGCTAAACTTTGAATAAATTGCCCTGAAATATTCCTGAAAATTGAATAAAGAAATCTTAATGAATTTCATACAACTATAAAAAAACAGCAATTTTTACTTTGTCTCTGATATTATATAAAAAAAAAATATTTACGTAAACTAACATGGTACATTTTACACAATGTTTTTGTTTTAGATGTCAACACGACAAACTAACATTTTTTTCTGCTACTATGTCTTAAAACCTTGAACATCCTCTAACAAAGTGCCCTGAAACATTCCTCAAAGGTAAAGAAAGACACCTTACTGGATTTTGTATACTACATATACAATGAAAAACATTTGCATTTCAACTCATTCTGTGATATTTCTTCTCTTTTACATGAAACATGACATTTACACATTACAATGCCCACATTTACACATTACAATGCCCACCCCCCCAAAAAAAAGAAAACATCAAAAATAGTTAGCATTACACCAATACTAGTTTACAAACATTGTTACGTGTACTCCTAAAAACCATAAATATCAAACAGATTTTTAAACACGTTTTCTAAAAAAAAAGCATCCAACTAGTTTATCACTCATTAGAGAACCACACTATATTATTGTAGTTGCACTACACAAGCACTAATTTAAAAAATACTTTCCTTTTATGATGGTTGCTACTTCTGAAATGGTAAAAAAAACGGCCAAGAAACATTCCTCAAAAGTAAAAAATAATCTTAATGAATATCATACAAATATAAAAAAAACACCAATATTAACTACATTTTTGATGTATATATTTTTTTACATTTAAGTAAACAAACACGGCACATTATACAACTTACTGGATTTCGTACATTTTCGAAATACTATGAAAAAAAAATCAATTTCAACTCATTCTGTAATATTTATTAGCATTTACATAAACCACCATGAATGTAAAATAATTTTTTTTTCATTCAAAATATCAGAAAAACTTAGCAAGCAATTCACTAAAACTAGTTTACTCTTTCCTGTTGCGATGTTCGTACACATGTTGCCCTTAAAAAACACAAACATCTACTTTGAAATATTCCTCAAAAGCATTTTGTCAAACTTTACACAATTATCGCACCCTTCACAGAGAAAAGGTCAGCGTAGTCAAAAAGAAATACCTCCTAGAAGTATGATGAACCATAAACCGTAGTTTAACTTTCAGCCTCAGCATCTTCGAAGTAAGTGTCTGAAGTGTGTTTCCACAAACATGTGTACGATGTGTGTACGCCCTTCACAGCCGTGCGCTACACAGCCCTGCTTACACTTCCTGTGTTTGGGTGTCATTCTGAGAACATCTGACCACACAATGACACACACACATAAACAACTGACATATAACACCACAGGGATCGAGATGGGCGGGAGCCTTCCCATAATGCAACACACCCAAACACGTACAGTACACACATATATATTATATATAACAGATATAACCACTATAAATATCCATGGCACTGTCTATAATGTGGTGAACCAGGGTTATTATAGTTAACTAGAACCAAACCCATAGAAATATACTTATGTTACTTCAAATAAACCAATAACGGAAACAAAATTAAATATAAAAAAACTATAATGAAAATAAAAAAAATACCCAATTGCCAAGAAAACTTTTCAACGTTTTATTTATTTTAACTGGATATACTAAAAAACTAAATACTAAAAAGTAAAAGCTTACATATTGAAAACGAAATAAATAAATAAATAAAACTAATTGCATTTAAAATGCAAAATAAAAACTAACTAAAAAATACTAATAAAAACTCTCAAAGATACTAAAATAACACTGCTGTGAACAAATAAAACAATGGTTAAGTATTACTACTGGAAAACTTTTTACTTCCAAAACATTACATAACGCATAATACTTGCACAGAGTTCCCCCGCTTATTGGTTAATAAAAAGTATGTTACCTTGCAAAAACTCTGTTCTTGTTGCCTCTTTCCTTTCCGTACTGTACAGACTGCGCCTCTGTCCTCCCACTTCAAAAAAATCCAGAACATAGTGTCACTGCCGGCTCTCAAAACTCCATTTGTGCAAGAATCACGAGAGATAAGTGTGCAACAGATGACAAAATTACTTACAGTCGTGACCAAAACTCGAGAAACACAACCAATAAATTGCTAATAGGGGCAGGTGATATAGCTCAAATGTATCATTTTTAGCTTTTCGATTAAATTCAGTATATTTTGATATGTATGCATTTGTGGCTTTAAAACCTTTTATACAAGCAAAATTACTCACCATACTTTTCTAACTTTACTTACTTAACATACTTTACTTACAAAAAATACTAACTTTACTTAACATACTTACTTGAATTGCACTGAAAATCCTTTACCCAATTTGATGTTTCTGGTAAAAAATGAATAACAATTTCTCTAGCCACGCTATATTGTCACCAAATCTAAGCTTAACCTAAGCTTATGCATGTTTTTGAGTGAAGAAAAAGCATAATTTGTGTAGAGTGGGGGAAAACACCCCCTACTGTTTTTCCCAAAATAACCGCCAGATAAAGTCAAAATAGATTTTTATTGCAACTACTTGTCGTTGACAAGAGTGTTGCAGAAGTTTTCACTATGAAGCTCACACTGGTGATGTACCGGAGAGAAAACAGATTTCACAGTAAATTATTTAATTTCCAGCAGTAAGAAAAAAAGTATTTTCAAGCTTGTTGTTTTGTCACAACATCACAGTTATATATGATATGAGAACAGCTGGGCCTGTAGATAGGGAGTACATGTTATTTAATAAAAATATAATTATATTTTCAGAATGACAATTTTGTTTCTCAAACATAGTGTGTGGGGTAAAACTATGCCAGGATGAGTAAAATGCCCCCAGGGGGCAACGGGCAATTACTGTAGTTATTCTGTTCTGAACATCAAATCCTTTGTTTTTCATCAAATGTATTCTAACTAGTTGGTTGAATAAAACATTTGGACATCATATTTTAAAAGAATACCTCAAGTTAACATCAGGTAGCTAGTTAGCTAGCCAGTTATCACCAGCTAACTTTTTTTCCTAAAAAGAAAAAGAAAATTTTGTAATTCATTATTATTCATTAATGGTAATGAAGGGGGTAAAACCCCCTAGCCCTTGGCACTAATCATTTTTTTTTTATCTAATAACAATACATCTTATATAATAAAAATATAATAACATGAAAACTCTGTAGACATTTTTCATACTTGGTTTATATTTTATGCCATTTTTATTTTATGCCATTTTATGCAACTTTACACTTTCTGAACACATTTAACTTTATATACATTTAACTACCAACTCCGGCAATGTTCTCTCAAAAACTGAACTGCGTAAGCTCAGATCAGTGAGGCGTATGATCAATCAGTTCTAAAAAAAGAAATACAAAACTGTATGAAAGAAAACAAACTGATAAAAACACTGAATCCAAGGTTTGGTATTTGGCATAAGAAATGTATTAAGAATTTATTACAAATTAAGATATTTTTGTAGGCTGGTCATTTATGAGTGGGAACACCACACGTGTAACATAATCTTGGGGTAAAAATATTATATACTGCAAATATAAATAGGTTTTTTTACTGCAAAACAGTAAAAAAAAAAGAACAAAAATTAATCTTTTTTGGTAAGTTTTTATCCCTTGTGCAAATAATTCTAGTTTTAGTCTAATGTGATAACATGAACTAAAATTTCCGGAAAGAAGCTAATTAAAATGACCTCTACATCTATATGCATGTATCTATATGTATGTACCAAGTTAACAAAACAAGCCAGCATTGAGCCTACTTTTATTCTTAAAATGCCCCAAATGTTAACATTTATGATTTAAAAAAGAAACATTAATGACTGAAAATGAATTGCTAAACCAGTGTTTTGAACCAGCTCATTGAATTCATTCAGATCAAATGAGCTGATCTGCATGTTCCCATATTTGAAATTCACAAAACAAGGTGAAGAGATTAAGAAAATATATATATTTTTAATTGGCTTTCTGGAATAAAACCATCAGGTGGCAGTTCAAAAGGGGATTTAAAATACAATGGCCTGCTCATGTCTACATCCCTAGCATTCTCACCAGTAGCGAAACTTGGATCCGAGGGTGAAGTACTGCAGGAAGAGGTTTCTCTCCAGAGGAGCGGGCTGCTCCAGTCTGAAGAACGTGTGATGCTCCACGCATGCCTTCCATAAGTTCTTACAAGCTCTGTAGTTCATCATGTTGAAACCCAATAAAGACTCTCTGTTCTCAGTCTGTGAAACACATTAAGAAAAAAACAGAGATCAGACGGAAGAACATGAGAAAAAAAAGGTTTGTGGAGCTCAAAGTAGATTTGCAAATGATCCATTTTAGCATGTAACAGTTTCAGTTGTTAGTACCAATCACAATTTTGCAATTTGTTTTTCATTTTGATACTATAGCAAAATAAAAGTTAATATTAATCAATTAAATTGTAGTCTTCAGCTATTTCTTAAGTAAACAGCAGGTACTGTAATAATGAACATACAGTGCTTTGCTAAAGTATTCATACCCCTTCCATTTTTTATTTTTTTGTTATGTTGCTGCCATATGTTAAACGGCTTTAAATGACTTTTTTTCCACATCAATCTACACTTCATACAACATACTGACAAAGCAAATACAGAATTGTCACAACTTGATAAAAAAAATAAAAAAAAATCTTAGTACCTAGCAGAAGCACCTTTACAGTCTCAAGTCTTTTTAGATATGATACGACAAGCTTTCCTCGTCAGCATTTGGCAATTATCTGCCATTCTTCTCCTCCCCTCTTCACGTCTCAAGCTCTGTCAGGTTGGATGGGGCAGACATACATTTTTAGGTTTCTCCAGAAATATTTGACTTTAATCCCAGGCTGTGGCTGGGCCACTCAAAGGCATTCACAGAGTTGTCTATAAGCCACTCTTGGGGTGTGTTTAGGTCCATTGTCCTGTTGGAAGGTAAACCTTCTGCCCGTCTGAGGTTCTGAATGCACATAGCATGAGGCTGCTACCAGCACACTTTACTTTTGGGATGATACTCTGCAGGTGATGAGCAGAGCTGGTTTCCTTCAAACATGATGCTTAGAATTGAGGTTCATCAGACCAGATAATATTATTTATCAGAGTCTGAGGGTCCTTTAGGTGCTTTTTCCAAGTGTGTTTTCATGTGTCTTCACTGAGGAGAGGATTGAGTTTGTCCACACCGCCATAAAGCCCATATCGGTGGATTGTTGCAGTGATGTTTGTTTTTCTGTAGGTTTTCTCCCATCTGCATGATCATCAAGCTCAACTAGAGTGACCATCAGCTTCGTGGTCACTACACCAAAGCCCTTCTCCATCAGTTGCTCAGTTTGGCCAGCTCTAGGAAGAGTCCTGGTTGTTTCAAACTTCTTCCATTAAGGGTAACAGAGACTACATGATTCTGTAACCCTTCAATGAAGCAGAATTTTTTTCTGAACGCTTCCCCAGATGAGTGGCTTGACGCAAACCAGTTTCTGAGCTCTACAGACTGTTCTTTTGACCTCAGGCCTTGGTTTTTGCTCATATGCATTATCAGCTGTTGGACCTTTTATTAAGACATATGTGTGCCTTTCCAAATTATACCCATTCAATTGAATTTTCCACAGGTTAACTTCCCTCAAAGTGCAGTAACATCTACAAACAATGTGAATGCTCCTGAGCTAAATTTTGAATACTGAATTGGATGAATATCACTTAATTTTTTATAAATTTGCAAAAAGATGCTTAAAAATCATTTTTTATGCTTTATAATTATGGTGTATGTCGTGTAGATTCATGTGGGAAAGAAAAGTAATTGAAGGCAGCCACAAAACATGAAAAAATGAAGGGGTATGAATGCTTTCGCAAGGCACTGTAATTAGATACAATAATAAAGTAAAGACAGGTTAAATGAAAAACAACACATCTAAACAAATACAGAATTTTGTACATACCAGCTCTTTTCTTAGTTGTATAAAAAACTGTTTAGATTTAAAAGATATTTTTACAATTTTCAACCTGAAACAAAAAAAGACAGGGAGATAAAAGATTAAACAAATGTAAATTTATATCCACAACAAGCTTTCAGTTGTGTTTATTTCAATGAAACTGAAAATGAAGGAGAAATTCACAGGTAAAATGACACTCACCATGGAAAGTTGTTGACTCGTACCCTGTCCTTAAAGACGGAGATGCCGGCAGACAAAACTCCGATGTAAATCTCTGTGTTACAGTGGTCCTGAAATCATCAAGAGTTGGAAACCATAAGGATGCCGTTTCCATGGCAATATCAAAACCATTTGGTTTGTTTCAAAGGCTGCTTCAACTTTACTTAAGAAGGGATGCTTATACAGGTGATCATTTCAATATCGACCAATAACGCTAGATGGATTGAACAGTTACAATAAATAACAGATGACAAAACAGTATACTGACTGAACAAATACCTAGAACAACATAATAGTGATGTACGAAAATACTACTACTTTCTACTTCAAACTTTCACATTTCTTTTTTTTTTAATTTCTTTTTAATTAGTTGTAAAATTTACTAGCGACTTAAAAATGTAAGCTTTTTTCAGCTAGAACAAATAACTAGTCAGTAGCATTTTGATATACAGCCAAACCAAAAGTTATTCAGACAACAGATATAATTTTTGATATTTTTTTTACTAGAGGGTGCAGGACACTATTGTTCATTTATTTAAGTGAGGATAGTAAAATAAAGTAAATTGTGACATTATACCCAAAAATTATTCAGACACTTTGACCTGACAAGTGTTTTTCTTCAGTTGCTGAAGAAGAACTACGCTGATTTATTATAAATCACAAAAAAACACTAAAAAACAAAACAAAAAACATTAAAAAGAAAACAAAAAATAACAAAACAAAAAGCAAATAAAACTGTAAACACACACACACACACACACACACACACACACACACACAAAACAGACCAAAAATCAACAAAAAACAGAAGAAAAAAATTAAATAAAGCAAAACATGAAAGAAAACAAGGGTTCATCCCGGGTTTTAAGTGAAAGCAGTCATCATTCAAGCCTGTGTTTGTTTGCAGTATATATGAAACAGGAGGGGCAGACGGCGGGGTAAGATGTGCCAGTCACTCACCCGAGCATAGTGCAATTCCACGCCATACAGCTCCAGCGTCCGCGCAGCATTCAAGTAGTTAAACTCGGACTGAGCTGGTGTGAGTCCACTGCATAAGAGAGAGAGACTCAATCTCACAGGTCCACAAACAATGAACCGCCTTGTTCCACAAATCTGTCCGTGTGAGTGTGTGTGAGAGTGTGTGTGTGTGTGTGTGTGTGTGTGTGTGTGTGCGTGTGTGTCTGTGTGTGTGCTCAGCTGTGACCCTTTGTTCCTCAGTCTCCGCTGACACTCAGTTAAATATAAGAATCTTTAACACACTGGAGGATTTCATGGACATGTCTGGCATCTCTTACTTGTGCTCTTGGTGAAGTTTGGCGACCTCTTTCTCAAAGTCCTGTGGTGGGTTGGGAATGAAGCTGTACTCTGATAGGTACCCGGGCAAATGTTCGGAGTGACTGTAGTCCCCCAGCTCCGCTGAAACACGAAACCATGTGTGCATGTACGTCAGCGTGAGACACGGGGCACAATGTGTCCTTCACCCTTTCAAAGAGTCAGACTTACAGTTTCCTCATGGTCTAATGAGCAGACTGACTCATGTGGTGGACCGGAAACTCAACAGAAATTAAGATGAACTTTCTTAAAATAGTTTGAATAGTTCCCAAACTTTTCCCCCCCAAAATATTTTTTTTTATGATACTGACAAGTTAATTTATATAAAAAATATTTCATATTGTTGCATAAACCTAATAAAATTTACAATAAATACTAATAATTAATATATTCATATAACATTAATGATGTATTACAATTTTGTAAAAAAAATCACAAAAATTTAAAAATACAAAAAATTGTTGTATGTTCATTTATCTTAACATCATAATTTGAAGCATTAAACTAGTATTTTTATTTTTTTCCTAGAAAAAAAAAACTTAAATGTCCTTGACTTTGTTCTTTTTTTATTTGAGAGAATTTGTACAAAATTGCTTAACGGAATAATTCACCCAAAAATGAAAATTCTGTCATGAATTTCTCACCCTCGTGTCATTCTAAACCCGCAAGACCTTCATTCATCTTCAGAACACAAATTAAGATTTTTTTTGATGCATTCTGAGTGCTCTCAGACCAACCATAGACAGCAATGTAATTAACACGATCAAGGTCCAGAAACGTAGCAAGGACATTGTTAAAATAGTCCATGTGACATCAGGGGGTTCAACCATATTTTACGAAGCTATGAGAATACTTTTTGTATGCAAAGAAAACAAAAATAATGACTTTTTTTAAACAATTTGTCTCCTCCATGTCCGTGTCACCCTGTACCATTTTGGAGAGTATCCACTGAACGTAAACAGCGTATGCTGTTCTGAAAATTACAGCCAAAATTACAAAATGACACAATAGCACAAACGGGAAACTTATGCGAAGTTGATTTGAAAACTTATTTCAAATGTGAAGCTACTAGTAAAACCCACCAGCTGTGGTGAGTGTAACATGACCGGTTACCACAACAGATTGTTAATGTAATAAATCTACACTAGACACATTTTTCAGCCTTATTACT
Organism: Oxygymnocypris stewartii; assembly: GCA_003573665.1. Lineage (NCBI taxonomy): Eukaryota > Metazoa > Chordata > Actinopteri > Cypriniformes > Cyprinidae > Oxygymnocypris > Oxygymnocypris stewartii. The sequence continues at coordinate 29,127 of QVTF01025857.1, forward strand.
GGAAGTGGGTCAGACAGGGACAGGAAAGAGACAAAAGGCAGATCATGGACTATTTGTTCATCCTGTGTGGACGGTTATTTCACCAGCCAAACAAATCGCACAGATCAGAGAGTTTGCAACCAGTTCCTCAAAATCTGCTTCATTCAAACTGACATGTAAACTATCGTGGATAGGAAGTACGTACTTAGGATAATGCATTACAAATTATAAATGCATTACTTTAACATTTCAAATAAAAAACGCCTGATTAACAAAAAACCTCATTACATATTCCTCATGTTTATTTTTCATGCTTCATAGACATTGGCACAGAAAAACCCATAGGGCCACTAATTGTTAGTGCATAAATAAGCAGCAATACTTACCCTGAACAGCATAAGAAGCCAGAATAACTGCAGTATTTTGTGGGCAAGGAAGTCTAGCAAACAGAAAGTAAAGTATTATATGACATTTGCTTTTTGAGGAAAAAGAAACCATTTTAATAAAAGGGGTCATATAATTCTACACGCACTTTTACAAGTTGTTTGAACTGAAATGTGTGTTGGCAGTGTGTGTACACAACCACCCTATAATGATACAAATCCACCCAGTGTTTTTTTTTTTCTTTATCTACTAAAATTGTAATCCCTTTCTCAAATCGAGCTCCCTGTCCGTGTGATGTCACATGGACGGAGGCCCCTCCCACGATTGTTGATTTCAGCACAGACTGCACTGGTGTCTTACCTCAGACCCGCCCTGAGTGAGCGGTCATCAGTTGTTTCACTGACAGGGCAGATGTAGACAAGAATGACTCCTAAGCGATTGAGGTGTTTTGTTGTTGGGAGTAATAATGAACATAGCAGTCATCATTTACTCCCGTCATCTGAGCGACTGAAGAGGATTACATTTGGTTTTTAAGGGAAGGAGCCCTCAATCTACATAAATGAGTCTATGTTCGCGCGAATCATTCGTGATCCAGCTTCACCTCCAGAAGAAGTGAGTACAAGGTTTTCTAAATTAATCTTTGCAAACCACCTTTCCTAATAATGTGCTAATTAGCAAGTTTAACGATGAATGCAGCTAAAGTAAACAGTCCCAAAGGTGAGTGCTCGGAAGAAAGGGGCGGGGTCAGCAGAGATCATTAACATTTAAAGGAGAATGACACAATACGGCTTGCTCTGAAAAGAGCTGTTTTTGACAGGCTTAAAAGGGTGAATAGTGTGAAATGTTTTTCACACTATCAATGCAAATTTTTAACCAAACGATGTTACAGACTTTTCATTAAGACCCTAAAGAATAATATCAACTTGTGAAAAATGGGCATTATACAACCCCTTTAATAAATAAACAATACTAGCTCACCTGCCACTCAGAATATCCTGCTTCAGTTGCAAAAAGTACAAATACCTGCACCAAATAAATATCACAAACAAAATTGTTAGATCCCTAATAAGCATCCAGACATAATTTTAATTTTATTTACTATTTACACAGATATAAGTTAAGTTATGTACTTATATGATATAATATACTTAGAATTTTTATTTTTCATATGTGCAAAGCTTGGTAGTAACTGATTACATGTAATCTGGATTACATAATCAGATTCCAAAAATGTAGTACTCATAATTATATGTGACCCTGAACCACAAAAGCAGTCTTAAGTCGCTGGGGTATATTTGTGCCAAAAATACACCATATAGGTCAAAATTATCGATTTTTCTTTTATGGCAAAAATAATTAGGATATTAAGTAAAGATCATGTTTCATGAAGAAATTTTGTAAACTTATTATCGTAAATATATCAAAACTTAATTTTTGCTTAGTAATTTGCATTGCTAAGGATTTAATTCGGACAACTTTAAAGCAGGCCCGTTCTTGCCAGGTGGGCGGACAGATATCCTGGGTGGGCAATTGTTGTTGGGGGGGGTTGGGGTTGTGGTGGTAGTAGATAGATAGATATTTTTTATAATATTTATATCATACAGTATTTTTACACTTTGGTATCTACTCTGGATAGATAGATAGATAGATTGATAGATTGATAGATATTTTTATAACATTTATATTATACAGTCTTTTTACACTTTGGTATCTACTCCAGATAGATAGACAGATAGATAGATAGATAGATAGATAGATAGATAGATAGATAGATAGATAGATAGATAGATAGATAGATAGATAGATAGATAGATAGATAGATAGATAGATAGATAGATAGATAGTGTCACGGTTCACACGGGGATCCAGGAACGAGGAGACGAGGATAGAAACAAACAGGTTATTTAATGTCGAACAGACGGAGGAGGCACAGGAACACAGGTAAGAACATTGACACGCTGACATTAACAATAATCCACAGCAAACATGGGGCGGAACCGACTATATAAAGGGAGACATAACTGGAAACACCTGGGACACAATCAAGACACAGACGAAGACTAATCAACTAATGATGGGGAATAGGAAGGACCATATAAGGGTGAGGAGACAAAGGCAGAGGAAGACAAAGTCTGACATTACCCCCCCCCTTCCAATAGGCGCGTCCCGCGCCGTACGACATCGAAAGGGGAGGGGGGGTGGGCACTCTGGAGGCCTCAAGGACCTGGAGACCGGACAGGTGACCTCCAGGGCGGTGCCCGTTCCGGGACCCCTGGCGGATCCGGGGACTCAGGCGGCCATGGCGGATCCGGGGACTCAGGCGGCCACGGCAGATCAGGCGGCCATGGCGGATCCGGGAACTCAGGCGGCCATGGCGGATCCGGGGACTCAGGCGGCCACGGCGGATCAGGCGGCCATGGCGGATCCGGGAACTCAGGCGGCCATGGCGGATCCGGGGATTCCGGCGGCCATGGCGGATCCGGGGACTCAGGCGGCCATGGCGGATCCGGGGATTCTGGCGGCCATGGCGGAGCAGGAAGCTTGGGAGGCCATGGCGGATCGGGGAGCTTAGGTGGCCATGGAGGGTAGCCCCCCCCCAAAATTTTCTTGGGGAAGCTCCCCATGTCAGGGGGGCGCTCAGGAGCCGTGGAATGCGAGCTGGACAGGGCCAGCGGAGGGAAAGGTGAGCTGGACGGGACCAGCGGAGCTAAGGGTGAGCTGGACGGGACCAGCGTGGGCCCAGGTGAGCTGGACGGGACCAGCGGAGGCCCTGGTGAGCTGGACGGGACCAGCGGAGGCCCTGGTGAGCTGGACGGGACCAGCGGAGAAGCATGAGGTGAGCTGGACGGGACCAGCGGAGGCAAAAGTGAGCTGGACGGGACCAGCGGAGGCCCAGGTGAGCTGGACGGGACCAGCGTGGGCCAAGGTGAGCTGGACGGGACCAGCGGAGGCCCAGGTGAGCTGGACGGGACCAGCGTGGGCCAAGGTGAGCTGGACGGGACCAGCGGAGGCCCAGGTGAGCTGGACGGGACCAGCAGGGGCTCTGGAGAGCTGGACGGGACCAGCAGGGGCTCTGGAGAGCTGGACGGGACCAGCAGGGGCTCCCGGAACGGAGCGGAATGCGTGGGCTCCCGGGCCGGAGCGGAATGCGTGGGCTCCCGGGCCGGAGCGGAGTGCGTGGGCTCCCGGGCCGGAGCGGAGTGCGTGGGCTCCCGGGCCGGAGCGGAGTGCGTGGGCTCCCGGGCCGGAGCGGAGTGCGTGGGCTCCCGGGCCGGAGCGGAGTGCGTGGGCTCACGTGGGCGCTCGGGTGCCGCTGACTCTCGGGGGCGCTCTGAAGAGCTGGACGGAACCAGCGGGGAAATTGGAACGCACTTACGAGGAGCCGGCACTGGAGGGCGCTGGCGAGGAGCAGGCACCGGAGGGCGCTGGCGAGGAGCAGGCACCGGAGGGCGCTGGCGAGGAGCAGGCACCGGAGGGCGCTGGCGAGGAGCAGGCACTGGAGGGCGCAGTCTCGGAGCAGGCACAGGAGGGCGCAGTCTCGGAGCAGGCACAGGAGGGCGCAGTCTCGGAGCAGGCGCTGGATCTCGGCGGCGCTCGGGAAGCGCGGGCTCGTGGCGGCGCTCGAGAAGCGCGGGCTCGTGGCGGCGCTCGGGAAGCGCGGGCTCGCGGCGGCGCTCGGGAAGCGCGGGCTCGCGGCTGCGCTCGGGAACCAGCCGAGACGAAGACGAGCTGGGCGGGACCAGCGAAGAAGAGCTGGGCAGGACCAGCGGAGACGAAGAAGAGCTGAGCAGGACCAGCGGAGACGAAGATGAGCTGGACGGGGCCAGCGGAGACACTCGTGGGCTGGTTTCGACTCGGGACCGGTAACTTCCCAGACACCGGTAGATCCCCTCTCTCCAACACAATCCTGTGGTGTCTGGGAGATCCATAGGGCGCTGGTAATTTGCCCCGAGCCGAAACAGATGGAGGATTGCCGCGTCGTGGAGCTCCGACACCGCGGCGAGCCCGCAGAATTCTCCGGCGAACTCCACGAAGGGGAGATTCCGCCGGCTAAGGGCAAAGGCACAGGCTGCGAACTCCATCGCCGTGAAGGAGAATCCGTTCATCTTTTAAGGTGGATTATTCTGTCACGGTTCACACGGGGATCCAGGAACGAGGAGACGAGGATAGAAACAAACAGGGTATTTAATGTCGAACAGACGGAGGAGGCACAGGAACACAGGTAAGAACATTGACACGCTGACATTAACAATAATCCACAGCAAACATGGGGCAGAACCGACTATATAAAGGGAGACATAACTGGAAACACCTGGGACACAATCAAGACACAGACGAAGACTAATCAACTAATGATGGGGAATAGGAAGGACCATATAAGGGTGAGGAGACAAAGGCAGAGGAAGACAAAGTCTGACAGATAGATAGATAGATAGATAGATAGATAGATAGATAGATAGATAGATAGATAGATAGATAGATAGATGGATAGATGGATAGATGGATAGATGGATAGATGGATAGATGGATAGATGGATAGATGGATGGATAGATGGATAGATGGATAGATAGATGGATAGATGGATACATGGATAGATGGATACATGGATAGATGGATATTTTTTTAACCTTTATATTATACAGATTTTGGGGGACTGAGGTGGAAGGAGTCGGACGTGTTTCTGAAGCGGGAGCTGGGGAAGTTGGAGTTTGTGAAGCAACAGCAGCCACACCATGGTCACTGCTGCTGGAGCCACTAGGCTTCTTTATAGGCACCAAAAATCTATGCATTGCATTTACACGCAAATACTATGACTTTTTAACGCTCTTTATCGCTTGCGAGACTGTCAGCGTCTGCTTCTCCGTGACTGTCACTGAAGCCGCCCGCTTCATGAGTGTAAACCGCGCCGTTGCTTTCAGCCAATCAAAATACTGCAATTTTACTGGTGTTATTTTGTGATTGGTCGGGGCATTCTACAGCCCTTACTCGAACTTCTCAACACAGAGCCCGCCTCAGATTGCTTTTAATCAATACACAAATCGTAAAAATGAGTCACGCTGTCTTTACCTACATTCTGATTGGGTGGGCAAGACAGACATTTGGGTGGGCTTAGCCCACCCCTGCCCATGCCTAGAGCCGGCCCTGCTTTAAAGGCGATTTCAATATTTTGATTTGTTTTGTACCCTCAGATTCCAGATTTTCAAATAGTTGTATCTCGGCCAAATATTGTCTGATCCTAACAAACCATGCATCAATGGAAAGCTTATTTATACAGCTTTCATATGACAGCTTTCGAAAAATTGACACTTAAGACTGGTTTTGTGGTCCAGGGTCACATATTATGTTTATAAATACTCATTACAATATTACTTTTTATGGATTAAGGGGGTCGCATACCGAATGAGAAACGCAGTGCCATGTCGCGCCATGTCTTTAAAATTCGAACACATTGTTTTCTATGTGTGTATGCACACCGACGGCGTCATTCGGCATCTGTCCGCAACGCCCAGCAACAACTCAGGACGCTGTTCAAATTCCTGCCACGCCACAGAGCGCCATCGGCATTGTTTTATATTAAATAACATCATATTTGTCTCAAACCATTGATAATACATTATACCAAGATACCACTGCTGCAAAATACTGTACACATTAGTTTTACAGCTTGAATAAAATGTAAACATATATAATTAAATGTATAATAAACGTAATCCTTTTAATCTTTTATATTTCTCTTGAGACATTTTTACATATGCTAAATATTACAGTATAGGCCTATGTAACAATTGTCTGTCGTGATTACATTCACTGTCGTCGGTTAATACCTACTGGATATACCAGGACACAACCGTTATTACAACACACTTCAGGTCATTTATTAGTATAGAATGTGCTCTGGTGTGCGATACCTCGAGTTGTCCTAGACGCGGCACTGCGCTTCTCGTTCGGTGTACGACCCCCTTTACATTATTTTAAAGTATTCACTCAATGGCTGTAAATTATTAATAATAAAATAACACATTTTGTTATAATAACAAAATATTTCAAACCTGGGAGGACTTTGACAATGTCATTGTTCTTTTCAAATTTCTAAATGTTTGTTTATGTGACACAGGGATTCCCAAACTTTTTTGCTAGTCAAACCCCTCTGACCTTAAATATTACTCATATTTAAAGTTAATATTTCCGTAATTTAACAATACATTTGCATGTTCTCTCATGTGGGTTAATGGTCATATATTTTATTAATCTTATCTTATTTGTTATTTAAAGGTATAAACCCATTTAAAGGTAAAAACAAGTTAGGTCAAGAGTACTTCAGAAGTAAACAAAAAGTAGTCAGAATACATTACATAATATGAGTAATCTAGATTACAAATTGCATGATAAAAATTGTAGTCAGTAATGTAATCAGTAACAGACTACAATTTATAAGTAATTGACCCAGCACAGCATATGTGGAGAAATATTAAAAACTAAACTATACCTTGTGTACTCTTCTTGTAGTTTACCAGGGTCACTCACGAAAAACTTCACTCTAAACCTCAGATTATGTGGAGATGGCCCTAAAAATGAAACATAATTACAATCAGAAAATTGTATTCTGACACTTCAAAACAAACACCTTCAAATTTTAAACATGGTAAAACATAACCTACTTTTGAGCTGTTTTCTAATAGGTTTGTTTGGGTCCAGCCACCTCTGAAAAACACAGTCATAACCGAAATTTAGGACACTTTTTACTCCACATTTTTACGATGAACACATATTGCTAAAAATATCAGCTCAGCAATGTAAAAGATACCAAATCTGCTCATCGAATCAAAACCGAACAACATCAAGTGCAATGAATCAAACATTCACCTCATTTTACTACAAGCAGAAATAGAAATCAGCATTTCATTGTGTGACCTGAAAATGAACTTTCCTGTTTGTACTGACAAATAAATCCCAAACTGCTCATTATAAATAATAAACAAGGTTCAAGGGATAATATTTTTTAATCTTTCTTATTGCTGTTATCTAAAAAAATACAAATTTTCAGGCTGACATGTTGTGCTGCTTGAATGAACAAGAATTTATGGGTGATCTGTTGCCGACGGCGACAACTGAGTGACTGGTGAGCATCTACCTGGCTGTCAGAAGGGTCGTCTGCTAGTTGAAGGCCAAAATAGTCTTGCTCTGTTAGCTCCAAGTGTTTATACACTACGTCCAACAAGATCCGCCCCTGATCTTGCTTCTACAAGAGACAGAACGTGTTTTGATATCAGTTCTGGACTGTTAAATAAAAACAAAAGAAAGCGCACAAAATAAAAACACAAGAAAACATGTTAAAACATAAAAAACACAAAAGACAAAACACAAGGCTAAATCGAAGGAGAAACACAACAATCTAAACTTAAAATAAAAACAAAGCAAACCAGAACAAACAAAAACAAAAAACAACCAAACCAATAAAAAAACACAAACCAGGAAAAAACTAAATAATAAACAAAAACAAACTAAAACAAACCAGAACAAACATGTAATATGAACAAACAAATACCAAACTAGAAAGACAAAAGAAAAAACTAAACAAACCAACAAAAAAAATTAAACCTTTAAACCAGAAAAAATAAAACAAACCAGAACTACCAAAACAAAAACTAAATCAGAATAAACGAAAACAAACCAAACTCAACCCAAATCAGAACAAACCAAAACAAACCAAGAATAACCCAAACCCGAACCAGAACAACCCAAGCAAAAAATAAAAAAACGGAACAAATAAAACTAAAAGAAAAAAAAAGTCACTTTTGCTTGAAAATTAAGCAATTATGTAATGTCTTTTTTGATGACATTAATGACTTCAATGCTTTACATATATGATATTACGCAGCGCCTGAAATTAGTCCCTAGCTAGGTAACTAGTTAAGATATAGCTGGGAACTACTTTCAGGCGCAGCGAAAATATAGAAACTCTTTGGTCATTTTTGAGTGAGACACTAATGGTCTAATCAGATTCAATGAACTATGTTAAGATAAGCTATGCTTAAAATTGCTACTGCCAGACCCAGATATCGGCTGAATGGATTCAAAAACAGTAAAACTAAACTGTTTAGCTCTAGGGGAGTTGTAAAATGAGGCTATAAAAAAAAAAAAAAAAGTAAAGTGTTCCTTTAAGTACCATAGCAATAACAGGTTTCTTTAACAGAATTCAGACAAAAAAATATAGTATTTACACATTTTTTTAATGTATTTGTGTGCAAAATACTGTAAAAATACACTTACTGTATTACTAAATGAAAACTTTAGACTGAGTATATCATCCTCTGAATTTGAGGCAGTTTTAATAGACAACCTTTTCAAAGCTAGCCTCACATTTCAGCCCAGACGATCTGTGTAGCATGCATGATCATGACAGCCATGGCCTCAGGACACACTTCTGTCCACCCTAGGAATGTGAAGCATCTGCCCGAAACAGCCACTGTGAGCTGCACGCGTAAAACCAACCTCAGCCACCAAATCACATAACTCCAGTCAGATTCTTACAGACCTGCCATTTAGCAGACATTTTTCATCCAAAGCAGTTTATTGCACACTTCACTTGACTGCAGCGATGCAACTGAGGAGTGAAACTCTTATACAGCAAAAATCAGACATCAGTTACTTTGCAGTTTCTGGGTCACCTCTACCTAGGATTGAACTTGCAACCTCCAGAAGATCATTATCCACCCAACTCTAAAATGTGAGCTCACAGTTCAGTCAGAAATAAAAGTCCTGTCAGCATTTTTGCATGTTGTTCCAAATCTGTACGATTTTCTTTCTTCTGTGGGACACAAATGAAGATAATTTGTTGAATGTTCAAGCTGCTCTTTACTTTCAATAGGAAAACTGCTTAAATTTCGGTCTGTTTTTATGACTTAAAATGTAGTGCACAAATTTTACGGACAACTTTTAATGTTGCTCTTTGGACATTTTTGGAGCTTGACAGCCAACATTTTGGTTAGTTAGAAAAGAGCAGCTGAGATATTCAGCAAAAGATCTTCATTCATGTTCCATCCACAGAAGAAAGAAAATCCTGCAAGCTTGGAATGAAATGTAAAATATATTTTTAAGATTTATGGTTGCTGTGCTTTGAACTACTCCTCGTCTGAGGGGAAAATGTGCATCATATAAGTTCTCAAAGATTTCAAAATTATCTTCATAAGTTCTTCAAGTGGTTTATGAAGAAGATTTAAACTGTGTAGACCTATTTCTAAAGGTTTTCAAGATTTTTAAAGCATTCCTTAAAACCCTTCTGAACCCTTAAAGAAGCTTCTGTAGGACTCCAGAAAAAGAAACTTTGGCTCTTCTCAACATCCAAAGAGATCCTTAAAACAGAAGAATACTGTTGAAATTATAGGGTATTTATTCACTCAAGACATACAAAATCAAACTACTTTGAACTTGCGGCTGAATTCAGAGCTTGGTTTTCTGCCAAAAGCAAAAAATAAAAACAATTGCAATCTTATCAAGTTAGCATTGAAGTACTGTTGAATTAAAGCAGATGTTTGCATTTTCTGAAGTGATTGTGAGTGGTGTTGGCCTACAGCCAAAATCCCAGAGCGTTCGGAGTGGTTGCCAGGGTGTTGCTATGTAGCCGCTAAGGAATTCTGATTGGTTTTTATCATCTTGCTGGAAGGGTTCTGAGTGGTTGTTAGATGGACAGATGGTTTGTTATTGGCCAAAGTCCCAAAAATCCACCCTGTGACCTTCAGTGTGTGTTTACAGGATTTTTCGCCTGTTTTGTTATCCATCAGATGAAAATCTAAGCTTTGATCACATACAAGAGAAAACACACACTTACTCCTCATGATTTCCAGGAATGTAGCACAAACAGCACTGGACTTTAATACTAATACTATTAATACTTTAATACAAAAATATGCAATCAAATTTGACCTTCTTTAGGAAAATAACTAGTCTAGTGCTGAGGGTGGATTAGCTTAATTAAAGAAACAGTTCACCAAAAAAAACGACCTCAGGTTGTTGACACACTGCCTCCGATACTTTCATTCATCATAAAAAAATAATAATAAAACAAATCAGACCAGGTTCGATTTTCTGCGTTTTCGCATTCGTAGCAAGCATTTTAATATGAAAGGATGAGGAATACAAAAAAAATGCATAGGTAAATTTCGAACTCAGTGTGCAAGGACCTTTTCATCACTCGCTCACCAATGGGTCATCTGCAGTGAATGGGTGCCGTCAGAATAAGAGTCTAAACAGCTGATAAAAACATAATAGTAATCCACAAGTAATCTACACGACTCCAGTCCATCAATTAACATCTTGAGAAGCAAATAGTTGTGTATTTGCAAGAAACCAATGCAAATCATCATTAAGATGTTAACGTCAAATAGTTGCATCTGACTAAAACACATGCCCATAATCCATACTGTCGTTCAAATAAGACATCAAAATTAGGGCTGAAAGATTAATTGTATTTGCGATAATATCGCGATATGAAAAAACAAGATTTCTCAACCGCAGAGGCTGCGATTATACTGTCACGTGACACGCAAGAGTAATGTATGATGATCGTATGACATCCAAGTACGGCGAGAGAAAGCATTAGGAGACGTCTACTCTCTTATAGCTCTTGCGGTATCATACTTTGAAGACAGACCGATTGGTCAAGCAGTGCTGCTTCAAGACGAACACATCTAAGCAGACTTCAGAGGAAGCATCAAATTGGCACGCTGCTATGTTGCCAAGTCCGCAGTTTGCCACGGGTTGTTTTCCTGTCCGCGGGTCTTTCATAACATGTGGAATTGACGCGCTACATGCAAACGATATCCTTTGTTGTACTTTCCTGTCAAAATAACGGAGTTCATTTGGACGTCTTCAACTTTTAAGAACTGCCGGGTTCTCCTGTAGTGGGCGGAGCTAATGCGCAAACGGCAATCTCATTGGCCGGTGCTCACCTATCATCATCCCTGTTTTGATTTCAGCGAATCAGTTCGAGCAAATGCAGATGACCTGATTAATATTCATGAACCCAGCAGCTCAATAATCCTTAGTGCGTTTTATGTGGTTATTAATAGTAGAATTCATGGTAGTTTTGTTATCTTATCAGTATTATTTGTAGGTTTTTTCCCCTTTTTTTATAGAAACACTAAATGACAAACAATATCTTAAGCACCCCCACCAGTCCTAAGTTCAGACAACATGACAAATATTCATTCATGCATGATTATTATAAAGTTCTATCATCATATAATGCTAAATTATCATAATATCATATTATGATGTTTGACTGAAATAATCAATTTAATTTGATAGGTGTCTCTCATATTGTCCCACAGAAACATTAAAATAGTGTAGATTAGTGTAATGTTTTATACTAATAATTTATTCTATTTGGTGATAATTTCATTCATTTAATATTTAATATTGGTCCATCCAAGTTATTTGACATATTTGAACCTTTTTTTTTAAATGTAACAATAATTACTTTCCCTGGTAATTAATTTATTTTATAACGATGTAACTCAACACTACATACTATACAATGATTTATTGCATGTCTTTGATTAATAAAGAATGTGAAGAGCTTTAAAAAAAATGCATGTTAAATCGCAATTACAATATAGGTATAAAAAAAAAATCACAATTAGATTATTTTCTAAAATCGTTCAGCCCTAATCAAAATCCACCAAAATCCACCAATATTTGTTTAAAACAGTTTTGGACTATTAACACTTGTAAACGGTGCTTGATTTGTGCATATTTTGAAATTGAAAATGACATTTTCACTGGAAAAAGCATATTATGGATAGAGGGCTGATATTTTTGCCAGAAACTGATATAATGATGGATTTGTTTCTTACAAACAGGCAGCTTTTTGATGGACTGGAGTGGTGTTTTTATCAGCTGTTTGGACTCTCACCCTTTCTGACGGCACCCATTCACTGCATTGCTGAGCAAATGATGTAGAAACAAACTCTAAATTACATCTTGTCCTGAGGGCGAGTAGCCTAAATTTTCAGCAAGTTATCTTTTTTGGATGAAATATTCCTTCACAAATGTTACACATACATGAATGAATGTGTGTATACTCACATTGACTCTGAAGGTCTGTACTGTGTTGTCCAGCAGTAAAACGTTACACACCACCTGCACGTGCTGTCTCTCTCTGGCCTCCTCCAACGCTCCCACATCGTAAGATCTGCCAGCAGGCAACCGGAAGCGTGCGGTCATTACGGTCCCCACTCCGTCTGAGAAACACAGAGGCAAAAGGTCACCAACAAGCTCACCTGAGCACGGTAAACGTTATTAAGCAGTGTAAAACACACATGCACACACTAGCCCACGTGATCCTACGGCAAACATCATTCACAAACATTCATCTGTACTCCACCTAAAAGTTCCTGTAAACATAATAAAATCGAGCATGGAAAATGTTTTAAAGATTTTAGCTTTCAGGTTCTACTAGTAGAGACGGGAAAGCAAAAATGAAAACAAGGCACTTAGATAATAGTCTTTCAATTTTAGAAACTCGTAAAGGAAATATAGTTCAGGGTTGGTGTCAAGACAATTCAGATTCATACAACTCACGAAAGGAAATAGCTTAATATGTTTACTTTTTTCCCTCTGTGAGCTAACCTAATTCAGCTTCTAAAACGGCTGACATTCATCCTTCTAATATTTAACTTTTTCATTCAAGGTTTTAGTGATACTAAATGCTCTTCTCAAAGCAAACAAGGTCATGTTCGGCCAGCTCTCAGTTTCCTCAAGACAATCGGCCCACTGAAGAGTCCCTCAAAAGATACCTTGTTGAAAACCTATTTATATTAGAAAAGATCAAGCAATTTCAATCAGACACACAAAGATGGAAGAATTTCTACAGACCAGAATGCTATGAATCTTCCTTTGAACTCCTAGCAAAAAGAAATGTAGCATTTTGCAACCACAGACCTAATTTAATTTAATTTCTGACTGATATTGATATATCATCAGCGATAACAAAGACGACACAACAAAAAATCACTTTTAAGTAATAATTAACACTGCAGACGCATAAAAGACAAGAAAAAAAAATGTTATTACGCAAATGATCTATACTAACAATGTTTACACTAATGATGAACACTGGTAAACTGAAGCGCTTTGCTAGCGGGTTAATTAACTCCAAACACATATTATACACATAATTAATCAGATAAATACACGACACATGTAATATTACAATTTTCTTCTTCACATAATGTTGCGAAAGCACAAGTGGTCTTAAGCTAAGTTACATGTTAGTTAGAATATACAAGTCATGTTATAAATGTGCACTTTCTGTAACAATGCACTAAAAAAACATTTAATAAACAATGAATTAAAGACATAAAGGACCATAAAAATTGAACGATATTGCTATTAAATGTTGATGTCTAAATTAATTAAAAATGTTTGAATGTTAATTTTTTAATTCCTTCAGAACTAGTGTTTTTGCTGACTAAAATACTAATTTCTAAAATTATTTATTTTCTTTTACTTATTTGACCCAACATAAACCTTAAACATTCAGCAGAAACATAAATAAATAAACAAATAGTATGTGTATGTATATGTATAAATATTATATTATATTATATGATGCTCCTCCAATGGCATTCTTCAACTGTGTCAGCATCTATTTTGTGGACCAAACCTAGATGAACAGCATAAAAAGTTAAGTTTTCAGTTTTGTTTTTAAGCCGAAATGAAAACAAACATTTTGCTCACTGTAGGGTCTCGGACTAGACACCAAACATTCTAGAGTCTTTGTTTCTTGTTATTTGATAGACCTGTACATTCACATTGCTTTTCTGGGTGTTTACATTTTTCAAAATATCTTCTTTTGTGTTTCACAGAAGATCAAAGTCATATTGGCTTAGAACGACATAAGGGTGAGTAAATTATTTTTAGTGGCTTCTAAAAATTGACAAACATAATTTTTTTTACACATGTTCATGCTTTGTGAAACAAGCTCCCATAACACTTAAAGACAGCTGCATAAACAACAGGGGGTCAGAGTTCATGACCTGTAGGAACAAACATGCGACCTTTCTAGACGGTCACCGCCGCTTATTCAAACTCCCCCACCCAACTGATTACAACCATTAATCTACAACACAATCTACATGGAAAGGTACTAAACAGACAAAAGATGCCATCAATAACGAATGCGTTTGAGCATACTTAAACTTTTGACATTCGTTTGACTAAATTTTCACCAGCATACATTACAAAGCAAGTCTTTTGAGACAAAAGCATCACTGTCAACTGTTACGGTCACTGTTATCGTGATAATGAAGAATGAAAAGATATGAAGTAAAAAAACTTCAAAGATTTTCCAATCGTAAGATCACAAAAACACATCAGTCCTAAAAATAACGTTCACATCTGATACTTGCATCAGCACAGCCTTATTCGTCCTGCGTGTCAATGCAGAAAGGATAATCTCTTTGTATAACTTGCTAAACTGTGATGTGATGTGATGCGTGTGTGTGTGCGTGTGCATGTGTGTGTGTGGTGGTGGAACATTTGTCTTCAGTAGAAGTTTCCCCGGATGTCATTGAATACCACAAACACAGAAACATTTAACATTTTCCTCTGAGCAGGGTTCAGACCACCAACACCTCAGAAGATCTCAGACAGTGGGGTTACTAAATGAGTTTATCCCCCACCCCAAAAACACTCACACGGTCAACCCCCTAAACCAATATTTCCATCCTTCTCTCAAATGAGAAGCCATCATATCCTATAATGCATAATAAGCTACATAGGTTCTCAACTAGTATTCTGATTAAGATCTGGGAACATCATTTAAAAAATACAAATGCTGAAAGTCAGCAACATTAATATAAATACATACTTTAACAAATAAATACCACAATATTTTGTTGTTGACATCAACTGCATGTGTTCAATCAAAATGTATGACATTTACCCACAAATTTACTTGGTAATTTGGCCACCAACACTAAAACAAAATGTATCCCACTATTCGTTCCACGTGTTAGTCTGGTAAATCACACTTCTGTTGTCATTTATGCACTTACAAAATTGACAATATTCAATTTAGTGAAATTTTGAGATTTATTGGACATATGCAGGTCACTGTATTTTCAACACATTTCAATGCTCAATTTTAAGTAAGGCTATGCAATTAATCGAGTTTGATTAACATGCGCATCTCGACAGTAAAGCCGGTTCTGTGATTGGCGGTAAATCTCCATCACCTGTTTTCAGATGGAGCAGCAGTTAATACACAGAGCCGTAGTTCACTGACAAGCTATGCAATATTTCATTCATAATCGAAGGTGATTCGTCTGCGATTATAAACAGGATATGTCCTAGCTTGTCAGTGAACTACTCCATCTGAAAACAGGTAATGAAGATTGAATGAAATTAAGAAACCGGCTTTTCTGTCAAGATGCGCATGTTAATCAAATTCGATTAATTACACGGCCTTAATTTTAAGGACATTTTACAAATAGACTTAATGAGTAAAATTGTACTAGTACATTCGGTGGTTCTCAACTTTTGCTTCAGGACGCAGATCTTGCATTAGCTAGACATTAAGAAGGAGCCCAAAACAGCACTTTTTAAGGTACCATTGGAACATACAAGTAAAATTTTACAAATAAAATAGCATACATTTTAAAAGATTTACAATTAATGTTTTTACAGTTACGTGCAATGCGTAAAATGTAGCTTGTAAACGTTCTAATGCGGGTCTTGCATTGAACATCGAGTGGCAGCTCAAACCAACACCTTTGAAGGCACTGTTGGACCTTACAAATAAAACTGCATACAATCTTAAAAAAATTACATGTATTTTTATTTTTACAATTGCATGTGAGCTTAAAATGTAGCTTGTAAATGCCAAATGCAAAAAATTGTTATGTACAAGATACCGCTGGGCCTTATGAGTAAGGTTTTACAAGTCATTTTTATTTTACATTTTATGCGTACTGAACATTTAGCTTTTCATTTTCCAAAGAAAATCTTGCTTTGAATGTCAAGTGGCAGTCTAAAACACATCTTTCGAGATAGTTTTGGATCCGATAAGTCAAAAAAAAAAAGTAATACAAAAAAACAATTGTTGCAATTGCATGCATATTTTAAATTATGCTTGTAAATATCCAATGCAGATGTTGCATTGGACATCGAGTGCCAGCCCAAAATAGTACCTTAGAAGGTAACATTGGACCTTACAAGTAACATTTTACATGTAAATCTGTGTACATTTTTTTTAAATTACAAGTAATTTTTTTCCTTACCATTTCATGCAAACTTAAAACGTTGCTTGTAAATATCTGACTAGCTTTAAACATCAAGTGGCAGGCCAAAATAGTACCTTTCAAGATACTGTGTGACACCATAAATCACATTTTACAAGTAAAAAACATATTTTTTATGATTGGATGCATACTTAATTTTTTTCTTGTAAGCATCCAAACGCAAGATCACAGTTCTGAAACAAAACCAGTAGAGAACCACTGAGCTAGATGAGAAGACAAAGATGCTAACAGCCCAACAGGTTGTCATTCATGCATTCGTTCATTCATTCACACGATACATCATCCATCCAAGTTACCTATTCCACCTGAACCAAAGTCAGCTTTACAGAAACATCCAACCCTACTGCAATAAAAATCCGGTTACACGACACATTCATTTCCTCATGCAAAAGGGCTTTGTGCATCATCAGAAGAACACCACACATCCAGATCTGGCATTACAGTCTGTTGAAGAATGCGCACTTACACACATGCTCACACACCAGGGGGACAGAACAGGAGATGATGTCACCGACTCAACCAGGGGAGATGCGTAGTGCCCAGAAAACAATTAGAACAAACCTTATGGTGAAACATTGCACCAATATAAGGTCCTCTGTGGATCCAACTGTATGCAAGCAGATTATTTGCATGCAAAGGATGAGAGCTGAGGTTATGTAATGATGTGGCAGAGAAAAGAAGGCACAATAAGGAACAGCTGAGATGTGCAGATGTGACATAAACCTTAAATAAACACAAAAGCTCACATATATCTTACATGACAGCTGAAGGATCTCGAAAAGAGGCCATTGAGAGGGTTGCCAGGTATGAGAACAGAACGAAACACACTATGCATGCAATCCATGTTGCCGGGCTGCACAAATCACAGACACTGCATGTATTTTGGCCATCAAATGGATGGATTATCTTGACATGCAGCAGAAATTAAACCCTGGACGTTACATAAAGGCATTTGCGTGGCATCCAAGCAAACATGTCCCTAAAATCAGCGTGAATGCACGCTTTATGCCTCTGCCTGTGCATCATTTCGGGGATCTGGAAGCTTGCATTGGCTGGTTTGGTTGCTATGCAATGGGATGAAAAAGGAAGATAGGGCATGCATACATGAATGAATGGTGACACCAATACAGAAATACAACCATAATACATGCTTACCTTCATATACAGGTCTAGGAGAGTCCAGTGAATTGAAGATGATCTTGAATTTTGATCAAAGGAGAATAGGAGGGAGGGGGGGAGAGGAAAAACGGCAGCTCATCTGCAGGAAAATAACCACATTGTTGTAGATGTTCACATTACATTCAATTCAAGGGGCCTCTGGCACAGTAATAAATAATAATTCCGAAACGGGAACGCAATCCTGGGTGCGGTGCATTAAATAAAAGCCTCAGACGCAATTGCAATCTTCTCTGTGCCTGCTGGCCGGGTTTAGTTCTATAATCCCGCATATGTCTCTGTATTGCTGCTACTGGCTGCTGCGGCTGCAGCGTACAGCGTTAACATGGCGCAACCGCTCAGGCCCCGCCTACATTCTCATAGGTCTGCCATGGGGGCGTGGCCGAAACGCGGGGGCAGGCCCTCAAATGCATAGATACATAGGTTCAGTTCTTACCCAGAGAAATATTTTCACACTATCTATCTATCTATCTATCTATCTATCTATCTATCTATCTATCTATCTATCTATCTATCTATCTATCTATCTATCTATCTATCTATCTATCTATCTATCTATCTATCTATCTAATAATGTAAAAATATAAAACTGCAAAAATATAAAATAATGTGAAATTATTTTATATTAATATTTTATATTTTATATTGATAATGTGAAATTATTTGTATTGTGTTTCTGTGTGGCTCAGTGGTAGAGCATTGCGTCAGTTGCACAAAAGGTTGTGGGTTCGATTCCCAGGGAACACATGTACTAGTTAAAATGTATAACTTGAATGTACTGTAAGTTGCTTTGGATAAAAGCGTCTGGTAAATATATTACATTTAAAAAAAAATTATATTATCATATCAGAGGCGGAGGATTGTGCATTTATGTTAGCAAAGCTTGGTGTACGAACTCTGTCATTGTTCAGCACTGCTCAGCTAACCTGGAGTTTCTCATGACTAAGTGTAGACTTTTTATCTGCCACGAGAGTTCACTTCCACCATTATAACTGCAGCCAATATTCCACCGGATGCTAATGCCAGCTTGCTATGAACGAACTACATGCGGCCATTAGTAAACAACAGACTGCTCATCCGGAGGCTGCATTTATTGTCGGGGGTGATTTGAATCACTCCAACTTCAAGACAGTGCTCCCCAAATTCCACCAGCATGTTTCCTGCCACACTAGAGGAGACAAAACTTTGGATCATGTTTACACAAACATTGATGGAGCTTACATCGCGACCCCCTTCCCCCACCTAGTCTGATCACCTTTCTTTGTTTCTGACCCCTAAGTATTCACCCCTCATCAACCGTGTAAAGCCATTGGCGAGGACCAAAAAAGTGTGGCCAATGGGAACAGACGCAAGGACTGGAGTATGTTTGCTTCTCAGGCTGCCATTGGCTCTCACACGGACATTGATATCTACACCTCCTCTGTACTGGGTTACATCAACACCACCATTGACAGTGGGTTACTACAGAGAAACAGATCACAACGTACCCTAATCAGAAGCCATGGATGAACAAGGAGGTGCGACTCCTGATGACAGCCCGCAAACACTGTCTTCAGATCAGATGACGCTCAGGCCTACAGCAAATCCAGGGCTAACCTGAGGAGGGGCATTACAAAGTCCAAGTACTGCTACAAGCTAATGGTAGAGGAACACATTTCTAACTCTGACCACCGACGCATGTGGCAGGGCATCTAAGTCATCGGTGACTATAAGCTAAGCAACTCTACTCCAACGGGCACAGATGTCTTCTTCCTTAACGAGCTAAATGATTTCTATACTCGCTTCGACAGTGACAGCAAGGAGACAGCCACCCAAATCACACTCTCAGCAGACCACCAACCCTTCAAACTTACTGTAGCAAAGTTCGTAGTATGGAAGGAAGAGGACAAGGGTTGGCTCGTGGAGACTCGGGTGATTTATTGTTTCTTTAATACAAAATTAAACAGGTTGCGCACTCTGCGCCTCATATGCTCATCAACTCTCACGGTTGTCTCGGATTTCACTCTCTGTGTTCGCTCTAGCTATCCCCTCAGCCCAGTCCACGCGCTCGAGTCTCCACTCCGTCTCTCTCTGTGTTCTCCACTTCTCCGGTGGCTTTAAACCGGTCTCTCCACACCAATTACTGCAGTCAGACACAGGTGTTCCTCATTTTGCACTTGACCCACTTACTTACCGCTGTCTCCTGAGTCTCTCTCCCGCTGCAAACTTCGCTGAACCACACCCCCCTCGCCACATACCCCCACCGCCCGACTCAGGCCTGGAAGCCCTCCGGCCTGCAGCCCCACCCCCCCACCCCCCATTTCTGGAGAGAAAGTCGGCTACAGTCATCTGCGTCCCCGGCCTGTGGATCACCTTGAATTTAAAAGGCTGTAATGCCAGATACCAACGGGTGATCCGCGCGTTGGTATCCTTCATACGGTGGAGCCACTGCAAGGGCACGTGGTCTGAACAGAGGGTGAATTCCCATCCCAGGAGATAATAGCAGAGTGTGAGGACTGCCCACCGGATCGCCAAACACTCCTTCTTAATGGTGCTGTACATCGTCTCTCTCTTAGAGAGCTTCCGACTGATGTACAGCACCGGCCGCTCCTCACCCCCTATCTCCTGGGTCAGGACGGCTCCCAGAACCCGGTCCGACGCGTCCGTCTGCAGCGAGAAGGGGAGAGAAAAATTAGGCGAGTGTAATAGCGGCCCGCGACACAGGGCAGCTTTTACCTGGGTAAAATGTACAATGAGCCGCCTGGAAAAGCATTTCCCGACGGCTTTTTGCTACCAACAACTGGGTTGCATCTTGCTTTGTCTGAGCATCCTGGGTCACTCGATACAACCTATCTTTTAAAATAGCAAAATAGGGATAGGAAGTTGGGCGTGCGGACTGGAGAGGCTGACTGTCAATGGAACGGACCTGATCAAAAGACATTTTGTTCAGCGACTCGTACTGAGACTGCTCCAGGGGAAAATCATCACGCTCCGTGAGGATTAGCCTCTCGACCGCGTTCCGTTCCCCCGGTGCCGCCTCAGCGGGTCCTGGCTCCGCCTCCCCCGTTCGCACGGCCGCCTCCCCTCCCGGCTTTTCTTTTCCCCAGGAGGCATCCACACACAAAACTCCCAATAAAATTTTAACCGCTGGCCAATTGGTCCCCAAAATCAGTGGATGCCGGAGGTGGGGGTTAACGGCCACCTCCACATTATGATTTTGCCCCCGAAATTGGATAGCTAAAAGCACCACCGGATACTTCACCACGTCTCCATGTACACACCTCACCCGAACCATGCAGCTCTTATCCAATGCCTCGGGCTGAATTAGGCTTTGATGGATCGAGGTTTGGTTACATCCTGAATCCACCAAAGCCCAATAAGTACCCCCCTTAATGCTCACTGGTATTTGGTACCCGCCAGTCTGACCAGCCTGCGGGGCATCCGGAACCCGGACCAGTGTCCCCACCTCCATCACCGGACACCGATCAATAAAGTGGCCCGGGTCCTCGCAACAGGCTGGCCCAGACTTCCTCGCCACCTCCATCGGGGCTGGGCCCTAGGTACAACGCCCTCCCGGGACCTAGGAAGAAAGATAGGGGTGAGGGTGAAGACGAGGGGAGAGAGAAAGAGACAGAAGGCAGGATTTCGCCAACCCCCTGGCATGCCACCATTTGGTCATCCCCGAGTTGGATGGCCAGGTCCAGCGATGCCGGGCGGTGGCACTGGACCCACTGCGCGGTCTTCTTTGGTAACCGCGCAATGAATTGCTCCAGCACCACACGGTCAATGATCTGGTCGACGCCGCCTTCCCCAGCCAACAGCCATCTGCGGCACGCGTCCCGGAGCTGTTGAGCCAACACAAGGGGCCGGCAGTTTTCCTCCAGCACCAGGGATCTGAAGCGCTGGCGGTGTTGTTCAGGGTTCTTCCTGGTGAACTTCTACCGGTGTGCAATCGAGAACATCCTGACCAATTGTATCACAGTCTGGTATGAGAACTACTCAGTTGCTGTCTGCAAAGGCATTCCAGAGTGTGGTGAAAACCGCTCAATGTATCACAGGGACACCACTTCCTGCTATTGAGTACGTCCAGAGAAAACGCTGTCTACGTCGAGCTCGCAGCATTCTTTAGGACTCCTCTCACCCTGACCATAGACTGTTTACCCTCCTACCCTCCGGGGGGCGCTTCAGGAGCCTCCGGACAAGGACCAGCAGACTCGGGAACAGCTTTATACCTACAGCTGTCTCCTTACTGAATTCTGCTCGCTGACACTAATCCACCTCCCCCCCCCCCCCAAAAAAAAAACACACACACCACTACACACTCCGGTTACACTTGTTATTACTTGCACTACTGTCTGTACATCCAGAATACTAAAATGATCCATTTGCACATTGGAAGATTTTTCTAAGCACTTTTTTTATGTCCATTGCACTAGTGTTTTGTACAGCTCAATGTATCACTTATATCACTTATATTAATTTGTAAATTATATTCATATGTTCATAGTTTCTGCTTATAGTGTACATACATGTGTTACATAATCCATACTGTATCTGTATATCATGGTGATAGTATTTAAAAGTCTGTAAATTGTGTCCATAGTACTGCCTTATCTGTATATTTATTGTACATTTGTAACATATTGTAGACACTGTATATCCTGTACACACTGCTTATTGCACTTCTGGTTAGATGCTAACTGCATTTGTACCATACATGTGCAATGACAAACTTGAAATTCAACAAAGTTGAATCTAATCTAATCTAATCTAATCTAATCTAATCTAATTATTAGGTAGATAGAGAAATGCATTTTACATATATCTATCTAATGTAAAAATATAATACTAAAAAATAGATAGATAGATAGATAGATAGATAGATAGATAGATAGATAGACAGATAGACAGATAGATAGATAGATAGATAGATAGATAGATAGATAGATAGATAGATAGATAGATAGATAGATAGATATTTTTTATAGTGTTTATATTATACAGTATTTTTATACTTTGCATCTACTCCATATAGATAGATAGATATTTTTTTATAATATTTAAATCATACAGTATTTTTACACTTTGGTATCTACTCTGGATAGATAGATAGATAGATAGATAGATAGATAGATAGATAGATAGATAGATAGATAGATAGATAGATAGATAGATAGATAGATAGATAGATAGATAGATAGATAGATAGATAGATAGATAGATAGATAGATAGATAGATAGATTAGATTTAAATTCTTAATTTTGTTTGTTAATAAAATATTTAAAGCGTGTGATGGAATATCATAGATATCCCACATACTTTACAACCGACCCCTTGCATTTTTAACATCTCCAGCCTCTGGCCCAAGCGCGCGCGTGTGTTTGTAGCTCCACCTACTGGAGAGGACCATATATGTCTCATTTCCAAAGTGTGACCTGGATCTGCACCTCTGCTACAATTACGTCACATTAACACTTTATAGACGCCAACAACTCTAGACTGCGCGAATCTGTTCTGTGCCTACCATGTCAGATTTTGCTACCTCCCAATAAAACAGTGAGTAGTACAATTCGACAACGAAAAATGCTACCTGTTAAATTATGTTTTATTAATGTGTGTACACCTACCACAACCCTAAACTTACCATTACAGTAATGCACATACAGTAATTACGTACTATATTCTCGGTTGTGGATAGAAGGGATACAGCTAATACCGGAAACCAACAATACATATTTTTCTACCTATTAGATTGTGTTTTATTAACGTCTACACCTACCCCAACCCAATCTTGATGCGCGCATGCGCAGTAGAAAATAAGACGGGTAGGATAAATTGTCAGGACACCGGCTCCGCTGAGCGAGGGCTCTAGATGATCCGAGCATTGGAGAGGTTCAATAGAAAGCCTTTCTGTTACTAGGCAACCGTGATGAAGTCACAGAGCGGTTCTAGAACACATCACCGCTACAGATCTGTTTCAAGCATATTCTCCTGTAGTAAATTACACAATTTGTTTGTGTACAAATAAGCCGGAAACCAAAATGTCTCTTTATCTTTGCCTGAAGGAGCGTGGGCTGTGAAATATGCATATTAATTGTAAGTCGAACCACAGCATCAGCTCGTCAGTATGAAATGGGTGCATTTTGATAAATGATTGACAGACGTAGAGCGTTTCTGACTGACTAAAAAGGGCCGCCCCCTAACAGTTACTTTATTTATTTATTTAGCCTATTTAACCTGAAGAGAGAGGCGTCAGACAACTTCTTTTAGTGATATCTGTGACAGGTAACTTAGTTAATGTGCATTTTATGTGTACTAAATATTTATATGAGGCTATATAATGCTACCGTTTGTCCAATAAAATACAGTGTAACGTTAGCCTTTAAAAAATCCGTTCCATTCCCTTATTTAAATAGGCCTACCAGTACCAACTTTATATAGTTGTTTCATTATTTACTCAGAATTATTGCTACAGTTTTCCTTTATTTGTCTAGTAAAATGAGTAAAACAAATGTACAACGTAATATTAACATTAACACATATGGACTGTATGAAAATAAGTAATTGACTCATGCGAGTATTTCCAAACTGAGCTCTGACAGTGGAACGTACCAAAACCGAGAGGAAGAGGGGCGTCCAACTCTCTGTTTTCCACATTTATTCTAAATATGTATTACTACATTTCTATTTTTTTTTTTTCAATAATTTATTTTTTTAAGTCAACTTCACACACATATATATATATCTCCGAGTATTTAAAATGAGTGCGCGATTTGTCTCAGACCTGCCGGTTTCCCCCTGCCAGCGCTGGGAATCAGTGTAAAATAACAGTGAACGCTCTCGAGGTGTGAGGAACTGAAAACGGCTCTTCGCGCGGCCCGATAAAAAGCCACTGCATCCAGTTGCATAACAAATAGACAAACGTTTCCGCGTGTGTATTTACTCGGTAATGTCGGCAGCAACATCTGTGGAAACGGAACGGGCTACTGGCATATGCTGTCGTCTTGTGATAAGGTAATTTTGAATGAATATCGTTAAATCTCGTATAGGACAATTAAATGCATGCTGATTACATCTCTCAACAGCACAAAGGAATACAATTACGGTTTCTATATATTAAACGTGTGAGAACTGGTTATTTTTATGTAGATATGCATGTTTTACCAGTTGAATCGTGCGTTTTTGCAATATGCATGAAGTGATCTTATTGGTGAATTGCAACATCAAGCACACGCAAATCACACAAATCTCAAAATGCAAAAGACACTGTTTCCTTTTTGCCAGGAAGATGCGTTCTTTACAAAGCAGCTGCATGTAATGGAGAACAGAGGTATGCACGTACCAGAGATAAAGCTTAATGGGTAATGCGTTAGGAAACCCGTACAGAACGATCAAGGTGGGTGTATTGATATGCGCCTGCCTTGATAATATACATCACATATCATGAGAAAATACATGCAGTCAAATTATAGTGGAAAAGATACTGTACAGTTGTTTGATGGAAAGTATAGCTACAGTAAGTTACATGACTGTGGCATGGTTGTTTTTACACACACATTATCTCTTACAGTTTTTGCCCGTTGCTTGAACACATTTTGCAAAACGTCGCTCATTGTGCCAAAACTCTAAACACAAGTAAACATGACACAACACTGGGAAATATACCATTCACATCTGTGCCAAATTGAAACTCTACTCTCAAAACCTAAACTCTGCTATCAAAACCTAACATTCCTTTGTCAAAATGTAACTCTGTTGACAAAATGACACATACTTGCATCATATGCAAACACTTTCAGATCAGGGGGAACACAATAGTCTACTTTATATAAAACACTGCAGTCTTCGATTTTCATTGTTTATTCAGAAGGCATATTTTCAGGAGACACATTTTCAAACCACCAAAAAAGCAAATAGGCCTACTCAATATTGTACATTGCAGCACTGTACATTGCAGTACCATGAATTCAGATAAAGCAAAAAAAAATAAATACATAATACAGTAATAGAAAAAACACTATACCGTAAACACAAAAAATCATGACAATTGTGCATACGTGGGCTCATGGATCCCGCCGTCTGTTGGGGTCTGGCCACAGGACCTCATCGACATCGCAAGCAATGTCTTCTCCCGCTAGGCACCGGGGAAAATATCCTCTTGCATGTCGAAACCATCCATGGATTGCTGTCACCTGAATGTCGCCGCAGGCCTGTTCCATTGCCTGCAGAAGAGGCATGCGGGCATGTGGTTGGCGGTCATATACACGCCATCTCCAAGCCGAAAAAAAATTCCTCTATAGGGTTTAAAAATGGTGAGTAAGGGGGCAAGTATACCACTTCAAATTGATTGTGGTTGGTGAACCAGGCCTGGACCAGAGCAGCCCGATGGAAACTGACATTATCCCATATCACCACAAACCTGGGCTGATCTGGTCTGTTCTGTACAACTATATTATGGAGAGCATCTAGAAATGTGAGTATATGTTGGCTATTGTATGGACCTAGTTTTGCATGATGATGCAGAAGCCCTCGAAGGCTTATGGCGGCACACAATGTGATATTTCCCCCGCGCTGCCCTGGGACGTGCACAATTGCCCTTTGGCCAATTACATTACGACCCCGTCGTCTTGTTTTGCTCAGGTCGAATCCAGCTTCATCAATGAAAATGAATTCATGAGGCTGTGCAGCTCCATCCATGGCCAAGATTCTCTGTAAAAAAAAAAAAAAGAGAACATATTACTGTACTACAGTGCTACACATACAGAACCCTCACCCCATCACACAGGTACCCGTGTAGCTCTCAGAATGGATCCATGTGGTACTGATATGGTACATATTCAGCTGCTACTGGATTTCACCAATACTGTATTGTAAATGTAAAGGACAGTTACACTTACCCGTACATATTCAGCTCGAAGTCCTTTGACCCTGTCACTGTTCCTCTCAAATGGGACTCTGTAGAGCTGCTTCATGGTGATGCTGTGTTTTCCCAAGATGCGTCTGATGGTGGTGATGCTCACATGGTTTATGTTGTTGAACACTTGCCTGTCTGCAAGTATTTTCTGTCGTAGCTGGTGGAGACGGATGGCATTGTCTGCCCTCACTAGGTCCACAACGGCAAGTTCCTGCTGTTGTGTGAACAGGCGTTGGCGTCCTCCCCCAGAAGGTCTTCGAGTCATTCTAGAGAAATACAACCACATATTGTCATCGGTTTGCTTATTTTTCTTACAGTACTTTACTGTATATATTGTATCATCCACTGTACTTCAATATAAGTAATCATGGTATGTTTCACAAAAACTACCACTTTGGCTGCAAAAGGAGCCTTAGCACCCTGCAATACCCTGTACACTTGATATGGTAATGTGATATACTGTAGAACAGTGCTATAAAAACCATCTGAGTAGAGTAGAAGGTAGAGAGGTGAAGACATACCTGTATTCTAGTCGGAATGTTCTTATTACAGATGCCACTGTGAAGCGGCTTAGATGTGGGTGGACTCTCTGCCCAGCTTCCCTCATAGTCAGGCCATGGTTGATGACATGGTCCACCAAAGTTGCTCTTATATCATCAGAAATATGGGTCCGTGCATGGCCTCTTCGACCTCCTCCTCCTCTTCCTCTTCCTCTTGCTCTCCCTCCATCCATGCTTGCAAAGTTCTTGAAATGGCTAAACTGAGGGCTTTTTGTAGTTGGCTAATTGGTGTTCAGTTTTGCAAGTAAGTGCCTTCAGGTGTGTATTTGAGTGGTTGCAATTACCCGATGTGTTTTGTATTTTGGATACATGTGTTTTCCAAATGGCACCCTGAGATTTCATTTTTGAACGAAGTGTCTTATGTATGAAATAGAGTGTAGTATGCAGGACCATGTGTGTTGCATAAAGGAGTAAGTGTGTTGCATAATTGCAACTAGAGTGCAAAGCAGCGCTTTTGTTTAAGGTATGAGTACATGTGTTTGAGGTATGGTAACAAAAGCTTCAAGTTGTGTTACTTTAGTCTAAGCATGGGTCTATAGTGTTCAAGCAACGGGCAAAAACTAATCAAATAATTAAATATTATTTTAAATATATGTAAAAATAATCAAATGAATTAATACTCAGTTTGTTTTCAGTTATTGTAAGTGAAAATGTACTCAAATATTCAAATACTCACGCTTTGGTTTCAGTTATTTTTTTGAGCAATTATTGTGAGAATTATTTACTCAGATATGTTTAAATTCACTACAAATACTGAATGAACTATATAGCTATATGATTAAGTAAATTACATTTATGGTTAGTGAATATTTAAATCAATATTTGAACATTTGTACAAAAATAAATAAATAAAATTGAATTGAGCAATTTTATATACGTCTTATTTGCCTACATATAATTATAATATTTTTTTGAAACACGAGTAGCTAATTTTTTGTTCGTTTTATACTGTGGTATGCACTGAATAAAAATCCTTGAAAAAAACTGCTAATCAATTTCTCAAACATTTACAAAGAAATGGCAAATAATACAATGAAAATTAGCATGAAATTTTAAAGAAGAAAGTATGAAATAGAAAACTTTTTTTGTAGAACATAATTCAGTCTTTGTTTTATTTAAAACTTTTTTTTCCAGTGTACATCCTATTTTCAGACATAAAATTGTAATATTTATATCAGCATTAGTATCGTTCAACCACTATTTTTCGCCAATTTGTCGCACGTTTAGACTGCGGTGTACAGTGAAAAACAATTGGTGTAGAAACACTTTTAACCCAGACATTTTAAAGAAATGGCAGGCAACACATTGAAGTGAATATACAGATTTTAACGTAGAAAGACTGGAATTGTATTTCTTTGTAAAACATTATCCAATAATCTCAAATTCAGCAAGTCATGTATGAAATCACAGACTTTAACTGTACATATTATCTATAATTTCCTATAATATGAATAATACAAGTCCTGATATAGATCCAGGTGTTTTTGCGATCAATAAGAATTGGACTCATATTTCTGATGATTTCAGAAGGGCTGACAGGAAGCACGACTGACATCTGACACCAGGGCTAAAGATCCAGCACTTCACAGTGTTGAGTCCTAACAGAAGAGCTCGTGTTTGTTGGGCTCTGTATTTCGGAAGTCTTTGACGTAATTTTATTGGTCCAGTTTTAGCTCAATCTGTCGGAGTGTTTCTTGTTGTTGGCAGTTTGGAGCAGAGATCACACTGCAGAATCCCAGCGTGGCCATCCAAGTGTCTGGTCTAGACCGTATTTCCTGTGTGTGAAGTTCTAGTTGGATGTCTGGGACAAGCCTCGCTTTACACACTGCTTCTTTATGCCAATATAGACTCTGTTTGTGACATTTCAGACATTAAAAGTCTGTTTTTTTTCTTCTTAAAGGAGCAGCTCACTCAATTATTATAGTTCTGTCAGCTTTTATTCACCCTCATATCTTTCCAAACTCACTTTGTTTTCTTTTAAGAGACACAAACAGATGTTTCAAAAGAATGTCCTATTGTGTCTGTTTTTTGTTTTTGTTTTATGAATCCGTGTACAAAACCTTAATGATTAATTCATGAATCATACTTTTCCTGTTTTTGGGTTCAACTCACCGACTCAATGTTTTTCTATGATATTATTCTGTATGAACCACAATACTCAAGACAATAATATGGTTTTATGGATTGTATTGTGTTGGGATAATTAAAACATGTTTTATTAAACAAATGAATTGTAATATTATTTATATAATATCATTATATTATTTTGTTATTTTTTTACCTTATTGTTACATTATTCTTAGTTTTTATTTTACGTAATAGTAATCTATAGTAATTATTTGTATTATTACTTTTATTACAGTTTTTGCCTATTGCTTGAACACGTTTTGCAAAACTTCGGCTCATTGTGTCAAAACTTTACACACAAGCACACAAGACAAAACACTGGGAAATAAACCATTCAAATCTATGTTGAATTGAAACTCTGCGATCAAAACCTAACAATCCTTTGTCAAAATGTCACTCCGATGACAAAATGATACGCACTTTCATCACACGAATACACTTTCAGATTAGCAGCAACACACTAGTGTACTTTATATAAAACACTGCAGTCATTAATTTTCACAGTTTTTATTTAGTTCATCAGTTAGAATTCTGTGAAGCTCAATGCAACACTTACAGTTTTTGTTCTGTTTTTTTCAAACAAAAGTTTTCACAACAACCAAAAATGAAAGTACTGAAAGGTTACAAATGACATCAACTCAATACTACACATCACAGTACTATACTTTACAGTACAGTACAGTAAATACAGTAACGCAAAAATAAAACACACAATACACTACTGTAAATAAAGAAAAAACAGGCCAATTGTGTGTGGGTGTGAATACAGATCCTGCCGTCTGTTTGGGTCTGGCCACAGGATCTCCTCAACGTCATAAGCGATATTTTCTCCTACTAAGCAACAGGGAAAATAACGCCTTGTGTCCGAATTCATCCATGGATTGGCGTTACCTCAATGTCTCCGCATGCCTCTTCCATTGCCTGCTAAAGAGGCATGTGGGCATGAGGTTGGCGGTCATATAGGCGCCATCTCCAAGCGGAAAAAAATTATTCGATAGGGTTTAGAAATGGCTAGTAAGGGGGCAAGTATACAACTTCAAATTGATCATGGTTGGTGAACGAGTCCCGGACCAGAGCAGCTCGGTGGAAACTAACATTATCCCAGACAACAACAAACCTAGGCTGCTCTGATCGGTCCTGTACAACTGCCTCATGAAGTGCACCGAGAAATGTTAGTATATGTTGCTAATTTTAGGGACCTAGTTTGGCATGATGGTGTAGTAGCCCTCGAAGGCTTATGGCGGCACACATTGTGATGTTTCCCCCACGCTGCCCCGGGACATGCAAACTCGCCCTTTGGCCAATTAGATTACGACCATGTCGTCTAGTTTTGCTGAGGTTGAAACCAGCCTCATCAATGTAAATAAATTAATGAGGCTGTGCAGATCCATCCATGTCCAAGATTTTCTGCAACAAAAAAATACATAGCATGGATGGCTGGCATGTCTCTATGTGGTACTGATACAATGGTACATATTCAGCTATTACTGTACTGGATAACATAAATACTGTATTGTAAATGTAAAGGACTGCAACACTTACCTGTACATATTCTTGTTGAAGTCCTTTGACCCTTATACAGTTCCTCTCTAATGGGACCTTGTACAATTGCTTCAATGTGATTTTGTGCTTTACCAAGACACATCTGATCGTGGTAATGCCTACTCGATTGATGTTGATGAATACTTGCCTATCTGCAAGTATGTGTTCCCGTAGCTGGTGGAGACCATTTCCACAATGGCAAGTTCCTGCTGTTGGGTGAACAGGTGTTGCCGACCACCTCCAGAAGGTCTTTTAGTCATTCTGTAGAAAAATGCAACCACAAATTGTTATTGGTTTGGTTCTTTTTTACAGTACTGTATACTGTACACAGTACTGTAACATCTCAATGGTACTATACTGTACTGTATGTTCCACAAAACTAAAAATTTTTGTTACAAAAGGAGCACTAGCCAACTTGCAATACAGTACATGTAATACAGTAATGTGATATGGTACAGTACTGTAAAATATAGTCTGTAGATATAGTCTGGAGTGGAGTGTTGAAGACATACCTGTTTTCCAGTCCGAATGTCCTTATGATGGATGCAACTGTGAACCGGCTTAGATGTGGGTGGACTCTCTGCCCAGCTTCCCTCATTGTCAGGCCATGATTTATCACATGATCCACCAACGTTTCACTAATATCATCTGAAATATTGTTCCTTGCATAGCCTCTTCGACCATGTCCTACTCCTCTCTCTCTCTCTTTGTCTTTGGCTGATTGGTGACAAGTTTTGTAAGTAAGTGTTTTCAATCACCCAATGTGTTTTGTATTTTTAATAGATGTGTTTTCCCAATGGTACCCATGATATTTCATTTATGTACGAAGTGTCTCATGTGTGAAATAGTGTGTAGTGTACAGGAGCAAGTGTGTTGCAGAATTGCAATTGAAGTGCAAAGCAGCATTTTTATTTAAGTTATGGTTATACTGTGTTTAAGGTGTAGTAACAAAAGCTTCAAGTTTTGTTACTTTGGTCTAAGAATGTGTCTATAGTGTTCAAGCAATGGGCAAAAACCTTATCATGATAATTGTTGATTTATCCATTTCATTTGTTTTTAAATGCAAACCAATAAAAAAATGTAATATTTTATTAATGCAATGTTGTAATGTTGTAATAAATAACATTTTAATAATAAAAGTGATCACACAAATCATAAATATTAAATACAACGATAATAATTATTAATATTAATCATTATTATAAAAAAAAATTATTGCATTATTTAATATTATTTTACAATATACCTTTACATTTTTGAATTACTAAAACATTATTCTTATTTATTTTATTTTACATACATTTGATTATTTTAGTATTAATTATCAACATTATTATTGTTATCATTTATTAATCAATCCATTTGATTTTATTTTAGATTTTTACAAAAATGCAAACCAATAAATAGTTATTTTTAATGTTAATATTTTAATAATAACAACAATAATCATACAAATACTTGTTCATATACTATTAATAATATCTTACTACTAATAATAATTTGTAATTTAATATTATTTTGTAATATATTTTGATGTTGTAAATATTTACATTATTAACTTATTCTTATTTTTCTTTTACATTATTTTGTATTATTTGAACATTTATTTTGTTATCGTTATTGATCAATCCATTTGTTATTATTAATACTGATTTAAAAAAAATGCAAGCCAATAAATTATAATGTTTATTATTAATATTTTAATCATAACAATTCTAATTAATATACTACTACTACTACTACAAATTATTATTATTACTACTACTATTAATGCTACTACTACTAATATAAAATAATGTAACATATGATGTAATATTATGTTGATGTTTAAAAATATATGTATTCTTTTACATAATTTTGTATTACTTTAATATTTATTTTGTTATTATTATTGTCACACTCTGTCTCTCCGTGTCTTGTGTTTCCCCTCCTCTCGTGCCCATATTTGGCTGTTCCTGTCCTCGTTTCCTCTTTATTAGTTAATTAGTTCCCAGCCCTGTGTCCTTAGTTAATTAGTCCCCAGCCCTGTGTGTTCAATTACCTCGTTTAGTTCCCCCTTTAAGAACCCTGTGTTTCCCTGCATCTGTGTCCAGTCTTAACGTCATTCCCTAGATGTGTGTACCTGTGCTCCAGCGATCTTTGTGTTTACAATAAAGTGAGTTTGAAGGAAGTTCTGTGTATCCTCGTTCCTGGCTCCCCCGTACACCGTGACAGAAGACTGGACCAAAAAAACAACTCATCTTCCTTCACAGCGATGGAGTTCGCCGCCTGCGT
The DNA here is from genome assembly GCA_003573665.1 of Oxygymnocypris stewartii. Classification (NCBI taxonomy): domain Eukaryota; kingdom Metazoa; phylum Chordata; class Actinopteri; order Cypriniformes; family Cyprinidae; genus Oxygymnocypris; species Oxygymnocypris stewartii. The sequence goes on from QVTF01025857.1 coordinate 62,368, forward strand.
CCTTGCCCTTAGCCGGCGGAATCTCTCCTTTGTGGAGTTCGCCAGGGAATTCTGCGGGCTCGCCACAGTGACGGAGTTGCACGACGCGGCCATCCTCCACCTGTTTCGGCTCGGGGCCTCTTACCATCACCCCATGGATCTCCCAGACACCACGGGATTGTGTTGGAGAGAGGGTATCTACCGGTGTCTGGGAAGTTTCTGGTCCCGAGTCGGAACCAGCTCTCTGATGTCTCCGCTGGCCCCGCCCAGCTCGTCTTCGTCTCCGCTGGTCCCGCCCAGCTTGCCGTCGTCTCCGCTGGCTCGGTCCAGCTCAGCGCTTCCCGAGCGCCCTCCAGTGCCTGCACCTCGCCAGCGCCCTCCAGTGCCTGCTCCGAGACTGCGCCCTCCAGTGCCTGTTCCGAGACTGCGCCCTCCAGTGCCTGTTCCGAGACTGCGCCCTCCAGTGCCTTTTCCGAGACTGCGCCCTCCAGTGCCTGCACCTCGCCAGTGCCCTCCAGTGCCTGCACCTCGCCAGTGCCCTCCAGTGCCTGCACCTCGCCAGTGCCCTCCAGTGCCTGCTCCTCGCCAGCGCCCTCCAGTGCCTGCACCTCGCCAGTGCTCACCGATGCCTCCGCGGGTTCCCACGGATTCCGCTCCGTTCTGGGAGCCCACGGATTCCGCTCCATTCTGGGAGCCCACGGATTCCGCTCCGGTCCGGGAGCCCACTGATTCCGCTCCGGTCCGGGAGCCCACGCATTCCGCTCCGGTCCGGGAGCCCACGGATTCCGCTCCGTTCCGGGAGCCCACGGATTCCGCTCTGTTCCGGGAGCCCACGGATTCCGCTCCGTTCCGGGAGCACACGGATTCCGCTCCGGTCCGGGAGCCCACGCATTCCGCTCCGTTCCGGGAGCCCACGCATTCCGCTCCGGTCCGGGAGCCCACTGATTCCGCTCCGTTCCGGGAGCCCACGCATTCCGCTCCGTTCCGGGAGCCCACGGATTCCGCTCCGTTCCGGGAGCCCACGGATTCCGCTCCGTTCCGGGAGCCCACTGATTCCGCTCCGGTCCGGGAGCCCACTGATTCCGCTCCGGTCCGGGAGCCCACTGATTCCGCTCCGTTCCGGGAGCCCACGCACTCCGCTCCGTTCCGGGAGCCCACGCACTCCGCTCCGTTCCGGGAGCCCACGGATTCCGCTCCGTTCCGGGAGCCCACTGATTCCGTTCCGGGAGCCCACGGATTCCGCTCCGTTCCGGGAGCCCACGGATTCCGCTCCGTTCCGGGAGCCCACGGATTCCGCTCCGCTCCGGGAGCCCACGTACTCCGCTCCGCTCCGGGAGCCCACGTACTCCGCTCCGCTCCGGGAGCCCACGCACTCCGCTCCGTTTCGGGAGCCCCTGCTGGTCCCGTCCAGCTCTCCAGAGCCCCTGCTGGTCCCGTCCAGCTCTCCAGAGCCCCTGCTGGTCCCGTCCAGCTCTCCAGAGCCCCTGCTGGTCCCGTCCAGCTCTCCAGAGCCCCTGCTGGTCCCATCCAGCTCTCCAGAGCCCCCGCTGGTCCCGTCCAGCTCTCCTTTACCTCCGCTGGTCCCATCCAGCTCACCTGGGCCTCCGCTGGTCCCGTCCAGCTCTCCTTTAACTCCGCTGGTCCCGTCCAGCTCTCCTTTACCTCCGCTGGTCCCGTCCAGCTCCCCTTGGCCTCCGCTGGTCCCGTCCAGCGCTCCTTCTGCGCTTCCCGAGCGCCCCCCTGAGATGGGGAGCTTCCCCAATAAGATTTTGGGGGGGGGCTACCCTCCAGGGCATCCCAAGCTCCCTGCTCCGCCGTGGCCGCCCGAGCACCCTGCTCCGCCGTGGCCGCCCGAGCACCCTGCTCCGCCGTGGCCGCCCGAGCTCCCTGCTCCGCCGTGGCCGCCCGAGCTCCCTGCTCCGCCGTGGCCGCCCGAGCACCCTGCTCTGCCGTGGCCGCCCTAGCACCCTGATCCGCCGTGGCCTCCTGAGCCCTCGGATCCGCCATGGCCACCCGAGCTCCCCGATCCGCCATGGCTTCCTGAGTCCCCGGATACACCATGGCCGCCCGAGCTCCCCGCTCCGCCATGGCCTCCTGAGTCCCCGGATCCACCATGGCTGCCCGAGCTCCCTGCTCCGCCATGGCCTCCTGAGTCCCCCAATCCGCCATGGCCTCCCGAGTCCCCTGACCCGCCATGGCTCCCAGTACGGGCGCCGCCCTGGAGGCCTCCTGTCCTGTCTCCGTGTCCCTTAAGGCCTCCAGAGCGCCCACCCCCCCTCCCCGTTGGATGGTGTACGGTGCGGGACGCACCGTTCGGGAGGGGGGAGTGATGTCACACTCTGTCTCTCCGTGTCTTGTGTTTCCCCTCCTCTCGTGCCCATATTTGGCTGTTCCTGTCCTCGTTTCCTCTTTATTAGTTAATTAGTTCCCAGCCCTGTGTCCTTAGTTAATTAGTCCCCAGCCCTGTGTGTTCAATTACCTCGTTTAGTTCCCCCTTTAAGAACCCTGTGTTTCCCTGCATCTGTGTCCAGTCTTAACGTCATTCCCTAGATGTGTGTACCTGTGCTCCAGCGATCTTTGTGTTTACAATAAAGTGAGTTTGAAGGAAGTTCCGTGTATCCTCGTTCCTGGCTCCCCCGTACACCGTGACAATTATCATCATTATCATCATTATTGATGCATCATTTTATTATTATTTCATATTATTATTATTGATGTATTTTTCTCTACAAATTCAAACCAACGAATAGTTGGTTATTTTAAATAATATTTTACCAATGATAACAATAATAGTAATAATAATAAAGATAATTTTTATCTTGAATCTTAATATTTGAATAACAACAACAATAGTAATAATAATCATAATAACCATAATTTATATAAGAATTATTATTAATGATGATACAAAAATAATATTGTGTGTTCTGATAACAAAGAAAAGAAAGCGCAAATTTACTTTTTCAAATGAATCATTCCAGCTGATTTACTGAAACAGGTTCGTTTAATTCTCTGCTTGAGCACACACACCCACACACAGACAGACACACACACACACACACACACAGATACACACACACACACACACACACACACACACACACTGCGTTTGCACGTGTTTCCACTAAATCGATGGCAGCGTCTCTCATCACGCAGCATTTCCTCTGTATTGCAGGTGTAGCTGTCTCCATGGCGACCAGCGTGGTTCCCGGGGACAACCTGCCCACGTATAAGCTGGTGGTGGTGGGAGACGGCGGCGTGGGGAAGAGTGCGCTCACCATACAGTTCTTCCAGAAGATCTTCGTCTCGGACTACGACCCCACCATCGAGGACTCGTACCTTAAACACACCGAGATCGACGGCCAGTGGGCCATTCTGGACGGTGATCGCCTTCACTTATTAAACACACAACAGAGAATCATAGAGCCGTCATTTCTGACTGTAAAGATTTCTGTGAGCACAAAACATTAGTAAACGAAATACAACTAAATATTTAAGACCTTTTAAAGACAAATATTAAAGACATAAAAGTAAATGAAAGAGTAAAATATATCAAATATATTATTTACTATAAGCATTTTGCATTATGTGTTATTTCTATAATATTTTTATACTTTTAGTTATATTATTATTTATATAACGGTTAAATATATAAATATATATATTTATTAATATTTTAAATTGGCTTTTTAATTGATATATTTGTATTTTTTTTTTTTTTTTTTTTTTTTTTTTCAGCGATTTGTTTCAGTTAGTTGATAAGGCAACATTTCTTACTTTTAGATTTTGAGGTTTTTATTTATATTTTATGAACATTTTGTTTTAGTTAACAATAACAACACTATTATATTATGAATAAATAGTTCAATGTCAAAAGTTTTAATATGCTGCCATGTGCAATACAAAGAGAGATCATAAATTAAAAAGAAATAATGTATATTTACACATTTTTTACTTGTAATATATTATAGTACAATATAAAAATAAATATGATACCAAGTGCAATACAAAGAGAAATCATAAATTAAGAAATTAATATAATATAATATAATATATTGAATTACAAAAATAAGTAATATGATATTAAGTGCAATACAAAGAGAGAGATCATAAATTAAGAAATACATTTTTAAAAGGTTTAATTTAATACACATTTATATATTTGTAAATCATTTAATTTGAACTTTTAATGTAATATTAAAATAATAAAAAATATTTCAATACAATACCCTGTACAGTACAAAGATAACACATACATTAAGAAATCAAATTGAAAAATTTAATTAAATTGTATTCGACTTTTTAATATAATATATATATATAACAAATGGATATGTATACAGTTTGTTTATATATATATATATATATATATATATATATATATATATATATATATATACAGTAATATACATTGCGCCCTCCAAAATTATTGGAACAAAGACAAAATTGCTCTGTTGGCTGTGGAGTCAAAACATTTACAAATATGATTAAAATATGAATATGAGACAAAACTACAGAATGTCACATTTTATTATTGGGTGATTCAACACATAAATGTTTTACCAGCTAAGACGTTCAGTAATTTTAGAGTTTCATCTCCCTATCTGATGTGAACACAAGTATTGGGACAGTTGCCTCACAGGTCTTTCTAAGTGATCCGCTGTGTCCTGTTGCATTAATTCTTCAGATATTAAAAGCAAGGAATATGTCATATCAGTTATAAAAGGGAACTGCGAAAGATCCCAAGCATACAGCCACATCTGTAAAGCATGGTGGAGGTGTTGTCATGGCATGGGCACGCATGGCTGCCGCTGGAACAGGCCCTCTCAACTTTACTGATGACTTAAAGTATCATGACAATAGCAGAATTAATTTGGAAAAGTACAAAACCATCTTGCCTACTAATATTCAAGAAAATGCCACCAGATTCATTGGAAAGTGCTTCATATTGCATCAGGACAATGACCCAAAACACCTGCCAGTTCAGTCAAGGAATTTATAAGGACAAAGAAATTTAAAGTCTTAGATTGCCCAAGTCAGTCTCCAGATTTAAATCCGATTGAACATGAATTTCACCAGCTGAAGAGGAGCGTAAAGGCAGAAACTCCCCAAAACAAGTAACAATTGGAATTGGCTGCATTAAAGGCTGGGAAAGTATTTCAAAGGATGAGACCAAGAGTCTGGTGATGTCTACGTGTCACAGACTCACTGCTGTGATTGTGCGCATCTGCAACTAAATAATAGCTTTTAATCTTTTCCATCTGCCTTATGTTCAACTGTCCCAATACTTATGTTCACATCAATGAGTGAGATGAACTCTAAAAGTGCTGTTCTTTTTATTTGATAAAACATCTATGTGTTGAAACGGCTAATGATAAAATATGACATTCTGTAGTTTTGTGTCATATTCATCTTTTAATCATATTTGTAAATGTGTAAATCATATTGCTCCAACAGAGCAATTTTGTCCTCACTGTTCCAATATTTATGGAGGGCACTGTATATATATATATATATATATATATATTAATGTAAAATACTTTACTTCTAAAAGTTTAGTTTAAAAACTAAATAATTAAATAGAAGTAAATACAAAACTCTCAGGGTTTGCTGTGTATATTTATGTTTGTTCTTATTTAATCCAGTATTTAATCTTTTATTAATATATATTTTTTATAATAATGTGAAAACCAGTAAATAGTACAGTGTGTGTGTGTGTGTGTAGTTCTGGACACGGCGGGGCAGGAGGAGTTCAGTGCGATGAGAGAGCAGTACATGAGGACAGGAGACGGCTTTCTCATTGTGTTTTCAGTCACTGATAAAGCCAGCTTTGAACACGTGGATCGTTTCCACCAGCTGATTCTGAGAGTCAAGGACCGGTATGAACACACGAAAACACATGTTTGAGTTACAGACGGATTTTCAGTGGTGCTGTCTAATGATTCATCGCATCCAAAATAAAAGTTTTTGTTTACATAATATATGTGTGTATACTGTTTATATTTATTATGTATATAAATACACACGTATGCATATATTTAAGGAAAATCTTAAATAAATCTTGTTTATATGTTAAATTTATTTATATATAATATAATATATAAATGTATATACATGTAAATATTTTCAAACTATATATTGTATGTGTGTGTATTTATATTTTATATATATATAATAAATAAACGCAGTACACATACATACTGCCGTGCAAAGAAAAAAGATTTTAACTTTGATTTTGGTCAAAAATTTGTTATTAATATTTTTGGGACATTCAAAACATCCTTTATCATGTGCATAAGCATCTTGAGTCAATTTAGTTGTTTTTCCGAGAAAATGTGTCGACTTAACCATAACTTCGAAAAGCCCCGGAGAAACCAAGGCAGAACACTTTATAACACCAGTTACAGCTCTTTCACTTTGTTTCGAACGCTCAAATTGAGTTACTGCTATCACAGTCCTGCTGGTGTGCCCGGGTTGGCCTCCAGATGTCTCTGTGTGTTGAGCACATGGCTTGTTGTTTGTTGTTGGTGCCATGTGCTCCCATGTTTATTGTCTGTCCCCTCCCATCTTGTTACCTAATCATTGTTTCAGTGGCTCCACCTGTGTCTCCCTCATTACCCTCGTTTGTCCCCCTATTTAGCCTCCTGGTGTCTGCAGTCCTGTGCTGATCCGTTGTATTTTGTGTGTCTTTGATAGTGTCATGTTTGACTGTGCACCAGTCTTCTGCCTGCCTGCCTGCCTGCCTGCTTGTTTTTTTTCCCCCTCGGGTGGTTTTTGTTCTTTTTGTTTAATTTTATTATTAAAAACCCTGATTCATCTGCACTTGAGTCCTCGACCTCATCTCTCTCGTGGCAACTGCATTCTGCTTTTGTTTAGCCACATTTTAATTACGGTGTAGACAAATGAATTAGATCGCAATTTCCCAAGCAGCTCCATATAACAAAGCACTGCAAAGACTAGATACCTTGACAGCAATATGTAATCGTGAACAACCTTTAAAGATATTTTTCCTTTTTATAATGCAGATTATTCACCAGGATGTCACTTCTAGTTGGACGTGTGTGAACTTGATGGCCTTAGCATGATCAATCATAAAATCAGTAGCCTACTAACAATTCGCGTTTAAATCCATATCCTACCTTTTCTTGTAACTCGATAAAATCAATCCACGGCGATGAACGTCATCGGAGATGTTTAATTCACACGCATTCTGAGCATTATTCCTGCTTGCTGGCGTTCACATCAATCCACAAGTTGTTTTTCAGGTTAGGATATTTCATTCAAGTCAATATGAAAGCAATTACGCGATGTCTAGCATTCATTTACATTACTGAGAATAGCAAATACATTGGTTTCAAAACGACTCATTTAACCTTTAGTCTGCTTGTAATGGTCCAATTTTTTTTATTAATACAGTCACATTACTATATGCAATAGCCTTTATGAGATAGCCCATAATCAGCAGATTTTATACAGGTGTTACTGTAACGATTTTGTAAATGGTGATCAGCAACAAAATATTGATAATGTGGAACAGTCTTTTGCCTTGCTGAGAGTTCTCACTTTTTGCAGACAATGCAAAGGAAGAGTACATTAACTTCAAAGTAGGGGTAACAATCTAGTTTGAGCCCACAATTTTTTTATGTAAATAATTTTCATTACTAAAACATTTAATTGCCAAATTTCCAGTGTCCTACCTATAATTAATTTCGCTGGACAAATAAAAAAACGTTAACGTCATTTTTCTCAGTTTCACACTCTAGTTAGTTACGGTCTTTTGTAGGGCAGAATATATTATGTAAACAAAAACTTTTATTTTGGATGTGATTAATCGTTTGACAGCACTAGTTTTCAGTGTTATTTATTGAGTGTTTTTATTGTGTGTGTGTGTGTGTCTGTGTGTGTGTTGCAGGGAGTCGTTTCCCATGGTTCTGGTGGCTAATAAAGTTGATCTGGTGCATTTACGTAAGATCACCAGTGAGCAGGGACGAGAGATGGCCTCCAAACACAGCGTGAGTCATTTAACACATTTAACCCGTGAAAAAAAAATCACATTTTGATTTCATGTTGACTTTTTCATTCTTTTTTCCAAATTGTTTTAAATTGTTTATATTTTTGTATTATTATTACATTATATTTATTATAATTATTATTGATCAATCAATTGATGTATTACTACAATAATGCAAACCAATAACTAGTTTACAATAATTATTTTATTATGTCAATTTTGATGTTATGTTGGGTTTATATTTTTCTACGTTTAATTTTTTAAAACTTGTTATATTATTAAATCATACATTTTTATTGATTTATTATTATATTATATAATATATTATATTTGTTGTATTATTGTTGTTGTTATTGATCCATTTGCTATCTAAATGTTTTAAACAGTTTACAATAAGACCAGCAATGTTATGTCAATTTGATTTCATGTTGACTTTTTCATAAAGTTTTCTAGATTATTATATTTTTTTATATATTATTACATTATTGTTTTTTATTGGTATTATTATTATTAGTAGTATTTATCAATTGATTTGTTTATGTTTTATATACATTGTTAATGTTTTATATATTATTATTGTTATTACGTTTTATTTTTGCATTTTCATGTTGTTGTTGTTATTGTCATTATTATTATCCATTTTTATTTAAACGTATTTAATATTTTTTTCGAAATATTACATATTTGTATAATAATACAAATCAATAAATAGTTCACAATAAGACCATTTTTATTTCATGTTGACATTTTATAATTGTATTATTATTATTATTATTATTATTATTATTATTATTGATTAATCCATTGTAAAGAAATAGGATCAATTTTGATTTCATACACAAATTTTAATTCATTTTTCTAATCAGGCATGTACTAATATGTTTAATAATAAAATACACAATACTAAGTATTATTAATAGTAGTAATATTACAGTTTTTCTCGTTTGCTAACAATTTTCCAAACCATTCACACATTTCTCAAAACGTTTAACACATTTCACCTGCTTTCACACACGTTCCAATTTGCTGTGTTTTCTGCAAAACTCTACACAAAAACGGCATCGTTTTGCCCAGCTTTAACCATGTTCTTGCTCAGAAAACACAAACACACAATATAATTAACTCAAGCATCAAAAAATGAACTCAAACAGCACACATTTATATGTGAACATTCAGTAAAAAAACTGATGACACACAGGTCAGAATCGCAGAATAACAGGAGCACAAGTGATTGTGTGTTTTGTGAAATTAATCCTGGTTGTGGGAGACAAAGAGGAATTGGAAGAGAAAATAAAAATGAAGGGGATGAGGACAAAGGTCATTGGTTCCTGATGAAATACAAAGCACTATAGTACATGTTCTTCTGTGTGGACTGACCATGAGGGAAGTTGGCCTACAGGCTCATCTACAGGTCTCAGTACTACTGACACATACAACATAATTACAGTATTGATAATTACAGATTACAGAATTGATCTCACTAGTGTTGTCTAGGCAGAAAAGTAGTCTGAGTATTTGACAGGTTTGTGTATCATCTGAGGCCAAAGTTTTAGTCTGACAAAAGAGAACATGTTTTTGACGAAAATATTTGATTTTGATCTGGAAGTTTGCACAAGTTGGTGTGTAATTTAGAGATTGTGTTTATAGTTGTGAGAAATTGATGAATTGTTTCCTGAATTGTGGGTAAGCAATCAAGAAAAACTGTAATACTACTTACACATATGATATAATTACAGTACATAGCAGCAGTACTTCAGATGAGACAACTATCATTATTCTATGTACAGTAAATACTGTATTACATGTACACCCTCAAACTCATTTACTGTTGAATTTTTCTGTACATGTGCTCTATTTTTGCAGAACTGAGATACGACTGTCTCGGGAGGCAGAGAAGTCTTTTTTTCAAAAGACTAAGAACTGCTATAACAATAAGGATACTACCAATACTGTAATGCAGCTTGTTAGAGGATGCTGAATGAATTCATTTATTTATTTATACATTCATTAATTATCTATTTCTGTAAAGTTACTGACAGTATATTCCAGTGTGTGTTTACTGTATATTATTCAGTGCTTTGGTCTTTGAATTTCTCTCTTGTAGTGCTTTTCATGTAAGATCTCTTTACAGTAGTGTAGTAAAAGTAAACTTTTCTTAAAGTTTATTGCTGAATTTTACTGTATCTGCACCCCTATATTTATGTCATATGACTAGCAAAAGGATTCCTGTTTCCCAAAAGGTGGTTTTTGTAACAGTATTTTGAATTGATCTCACTAGTGTTCTCTAGGCAGTGGAGTAGGCCAAAGTTTGATTTTGACTGGAGATAATTTGTTTTTGACTAGAATATTTGGTTTTGACCTGGAAGTTTGAAGCTTGCACAAGAGAGTAGTGTGGTTGGTGTGTCGTTTTGAGATTGTGTTTATAGTTGTGAGAAAATGGTGAATTGTTTCATGAATTGTGTGTTAGCAATTGACAAACTGTAATATAAATAATATATATTTTTAATAACATCTACATCTACTAATTGTTGAATCTCCGTGTCTTCGTCACAGATCACATATATTGAAACAAGTGCAAAGGATCCGCCCATGAATGTAGACAAAGCATTTCACGAGCTCGTCAGAGTGATACGGTGAGTCCAATTTAACCAATTCTGCTAGCTACAATGTGTTAGCATTCCCATTCATCTCAATAACTTTGATGTTCATCTCGGTTTACAGCCAGCAGATCCCAGAGCGGGGCCTGAAGAAGAAGAGGAAAGCCAAATGGCGGGCTGACAGACCTTCGGGTTCCCAGAGGCTGCACTGCGTCTTACTGTGACCACACACCCTCTATCTCAATGCCTCGTCAATGCCGCGATGATGACTCCGTGACTCGGACTGTTAAAACACACACACACACACACACACACACACACACACACACACACACACACACACACACACACACACACACACACACACACAAGCTATGATAATATCCAGGAGCTAATGAACACAGCTTGAATATTTCATAATTAATGGACAAATTCCCCAAAATATGGAATTTTAGCTTTTTTTCATGGGATTTTTTTAGCAGACGATACCTGGATGAAATGACAGGATTCTAGCGCTGTTCACAAACGTTATCTCTCAGAGAACAATTTAGAGGCCCACTTTCTGAGGCCTTGTTTTGTATTGTGTTTCTATATTTATTGTGCTGAATTCTATATTGTTAAGTGATTGTTAACACAGCATAACGGCTTTGAAAAACAGACGGGATTCAAGTTGCACATCTGGCATATGGGGATGCGTTCAGGAGGCGGGGGAAATACTGGTTACCATAGTTAAGCAATTGTTTTTATGAAGAAAATTAACAATAGAAAAAAAACACATTGAAGTTACAGACGACACTAAAATAACGCTAAATATGTGTTACACGTAATTGATAGCACAAAGAATGTACATTTCTTTACATAAAATGTATTATGCATTTGTAATAACTTCAACAACTATTTGCCATAAAATGCTTGTTAAATATACAGTTCCCTATCTGTCGGTCACTACGAGTTATGTTGTGACGACATAGGGGATTTACCTGGAAGCCCCGAACATCTCTGACTAAGAGAAAACGCCAATGAAATTGGCTAGTGGATTTTGCATACCTGAGCCACTCCCCGTGCATACGGGTATAAAAGGGCGACAGGTGCATCCACTCATTAGATTTTTGCTTCGGAGCCGAGTGGATGAGAAGAGTGCTGATCTCCACAAAGCCGTTCATCTTTGTTTTGTTCCCGGTTGGCGTAATGGTGCGATCAGCGGAGTCCCTCTCATCAGCGATTCCCCTGGGCACTTCAACTGAGAGAGCAAATTCTAAAAGAGCAAATCACAGACGATCGCGTCTTTTTCAAGATGCCGTTTCGTCCGTGTCCTTCTGGTTGCGGTCGTTTCCTGTCTGCGGATGACGGACACGATCGTTGTCTTCAGTGTCTGGGCCGCCGACACGCTGAAGCTGCGTTCGTGGATGACTCATGCGTCTGTTGTGGGCGTATGAGCATGATTTCGCTGCGATCTCGCCTTTTCTTTATGAAAGGATTGGCACCCTCTGCCGCCACCCGTGCTGATCTCTCTGGCTCGAGCAGAGGATCGCCGGCTGACACTCTGGGAGATCTGAGGGTTACTGTAAGAGCCTCTCTGCCGGGCACGCCCCCACGGACCTCTTACTCCTCGCGCAGCGAGCATCCCATCCGGTTCCCGGGTGATTTCACTGGTCTGTCCCACGGGGCACCCACCATTTCATTCGGTGCGCCATCTGTAGATAGGATGTCGATCGCAGCATCGGGGGATGGGTTCACGTCCTCTGAGGATGAAGGTGCGGTGGGGCTGCCCCCCTCGGGTGTTATCGCCACCGCCGCACCGGACCCAGAGCTGACGGCCATGCTTGCCCGGGCAGCCGTGAGCATCGGGCTGGAGTTCAACAGACCGCCCAGTCCCGAGCCCTCGCGGCTGGACGATTGGTTTCTCGGAGCGGGGCGCGGGTCACAACTGCGCCCTGCCCCGGTGCCTTTCTTCCCGGAGGTGCATGAGGAGCTGACGAGTTCGTGGATGGCCCCTTTCACGGCCAGAAGCCGCTCGTGGCTTCTCCTCCGTCCTCACTACCCTCGACGGCGGAGTGGCCACGGGGTACGTGGGCATTCCCCAGGTGGAGAGAGCAGTCGCGGTGCACTTGTGCCCACGAAACGCCGCCACTTAGAGGAACCGCCCGCGTCTCCCGTCCAAGGCCTGTAAGCTGACAGCCGCTCTCGCGGCCAAAGCTTACAGTGCTGTGGGCCAGGCAGTCTCCGCCCTGCACGCCATGGCTATCCTGCAGGTTCACCAAGCCAAGGTGCTCAAACAGGTGCACGAGGGTAGTACCGACCCGGGGTTGATGCAGGAGCTGCGCACGGCGACTGACTTCGCTCTACGAGCGACAAAAGTCACGGCGCGGTCCCTCGGGCAACCTGGCAGAGATGAAGGACGTCGTCAAGGCACGCTTTCTCGACGCCCCCATCTCCCAGGGAGGGCTGTTCGCCGACACCATCGAGGGCTTCGCCCAGCAGTTCTTGGCGGTACAGCAGCAGACAGCATCCTGCCCCGGCGTGATGCACCATCCACCGCTGCCCCCGGGGCCAGGCCTCAGTCTGCCCGTCGCCGTGGGCGCCCTCCTGCGTCCTCCAGAGCTGCTCCGCCCCAGGCCGAATCGACACATAGGCCGGTGCGTCGAGCCTCTCGCAGGAGAGCGGCGCCCCCCGCGTCCCAGCTAGGCCCCAAGTCGTCCAGGAAGTCGACGAAGCAGCCCTGACGCGGGCAACCCGGAGATGTTGGAGTTTGCTCTTTCTCAGGAGACGGCGAGAACAGCGCCGCTCCTTCCCCCGGTGGAGGACCGGGAGGAGAATCTTCTGTTTCGTTTTGTTTCTGTTCCGCCGCTGGTCCAAGGTACCCACCTTCTCAAAGAAAGAGCAATTTCCATTTCCTCCAGGTTCTCAGGTCCATGGGACAGTGTGCGACGCCCTGCCTCCTCACTCTTGCCCACGACCCATTTTGCCAGTAGCCAAGAGAGTATGGTTCGGGGACGACATTCCTCCCCACGCACCTCTGGCCAGTCCCGTTCGGGACCCAGGGAGTTCGGTGAGGATGCCTCAGAACGCACCGCCTTCTGTGCCATCCACCCCTACTCCCTTTCGCTGCACCACCACAGGTACGTCGATTGTGCCGTTAGAGCCGCTTGCACAGCGTCTGGAGGCGTGGCTCACGTTGCCCAGCCTGTCTCGCTGGCTCACGCGCACAATTCGACTCGGCTACGCGATTCAGTTTGCCAGGCGACCTCCCAAGTTCAACGGCGTTCTCGAGACGTCGGTGGCAGTCCGGAACGCCCCTGTCTTGCACGAGGAGATTGCTGTCCTCCTGGCAAAGGATGCAATCGAGCCGGTCCCTCCAGCCGAGATGAGGCAGGGGTTTTACAGCCCTTACTTCATCGTACCCAAGAAAGGTGGCGGCCTTCGGCCAATCCTGGATCTGCGAGTCTTGAACTGGGCTTTGCACAAGCTCCCGTTCGAGATGCTGACGCACAGGCGCATGATCAAATGCATTCAGCCCCAGGATTGGTTTGCAGCGATCGACCTGAAGGACACTTACTTTCACGTTTCGATCCTTCCGCGACACAGACCGTTTCTACGGTTTGTGTTCGAAGGTCGGGCATGGCAGTACAGGGTCCTCCCCTTCGGGCTCTCCCTGTCTCCCCGTGTGTTCACGAGGAGACCCGAGGTAGTTCAGGATCCTCAACTACCTCGACGATTGGCTTATCCTAGCCCAATCCAGAGAGCAGTTGGGCGATCACAGGGACTCAGCCAGTTGGGGCTTCGGGTCAACTGGGAAAAGAGCAAGCTCTCCCCTGTGCAGAGAATCTCTTTTCTCGGTGTGGGGTTAGACTCGGTGAGTATGACGGCACGCCTCACGGAGGAACGTGCCCAAGCAGTGCTGAACTGCCTGAGTTCCTTCAGAGGCAGGAATGTGGTATCACTGAAACAGTTTCAGAGGCTCCTGGGGCATATGGCATCCGCAGCTGCAGTCACGCCGCTCGGTTTGCTTCATATGAGACCACTTCAGCACTGGCTACACTCCCGGGTCCCGAGGGGGGCATGGCGCCGCGGTACACTGCGAGTAGGTATCTCCCAGCAGTGTCGCCGCTCCCTCAGCCCCTGGACAGACCTTGCCTTTCTACGGGCCGGGGTGCCCCTAGAACAAGTTTCCCGGCATACTGTTGTCACAACAGATGCCTCCAGCACGGGCTGGGGTGCTACATGCAACGGGAAGGCAGCCTCGGGGCTCTGGACAGGGCCCCGACTGCTTTGGCACATCAACTGCCTGGAGCTGTGGGCAGTGCATTTAGCCTTGCGACAGTTCCGGCCACTGCTGTTGGGCAAGCACGTGCTAGTCCGCACGGACAACACTGCGGCGGTCTCGTATATCAACCGGCTGGGGGGTATACGATCACACCGCATGTCACAGCTCGCCCTCCATCTCCTCCTCTGGAGTCACACGCAGTTCAAGTCACTGCGTGCGGTTCACATCCCGGGGCAGCTCAATCGTGCGGCCGACGCGCTCCCACGACAGCTCACGTTCCCCGGAGAGTGGCGACTCCATCCCGAGACGATCCGGCTGATCTGGAGTCGATTCGGGGAAGCTCAGGTAGACCTGTTTGTCTGCCACGGAGGGCAGCAGAAAGGGAAGGCTGTCTCCAAACAGAGGTTGGCCCACTGGATAGTGGAGGCCGTCGCCTTGGCGTACTAGTCGCAAGGTGAGCCGTGCCCCCTGGGGTTGTGCGTTGGCGCACGGCGCCTCTTTGGCAGACATCTGCAGAGCTGCGGGCTGGGCGACACCGAACACCTTCGCAAGATTCTACAATCTCCGCGTTGAGCCAGTTTCTTCCCGTGTGTTGGGTAAGTAATGGGCAGGAAGAACTGGCCGGTGTCATGCTTGCTGCGCCATTCCCCCTCACCCGGGGATATGAGTGCCTTTTTCTCCCCCAGTTCAGTTCCCCGGACGGTGAACCCTGGTGGAATCCTCCAAGCACCCCCGGCAGTCAGACTGGGCGGTGCAGTCTGACGCCAGGCCCAGTACTGGTGTTAGCTCGCCCGGGTCTCCGGTCAGCCCCTGTACTGGGCTAGGTGTCCGTATGGCCTGATTCCCCTTCGGGTAATCCCATATGTGTATTCTTCCACGGTAAGTTTTCCCTCACGGTAAACCCGTGTCTTCCCTGTGACAGAGCTTCTGTCAGGTTCTGCTGGCAGCCCTCCTCCCTACTCCTAGGTAGGATCTGCCCCAGAGTCCAGTCGTATGTAGTACTGCCCCAAGCCTGGGCCAGTCCATATCAGTGTCTCCACATGTTACCTCCCTTCGGGCAGGATGTGGCCTCCGTAGCGCCCTTTCTCTGGAAGGCTTGCTTCCCTGCCGTTACGACAAGCTGTAACAACAAATAGGAAAGACCTGAAGCTGTCTTTCACTGAAGGTCGAAATCCCTTCCTATTCCGTGGGGAAAGGAACAGCGGCTTGGCTATCTCTAGCAGCGATGTACTCAGTGGTCCCGGTGGGCACCAAGGTTAGCGAATTTTTACTGGAGCGGCAGGAAGGTTGCAACCTCTTGCATGGCATTTGTCTGTCACGCACTCGCTTGTCAACATCTGCATGCCACCAGGTTGTGACGGGGTTCAGCCTGTGGCGCTTTCCATAGGACCCCTATGTCGTCACGACATAACTCGTAGTGACCGACAGATAGGGAATGTCTAGGTTACGTACGTAACCCCCGTTCCCTGATGGAGGGAACGGAGACGTTATGTCCCCATGCCACAATATTGAACCATCGCTGGTTGCCAGGGACTCGTCTCGGCTCCTCAGCGTAAAACCTAATGAGTGGATGCACCTGTTGCCCTTTTATACCCATATGCACGGGGAGTGGCTCAGGTATGCAAAATCCACAAGCCAATTTAATTGGCGTTTTCTCTTAGTCAGAGATGTTCAGGGCTTCCAGGTAAATCCCCTATGTCGTCACGACATAACGTCTCCGTTCCCTCCATCAGGGAACGGGGGTTACGTACGTAACCTAGACGTTTTACTACA
The DNA here is from genome assembly GCA_003573665.1 of Oxygymnocypris stewartii. Classification (NCBI taxonomy): domain Eukaryota; kingdom Metazoa; phylum Chordata; class Actinopteri; order Cypriniformes; family Cyprinidae; genus Oxygymnocypris; species Oxygymnocypris stewartii. Next base: position 78,992 of record QVTF01025857.1, read on the forward strand.
TATGTAATGTAACATACTGTTAACCAATTTTCATCATTTATTAACTTTGCATTTACGTCTCGCAATTCTGAGTTTACATCCTGCAAGTTTACGTCTCTCAATTTTAAGTTTATATCTCCTAATTCTGAGTTTCTCACAATTATGAGTTTATATCACAATTATGAGTTTATATCACAATTATGAGGTTATGTCTTGCAATCTGAGTTTATATCGTGCAATTATGAGTTTACGGCTTACGATTAGAATTTTATATTTTGCCATTTTGAGTTCACATCTCGCAATTCTAAATGTATATCACAATTCTGAGTTTATATCACAATTTTGAGTTTATATCACAATTATGAGGTTATGTCTTGCAATCTGAGTTTATATCGTGCAATTATGAGTTTACGGCTTACGATTGTAATTTTATATCTTGCCATTTTTAGTTCACATCTGGCAATTCTAAGTTTATATCACAATTCTGAGTTTATATTTGTCAATTCTAAATTTATATCTCAATTTTTTTGTTAATTTGTCACAATTCAGAGTTTATATCTCGCATTCCGAAGTTTATATCTCACAATTCTGAGTTTCTCTCATAAGCTTAAATCTCTTAATTCTGAGTTTATATCTCTCAATTCTGAGTTTCTCTCATAAGCTTAAATCTCTCAATTCTGAGTTTATATCTCTCAATTCTGAGTTTTTATCTCTTAATTCTGAGTTTCTCTCATAAGCTTAAATCTCTCAATTCTGAGTTTATATCTCTCAATTCTGAGTTTCTCTCATAAACTTAAATCTCTCAATTCTGAAATTATATCTCTCAATTCTGAGTTTATATCTCTCAATTAGGAGTTTATATCTCACAATTCTAATTTTATATCTCTCAATTCAGAGTTTGTCTCGCATGATTGAATCTCACAATTCTGAGTTTTTTATCTTTCAATTCTGAGTTTATATCTGTCAATTCTGAGTTTATATCTGTCAATTCTGAGTTTATAGCTCACAATTCTGAGTTTATATCTCTCAATTCTGAGTTTATATCTCACAATTCTGAGTGTATATCTCTCAATTCTGAGCTTATATCTCTCAGTTCTGAGTTTATATCTCTCAATTCCAAGTTTTTATCTCAGTTCTGAGTTTATATCTCAATTCTGAGTTTATATCTCTCAATTCTGAGTTTATATCTATCAATTCTGAGCTTATATCTCTCAAATCTGAGCTTATATCTCTCAATTCTGAGCTTATATCTGTCAATTCTGTTTATATTACAATTCTGAGTTTATATCTCTCAATTCTGAGTTTATATCTCTCAATTCTGAATTTATATCTCTCAATTCTGAATTTATATCTCAATTCTGAGTTTATAACTCACAATTCTGAGTTTATACACTTTTAAAAATAAAGGTTCTTAAAAGGTCCCTCACAGCAATGCCATAGAACCATTCTTGGTTCCACAAAGAACCATTCAGTCAAAGATTATTTAAAGAACCATCTCTTTCTTACCTTTTTATAATCTGAAGAACCTTATTTTGCAAAAAAATGAACTTTTGTGAAACAGAATGATTCTTCAGATATTAAAGGTTCTTTATGGAATCATTTAAACCAAAAGGTTCTTCTAATATATGGCATCGTGAAGCACCTTTATTTTTGTATGTGAGTGTATCTCACAATTCTGAGTTCATATCACAGTTCTGAGTGTGCATCTAACAACTAAAGTTAAAAATGATCGCCCTCACACTTGAATTAAAAATATGGTGGATATTCTTTTATTTTCCACTTGGAAATGCATGGGTAACTATGGTAACCTGGATTTGTTTATTCCGGTGTTAAACAACGCCTCCAATGTGTGATGTGTCGCTTGCATCTATAAAAACTCAACTACAACAACAAAAACTAAGTTGCTGTTCTTACATCAGCACACTGGTGACAATATATAATGTTATTAATCAGGATTGTAGATCAAGAATATCACGATGAAAGTTTTGTACTGATCTCAATTACGTTGCCATAAACTGAGTCAATCAGTGATTGCACAGAAACGTTACAGTGTTACATTGAAGTCATTAGATCAAGCGATTGATCTTGTGTTTTTTCCCGCTTGTATTGAATGCATCGTCACTTTACTTTGAATGTGTTTTCGTTCGTTTCGAAGTTCTCATTGATGTTTTGAATGTATGTTATTCTATACGCCAATTTTGCTTTTGATGTTTCAAGTCCAGCTTTAGTGTTTAGCATATTGAAGGAACATCATCCTAGTAGCTTGTTTAGGCGTTTTGTGATCGTATACTGCTCTTGTTTTTCTGTGTTATTTTAACTTCGGAATCTGTTTTGTTTCAAAGACTGGATACTCTCCTTACATTTTCAGTTTTGTTTAAACTTGGTGCAAATTTTATGTTTCAGTTATTACTGATATCTTTGTTTTTGATATAGTTTTTTAAAGTAATTTATTATACAAATTACATGTATTCTGTGATCATGTTTATATGAAGATAATTAAGACCAAGGCCAAAAACTGCTCTGAAAAAGAAGGGATTTTTGCATCAGGAATAGTGTTAGAATTTGAACAGTGTAATATAAACATATTATAATAAAAATAAAATAAATAAATCCATTGTGCGCTTGTTATTTAAGTAGTTCTAAAGGTGAATTGTCCCATATTTTAGTTATATTGGTTTTGGAGTTTTCTTACATAGCTATATATATACTTAATTTAACAAGTTATTAATAGTAACTGATTATAAATAAAGCTTAAATAAAATAACAGAACATTTGGCTTTGTAATAAATAACATAAAACTTCACCATACTGCTCTTACTATTTTCATAGGATTTTTTCAAATTCCAACTGTGTGTATTTTGTGCCTTGTCACACGGTGGCGCTATTTACTAGAAAATGCCAGTTCTCACACAAATTGAACACTTTTATCCAGAAAATGCCTTACTTTTCTGTGACCTACTTTACATGAGAGGAAAAGGGACTAATGTCTACACATTCTAATGTTCATAATTATTTTAGTAGTGTACCTCATTCACAGGCAGACCCAACAATCCCACACCCAAACAAAATTAGCAAATAGAAGAAATGCTTAAGTGTTCTTAATTGACCATAAACCATTATATTCATGTTGATGAAAGGTTTACAGCACTTTCTGAATGGATTTGATCATGGAAAGCTAGTGATTTGGCTCTTGTTATTGTGCCAGTCACACAGTCACTGACAAAAGAAATAACAGCAATTCAAGGACAAGGTTCCTTTTAGGCCAACAAAAAAAAGACATACTTGTATTCGGCTCACTGCATAGAATGGTCTTTTTTGTTGTTGTTTTTTGCATGTATTCCTCATTCATTTTATTAATGATGGATGGATTTTGTAGGCTACATTTAATCTTCAAATGATTCCATCAATTGAAACAGCTTTCAGACATAAAAAATCAACTGTTAAACTTGAACCAACCAAAGGGATTTGTCCCCAAAACTCAGTTTCACATTTGCATTATAAAAACAAAGTCACAAGGCTAAATATGTGGACTTTTTAGATCCTCAAACCATCACGAGAATATAAAAATGTTTCTGTAAATTTCATAAGGGAAAGTTAAATGAATATTCTGAGCACAGTATACAAGTAAACACTACGACATTTGAGAGACAAATCCAAATTGTGTCTTGTGATAAAATACAATTCAAACATAAACCGTGCATTCTGCTTTGAACTATTGAATAAATGTCTACAAAATGAGGTAACATGGCAAACAGACAATAAAATACACACTGTTTCGAAAGTATAATCTTGTGTATTAAATATTTTACATGTTATTTTAGGCATTGGTTGCTCTATATTTTGTTAATCAGCAAAGAATTAGTTACATCTCTTCACTCTCTTTCTCTTTCTCTTTCAATTCAATTCAATTCAATATGTGCTTTATTGGCATGACATTTGTTACAATGTATTGTCAAAGCATAACATTGAATCTAGAACAAATATATATGCAACAAAATATGCATGTAAATAGTAGAACAAATCAATCATTTAAAATTCAATGTTGTTTGCATGCGTGTGTGTGGGTGTGTGTGTGTTTGTGGGCTGATTCATCACTGATTTGTTGACTCCTCCCTCTTTTTGTGACAGGCATTAATGTATCTTGCTGCAAGTAGAATACAATCTTGTTTTTCCCCTTATAAATATTGAAGTTGTGTTTTCTTGATTAACATTTGGAGATCAGGGTAATGTATTTCAAATTTGGGATAAAATGTATGTTAGGGCAACTGGTGAGGAACATCTCAGGTTACGTGTGTAACCTTGGTTCCCCGAGTGGGGAACGAGACACTGCGTCCCCTGGGGGTCGCTATGGGGAACGCCGTCAGCATGGCCCGTGTCTGAAGCATACATACAAAAACACAACTTGTTGGCCTGTGACAGCCTATGACGTCACTACCAGCGCGACCACAGTATAAAGGGTGCTGGGAGAATACATCATCCACTACTTCGTCTGAAGCTTGTGTCCGAAGCATGGCACACAACCTAAGGGACGCAGTGTCTCGTTCCCCACTCGAACCATGGTTACATACGTAACCTGAGACTTTCCCATTCATGGGAACTTCGAACTGCGTCCCCTAGGGGTCGCTATGGGGAACGATATACCCACGCCACCATGCTGAGGGGAGTGCAAGCCAAACGCAAAAGGCAAGCACTAAGCCAACTCTACCAGGCTAAGGGAGTTGCCCCTGGGACAGTTTGATAGCTGTCAGTGACAGTATCCCATTCGACCAAAGACCCGAGCTACCTACCCTAAGAACTTTACCTGTTAGGTGCCGGGACTACCGGACCCAGGGTGGAGCTCAAAGGCTTGGAATCAGAAAAATATTCCTTTAAGGGGATATGGCCAAGCGCCTAGTGGTAGTAACTAGGTCCTGGCCGGTCACCCAGGGGCTACCGCTTGCTCTGCATGAGCTTGCTGAGGGAACTGTCTCAGCAGACCTTTGGTAGCGACACACTGTTCAAACCCAAAACATTGGGACAAAAAGGTAGTGTGGGGCCCAAGGCACAAACCGGGGCCTGACCAACTCAAAGAAAGGGCACAAAGCCGCAGCACGTAACCCTTACCATACAGGCTTTTAGAAAGAATGCAGAACACTTGATGTGCGATCTTACCACCGCATGGATTTCAGAAAGTGCACAGAGCCATAGCCTGCACACTTACCATAACATGGATTTGACAACGTTATATGACAGCTCTGGAGAGCGGAGAACTCATCTCTCAGAATCAGAGGGTACTCAGATGCTTAGAAGGGAGCGGCATGCTCATAGGTGACCCTCTATGGTGAGGGGAGCAATGCTAGCTTGACCAACAAGGAGAGCAATATCACAGAGCTCTGGGGAGCGGAGAACTCATTATATATACCTTTATTTAACCAGGAAAAACTCACTGAGATTAAAATCTCTTTTCCAGGAGTGTCCTGGCCAAGATAGGCAGCCGAGTTTGCATATACAAATAAACAACATAGTTACAACAAACGTTACAAACCAACATATATCCAGTTAAAAACAATTACACACCGTTAAGTTGCTCTCTAGATTACATTATAAGGACTTATAATTATAATAACAATAAATTATTATTTAAAAAAATATTATTTACTTAAATAATTATAAGACACCAAGTGTGATTTCCCGTGTATGATTTCCCGTGTATGACCTGGACTGTTTACTGGACTCTGAATCTCCGCCGCCTGCCTACTTTAATCCTATTTGCCTTGTTTACTGTTTACCCCGAGTGCTTGCCGCCAGCCCCGGTCATAAGCCTGAACTCTGACTCTGATTCTGCCTTGCCTACGTTGTGTTTGAAGCATGTGTTTGAACTCTGCCTGTCTGACTTGCATTTTGTATTAATAAAGCTGCACATGGATCTTCACTCCTCTGACTCCTTGTTACACTAAGGACTCCACAATGTCATTTAAAACTTTTAAGGTGGCTGTGGTAGTACTGTGTCCTTTACGGAAACCAGACTGATTACTAGACAAGATGTTATAATCATTTAAATACTGTGTCAACTGTTTATTAACTAGAGTTTCCAACATTTTTGAAAGAATACAGAGCTTTGATATAGGTCTGTAATTATCCATTAAAGAAAGATCACCCCCTTTTGACAGAGGAACAACAAATGCTGATTTCCAAATCCTAGGAATTGTATTAGTTATTAATGAGAGATTAAAAAGATATGTAAACGAAGGAGAAATAAAATCAGCCGCTAGTTTTAAAAACAGAGGAGCAATATGATCAGGACCTGGCGATTTACTCACGTTTAATTATTTTAAAGCAGAACAAACATCAGAGAGAGTAATTTGTTGGAAAACAAACTCTCTTGTCCATAAATTATTATTATGGAATAATAAATAATTATTATTATGGAATAATAAATTATTCCTCAGAATGAGAGGGAACTCAGACGCTCAGAAGGGAGCGGCATGCTCAGGTGACCCTCTATGGTGAGGGGAGCAATTCTAGCTCTATCAGACGCTCAGAAGGGAGCGGCATGCTCAGGTGACCCTCTAAGGTGAGGGGAGAAATGCTAGCTCTACCAACAAGGAGAGCAACCTAACAGGGAAGCATAAAGAGGTCTAGCAACCTGAGGCTGCTGAATGACAGATCTGGAGAGCGGAGAATTCATTCCTCAGCATGAGAGGGAACTCAGACAGTCAGAAGGGATCGGCATGCTCATAGGTGACCCTCTAAGTTGAGGGGAGCAATGTTAGCTATACCAATAAGGAGCTCTGGAGAGCGGATAATTCATCTCTCAGAATGAGAGGGAACTCAGATGCTCAGAAGGGAGCGGCATGCTCATAGGTGACCCTCTATGGTGAGGGGAGCAATTCTAGTTCGACCAACAAAGAAAGCAACCTATCACAGAGCTCTGGGGAGCGGAGAACTCAATCCTCAGAATGAGAGGGAACTCAGATGCTCAGATGGGAGCGGCATCCTCATAGGTGACCCTCTATGGTGAGGGGAGCAATGCTAGCTCTACCACTGTGGAAAATCCCGGTAAACCCTCCCCCTCAGGGGAGAAATGTAGATTCTAGGAAACATAGAACTTAACCAAAACATCATAAGTCCAATATAGAGACTTTAATGTCAAGCGCAGAAAGTTTCCACCTAACCTCGGTCAGGGGCACGAGTCGCGACACTAGTCTTCTGTGCCCATCTCTGATCCCCAGACCGAGATGGGCTAGGACCCCTGCATTGTTCGGGCTCAGACCTGGACTTTATAGACCACACATTTCTTAAATGCCTTGCTAGTACTCGCCATGATAGTTGATAGAAAACTGTACTCTTACCAGATTGCACGCTTCAAACAAAGCAGTCAATGAAGACGAACGAAGTGGATGATGTATTCTCCCGGCGCCCTTTATACTGTGGTCGCGCCAGTAGTGACGTCATAGGCTGTCGCCGGGCCAATAAGTTGTGTTTTTGTATGTATGCTTCAGACACGGGTCACGCTGTTGGCGTTCCCCATAGCGACCCCTAGGGGACGCAGTTCGAATTTCCCACGAAGGGTCTCCACTGCCCCATGGGTACAGAATGGGCTCTTTGGGCAGCCAGTGCTGTCGATATCTGCCTGTCTCTATAGTCAGAGTATGGTTGCTCAGTCTGTACCTTGTCATTTGTCGTCTTAATTTACAATCTTTCACTGCACTCAGATATTCTGCAGTTGTGTAATCTCTATTTAGGGCCAATTCAAGCCATTCAAGTTTACTTTTTGTTTTTCTGTTGTTTCATTCCAATAGGTTAGATATGTTTCTTTTTGTGTTTTTATAATTTGGTTGGGCCAATTTTTGTGGATGAATATTTGAGTGTACTGATGCTGGATGTTGTTAGTCATGTTAGTTAGTTTTTGCAGCTTCAGGGCCACCTAAATCAGGGGACTTTTTTCAGAGTTCACTTCGTGATTTTTAAGGGCTTTAAAATGGTAAGAGTCAGGGTCGCTTATTTTTAAGTGTTTCCAAAATTTGATGGCTCAGTTCTCAATGTGCATTAGTAGAGGGTATTGGGGCATTAGTAGAGGGTATTTCTCAAGGGTATTTCTCAATGTGCATTAGTAGAGGGTATTGGCCTAAATCTGCACTGCATGCGTTGTTACTCTGTACTCGGAGGATGCTCATCATTCAGAGCTTCTATTGGATTTTTGTCCAATACACACTTCACTGCCATATATGCAATAGGTTCTATGACAGATTGGAATATTTTGAGCCAGATTCCAATTGGTATTTCAATTTGGATAGATTTTTTGATGGTGTAAAAGCCCTTCTTGCTTTCTCTTTCAGTTCATTCACAGCCAAATTTAGCGTACCAGTTGCATTTATCTTCAGCCACAAGGTATGTGTGGTTTGTGAAATATTCAATTTTGGTCATACCAAGGGTGAAATTGTGTCTCTTTCCCTGACATCTAGGTCTTTTCTGAAATGTTAGTACATTAGTTTTGTTAGGATTAATAGTCAGGGCCCAGGTCTAACATAACTTGTGTAAGATGTCTAGGTTCTGCTGTAGACCCTCTTCTGTTGAAAACAGCAGAACCAGATCATCTGCAAACAGCAATAATTTAATGTTGGCGTCATGTAGTTTGAGGCCAGGTGCTGCTGATTGTTCCAGGAGTTTTTCCAATTTATCAATGTTAATATTGAAGAGGGTCGGTGATAATGGACAGCTTCTCTCTCTTTCTCTCTCTCTCTCTGTGTCAAAGCCTATGTCAAACAAATGCAGATAATTGACGTGTATGTTTCGAAACGGCCTTGAAGGACTTACGTTAAAAAAAATTACGATGAGCATAAATATTGATAGAAGGCTAAATGCAAATGTCTTGCATTAAAGCAAGAAAACTTAACACATCTAATCAGGTAAGATGCCATATTTAATTTAAGGCGATGCTGTGAGGGATGGACCTAGATCTTTATAGTAGGCTAGCATGCACTGTATAAAGGTCCTCTTAAGTACAATTGACAACTCACAACTTGCAAAACCATTTTATCTGTTGAGTTTTTGTCAACATATAATTTTTTCAGAAAGATGTTTCATCAGCTGAACAATCTGTTTGTTGTTATACATACAATACATTGAACGCACTACTTAATAAAAAATAAAAATAAAATTAATTTCATTATGTAAGGCCCGCCTCGATTCGACCCAATGGCGGCAGTCGTTCCGCGGGTGAAGGGCTTTGCGTGTTACAGTCTTTCCTTTTCACGACACAACAAGAACATTAAAATGGAACACTTTCTCTTATTATATATTTTGTCTCGTTATTTCATCTGACTCCATAAAATGAAAAGGGTTTTAATGATATCTGTGCATCATTAAAACAGGAACGAAAGATCGGTTATTCTTATCAGCTCTTTTTAATACTTTACCCGTCCAGACATAGGGAAACTATATCGCTCAGAGGTCCTGTTTTCCACAGGTCTCACGGACACAATCTCGTCAGGCCCGGTCATCAGTCAGAGGTAAATTATGATTACGTATCTAAGATTTGCCGTAAATTCACACGTACACAATCAGAGACATCAATAACCCTCATGGGGCACCCTCAGAACTCGAATTCAATCGTTTACTTCAGTAAAGGGTTTTGGCCACTATCAGATATGTTAGCAGATCAATATACTACACTCGTAATAGCTTTGGATTGGCCAAATCTTTGTTTAAAGTAACATTAAATCAAAGTCAGAGGTGTGGACGTACCCGAATTCAGTCTGATCAGACGGCGTTCACCGTCACTGAACGGAAATTAGCCCGTCCCTACACCCAAGCACACTTAAAAGATGCCGGATATTAGCCGTCGCTAAAACTGACGCAGGCTTGCGGAAATATACGAATCCACTAATCTAGTAGAGAGAAAGCACTCTTCAGAGGCAGTTAGAATAGAATCAAACGTTACAATTTATTGACCAGGTGATCAAAACAATAATTCGAAGCTCCAATGTTACAAGAATAGAATCAACGGTTAACCATAACATAACAATAACTCAGGAATTTAAGAATTTGTAGAAATTACTACCTGGCAATGAAAAACTACACACAAGTGACATGTGCGGGCAATCAGCTTACTGACTCCTAACCATAGCTGGAAATGGAGCTACACACAAGTGGTTGTGCGGGCAGTCAAACCTACAGACGCCTAGAACTTTGTGTCCCTTTCCCTTATATACCCAGATAATTCAATAGACCCACCCAGGTGGGTACCCAGGTGGTATCTTGTCATTATAATTAGTCTTTAGAATTTTGCAACCAAATGGCTTCTGGAGATCCTGTGGCCGGGAATACTTATTTACATACAGGAGATGTTTTGAGTAGGGGATCAGGGGGAGGGTACGTTCCCAGGCTGTACACTATACTTCTCAGATTTTAGAACTTCTTTTAGCTTTTCATTATGATTGGGAGAATGAGACCATTTTACCAGGCGCACTGAGACATTTCAAAAGATATCAAACATGTATGGTTACTTATTTGTACATATTATATTGCATGGATTTTTCAGTGAATTTGAGGTGATGAGGGGAGGGGGAAATGATGTCTGTACCAGGCCCATCGTGTAGACCGTCAGTACAGGGTGTGAACCCCCCAGTGTGCTGCGTCCTGGATGACGTATGCAAGGGACAGTTTTGTGGATTCACCCAGTGTGCTGTGTCCTCTCGAGGGGGGGCCCAGACACATTGGCACCAGGCCCAGACACATTGGCACCAGTCTTACAATTACATGCTAGATTTTTCACTTTTTATTTATACAAAGGCCTCTATGCATTGATTTTTGTTTGTATGCAAAAACATAGTATATAGTTACAATGGGGCTGTGTGTCAGGGTTCTGTCACTTTGGTCTAGTGTTGTTCATGGTTTTGTGACACAGCCCTGATACTCCCGTCATGTCCTGTTTTCATGTGAGTGCGCGGCTTCGATTGTGCTCGAGCTGTGCGCTCTCTCGTCTTTGTACCTTGTTTCGTGTTGGAGCATGGTGTTCGGATCCCGGCACTCATGTCTTGAGTTTCGGTTTCGTGTCGGGGTTCGGACTTTCCACTTCCGGCGCTGCTACTTTCCACTTCCGGCGCTGCGTTGTACAGTCGACGTTAGGGATGGCTCCGCTCAATTTGTATCTAACATTTCACTACTTATTATACCCTGTATGATTGTGTATGTGACAAATAATAAAGAACCTTGAACCTTGAACCTTGACACTCGCGCTCCGTTTTCTGTCATTGTGTGAGTGTGCGGCCTCGAGTTTGCTCGGCTGTGCGCTCTCCTGTCCATGTGTGATTTGTTGTGTTGCATGCAGTTCATGTCTCTAGCTTGTGTATTTCATTGGCAGCGTGCTTTCATGTTGCAATGTTTTGTGTGAACACGAGGCTTATGAGTTTTCTCATTAGCTGCGTGTTCGTGTCTTGTTTTGCACATGGCTGGTGAATTGTTTGCTGGCCATGTGATCGTGTTTTTGTTTTGTGTGAGCACGTGGCTTCTGTCCTAGTTTTCTGTGTGCCATGTGCTCTCATGTCTATTTGTCTTGACCCCACCCATCTTGTTACCTGTTTATTGATTAATTTCCCCCAGCTGCTCTCCCTCGTTACCCTCCTCATTTGCTTCCTTTATAATCTCCTTGTGTTTGCAGTTCCGTGTGGGTTCGTTGCCTTGTGTCAGATGTCTTATGCCTTCTGCCCTGCCCGCCAGTTTGTTTTTCCCCTACGGGGTGGTTTTTGTTTGTTCTGTTTTTTATTATTAATAAAAAGCCCTTTTTTCCTCCTGCAATTGGGTCCTCGCTCTCTTCCCATTACCCGAACCTGACACTGTGAGCTGAAAGTATGTTGAAAAGTGATGTAGACTAAATGTATGTTTGCACGACAATGATTTAGCTAAAAACACGTCTGCGTGCATCCCTACAGATTGAAAACATAATAGGCATGTGCATCACATCACCGTTTTTGCAAATTTGCACTTTCCTAGTCAACACGAGATGATAACGGTATCATTTACAAAAACTTGCACTTTGAAATCTGTTCAAAATATCGTTGTTGCGTAAATGAACATCTAAAATGTGCAACAGTTTTCTGTTTTTAGTTGAAAACAGTGTTGAGTAAATGCCCCTGATTCTGGTTTAACTGAACCCAGAACATTCATTTTACTTTTGCACTGAAAGAATTGAGCTACAACTGTAAAGTGTAACTACAGTGAGGTTTTTGCTTCTTCCAGGTTTTCTTCTGATAATGATGTTCTCTGTCAGACCAGAGTTAAAAGAAAAACGGAGGGCTCATGGGTCAATTGGTCTTTTCTGGCAAATAAACCTTTAAGGAGAATAATAAAATGTGCAGTACAACTGATTTCCTCTTGAATTTCCACTCACCACCGTTCAGGGGGAATTGAACTGTGACTGCATAGAATATGAGCTTCTTTTGTAATGTTCTTTAGTAATGATGTCGTCTGCAAGTCTGGCTGTTTCCAGTTAGAAGTAACCCTGAGGGATTATGGCTAGTTTTTACAGATCTCCTTTTTCTTTGTTCTGGAACTTTAGTTTTATCTTTAGTTTTATCTTTTTCTCAGCTTCTTCTCAGATTGGATCTCTATAGCCAAGTGTTGTTTCTAACACAGACCGACTCTCATTTCAATTATTCCTCTAGTAAAGACTGAGAAAATAAATCACCCAAAATGCATTGCAACATAACGAATGGAGTATCATGGGAGAACGTCAACACGGTGTGATTGAGTATTGTTTATCTGAATACGTGATAGTACACTGACTACACAATCTTTTATCCTACCTGAGTGAGAGGGACGTTTGGGAGAATAGTGTACCAAATATTGTTCCCTAAAATCGTATTGTGGGGGAAGAACAAGTGTGAATGGTGTTAATGAGGGTGTCTGGCTGGAAAAAAACAAGGTCATTTGGAGCGAGAAAACTGTAATAAGACAGACAGCAGGCATGTGATGGATACAAATACAATGATACATTTAATGAAAGGTTTACCAAAAGATGGAAATTATGTCATCATTTAATCACCTTTTGTTGTTCCAAACCTGAACACTCTTAGAAAATAAAGGGTCCAAAACTGTTTTCACAGTGATGCCATTGAAGAACCATTTTTTTCCAGAAAAAACCCCCAAAAAACATTCAGTGAACATTTTTATTTGCAAGGTTTTATGGATGTTAACTATAAATGCCAACAAAGTACTTTTATTTTTTAAGACTGGACTGACTTTTTGTGGTACACAGTCAGAAATTCTGTACTAATTAATAACAAAATGCTCTTTAAATTCTGTCTTAAATAATTCTAAATTATAATTTATAAATATTTAAATATAAAATAAATAATACATATAAAAAATAATATAACTTTGATTGAAAATAAAACGCATGTTTGAAATAAATAAATATTACTATAAAATTATAATTATAAATTATAAATATTTCTTTAATCTTTAAATATAAATACCCCATCACTGAAAATATTGACAAAAAACACTCAAGTTGTGAATAAGACTTATCTGTATATTATTAATTCATGAAAAGAACCTGTATAAAACTGTAATTTGACAGATATAGTCCTCACTGCAGAACACAAAATGAAGGGAGCGAGGTTGGATCCAGATCCAACTCCTCCACCCTTACGTTTCCCGAAAACCATCTTCATCCCCTGATCCCTAAACCTACTCGTCTCCACCCCTAATCTCTAAACCTACCCGTCTCAATCCCCTGATCCTTAAACCTACCCGTCTCCACCCCCTGATTCCTAAAGATATCCGTCTCCATCCACTGATCCCTAAACCTACTCGTCTCCACCCCTAATCTCTAAACCTACCTGTCTCAATCCCCTGATCCTTAAACCTACCTGTCTCCACCCCCTGATTCCTAAAGATACCCGTCTCCATCCACTGATCCCTAAACCTACCCGTCTCCACCCCCTGATTCCTAAAGATACCCGTCTCCATCCACTGATCCCTAAACCTACTCGTCTCCACCCCTAATCTCTAAACCTACCCGTCTCAATCCCCTGATCCTTAAACCTACCTGTCTCCACCCCTGATTCCTAAAGATACCCGTCTCCATCCACTGATCCCTAAACCTACCCGTCTCAACACCCTGATCCCTAAACCTACCTGTTTCCACCCCCTGATTCCTAAAGTTACCCGTCTCCATCCACTGATCCCTAAACCTACCCGTCTCCACCCCCTGATCCCTAAACCTACCCGTCTCCACCCCGATACCTAAACCTACCCATCTCCCCCCCCGATCCCTTAACCTACCCGTCTCCACCCCCTGATTCCTAAAGATACCCGTCTCCATCCACTGATCCCTAAACCTACCTGTCTCCAACCCGATCCCTAAACCTACCCGTCTCCATACCCTGATTCCTAAAGATACCCGTCTCCACCCACTGATCCCTAAACCTACACGTCTCAACCCCCTGATCCCTAAACCTACCCGTCTCCACCCCCTGATCCCTAAACCTACCCGTCTCCACACTCTCCATGAACTGAGAGGTAGTAAATAATGACAGAAATCAAATTTTTGCGTAAATTAGCCCTTTAAATTCAGTGAATCTACATTTGTAACCTTTTTTAACACAGGTTTCCACTGGCTAGAGAACATCACGATCAAAGAACAGAAAACAAAGGAGTCGTTCCCTGAAGACTTATGTTGATTTTCATGCTGCAGGGCCTGTTCAGCTCATTACTGTCAATTATCCTCACATTCTTTTCCAAATCCCATCCATCCCATCCATCCATCACAACACCTACCTGATGCAAATCTGAATCTCTGATGTCCCATGTCACAACACAACAACAAGGGAAACAAAGCCGTAGTGCGTGTAATGCTTCATCTATTTGCAATCGTCGGTCTCTGCGTGGTTCTTGCTGTATAATTAGCAGGTGCAAATATCATCAGAGCACTTAGACACCCCGTGTTCAAGGTTTTAAAATGGAATACTCGTTATATATGCATGTGTCCAAGTGCAATCTTATTATCTGTAGTGTTTCTTATGTAGTTGGTTGTGTTTTTTTTTTTTGCACGTAAGTGTCCATGAGTGTGGATGACCAAAAATAAAAGAAATTTGCAAAGGACGGTTAGTGTTTCCTAATTTGGAGCTGGTTCTCTCAGCCTGTAAGAAAGAGAAATCACAAATGAGCTCCGATGTCGCAGCTGGAGAGCAAATTATGAGTTTGCTTAAGGCTTGTGCTTCAGAACCTTACTGCGAAACGAACCCTCACATTTCAGAATCTCAACAAAGTTCAAATTTAGCTAAGAGTTAAGGTAATTGCACACTTGAGTCCGACATTTTTGTGTGCGTTTTTCCGTTTTTTTCATATTCACCATAATTTCCTATCAAAATGCATGCTGCGGATGAGAAAAAAACTGAAAATCAAACCTGATCCAAATTTGTTTTTGACAGATGAAAGTTTCGGAGGCCGTGTGCAATGTGATTGACGCAACGTGAGGTCGTATTTATTTTTTTACGTGCAAAAATTTCGGATGAAAATTTCGGACTCAGTGTGCAATGACCTTTACTACTAAAATCTGCAAGCAAAGTCAGAAATCTCTATATAAACTTAAATATTGCTGATAAAACTCAATATATCTTGGATGTAACTGTCAGGGTCGTGTCGTGCAGGAAGGACGCCGGAGACTTCAGGTAAGTCGAACAGGTTTTAATGACCAGAATATAGACAACACAACATAATAGACAAGTGAACGGACAAAGACTCAGGGGAGACTCAGCGCTTATAAACACATAGAACGTAATCAGGGAAAACAGCAACAGGTGAGGAGTAATCAAACACAGATGGGGACTCATGAACTAATGATGACAGAACGAGCACAGGAAGGACCATATATGGGCACGGAAACACAAGGAAGCACATGAAAGCACAAGACGTAGGGAAACAAAGTCTGACATTACCCCCCTCCCCCCTCCTAACAGGCACATCCCGCGCCGTACAACATCCAATGGGGAGGGCGGGTGGCCACTCTGGAGGCCTCAAGGGGCATAGAGACGGTAGAGGTGGCCTCCAGGGCGGTGCTCGTTCCGGGACCAATGGCGGAGCAGGGAGATCAGGGCGGCCATGACGGATCCGCGGACTCGAGCAGCCATGGCGGATCTGGGGTCTCAGTGAGCTCCTGGAACGGAACGCTGACTCTCGGGGGCGCTCTGAAGAGCTGAACGGAACCAGCAAGTGCACTGGAGTGCTGGATGGAACCAGCAGGGGCAACACAACATAATAGACGAGTGAACGGACAAAGACACAGGGGAGACGCAGGGCTTATAAACACATAGAACGTAATAAGAGAAAACAGCAACAGGTGAGGAGTAATCAAACACAGATGGGGATTCATGAACTAATGATGACAGAACGAGGACAGGAAGGACCATATATGGGCACGGAAACACAAGGAAGCACATGAAAGCACAAGACCCAGGGAAACAAAGGTCTGACAGTAACTGTATTTCAAAACCATTTTGTTTTGGAAGCAAATATGCCATCATCTTGGATTTACCGTTGCACCATTTTTCACACCTTTTCATGCAATTTGATTTTAGAAACGAAACGTTGTAGGTCTCCTTAAAGGGATAGTTCGCCAAAATTAAAAAAATTAAAATATCCATATTTAAATCTTTATAAAATGTAATATCTTGTTTCCGCTATCTGTCGTACGCATGTTCCCGAGAGAGTGGTGTTTTAGCAGAAGACATAGCCATAGCGTGAGCTCTGGTGAGAATATGCTAGTCTCGTGAAAAAACAAGTTTTGTTTATAGCAAAGGAAAAACAGTCTCCTCTTGGCATATATTGAAATCCTTCAACATTTTTCTTTACAAATCCTCATTTTGTACTTCTAATTTGTGACCTGTGTTTTGTTTTGCTCTCTCCTCTGTGCTTCTGCGTTCATCACTTCTCACCAGATTGCACTTTCGCAGGTTTTCGCGAATGCACGTACGCCAGTTAGTGGATTTTCTAATGATCCTGAAGACACTGACTAGTATGCTCATGTGTGTTTGATTAGGGTTAGAGCTAAACTCTGCAGGAAAGTGAATCTCGCCAGCCAGATTTGAGTATTCCTGGAATACGGTAACACTTTATGTTAGGTTCTCTTAACTCGTAGCTAATTAGCATGCATTAATAGAACATTAGCCATTTATTAGAAGTAATTAAGCAAATATTAATGCCTTATTCTGCATGACCTTATTCTAGACTCCTTATCCAACCCAATGCCTAAACTTAACAACTACCTTACTAGCTATTAATAAGCAGCAAATTAGGTATTTATTGAGGGAAAAGTCGTAGATAATAGTTAATAAGTGTTACCGAGAATACTGTTCACAAAATGTTTAAATATGGATATTATTAAAGCTTCACGTCACTTCAGATGGCCTTTATTAAATCCCCCAGAGCTGCGTGGAGCACTTTTGGTGATGGATGAATGCACGTTTTGGCCTTCAAAATCTCAAAACCTATTGACTGCAATTATAAAGCATGGAAGTGGCAAGGCATGTTTTTATATATATAAGCTTATTGTATTCATCTGAAAGAAGAAAGTCATATACACCTAGGATGGCTTGAAGGTGAGTAAATCATGGGATAATTTTCATTTTTGGGTGAAGTATTCCTTTAATAAAAAGATACCTGGGGAAAAAAAGGATTACTGCACAATCTGCTGGGGAAAAATGTATATATTTGCGTAGTACTTTGTACAATTTGGTCTAAAATCAAACATTTACATTTATGCATTTAGCAGATGCTTTTATCCAAAGCACTGAATTCAGGCTATACATTTTTTATCAGTATCAGAATGAGCTTTATCAGAATGAGCTTTATTGGCCAGGTATGTTTACACATACGAGAAATTTGTTATAGTGACAGAAGCTCCACAATGCAACAGAATGATAGTACACAGACAACAAAATAACAATATACAAATAGGCAAAATGGCAAAAACACAATATACAATACAGACAATTATGCGGGAGGTCTGACATGTGTAAATTTGAAATGAAAAAATAAGTGTGTGTGGTGAATAAATAATTGTATAATAGTATTGAGTGTTCCACGTTTAATGTAAAGTGTTCATGAGATGGATTGCCTAAGGGAAGAAACTGTTCCTGTGTCTGGTCATTCTGTAGCGTCGACCAGGCGATAACAGTTCAAAGAGGGAGTGTGCTGGATGTGAGGGGTCCAGAGTGATTTTGCCAGCCCTTTTGCTCACTCTGGATATGTACAGTTCTTGGAGAGTGGGGAGGGTTGTGTGTATGTGTGTTCCCTGGGAATTGAACCCACAACCTTTTGCGCTGCTAACGCAAATGCTCTACCACTGAGCCGCACAGGAACATATACTTCATACACTTGACAACTGAGGCAAAGCTGATACTTAAATGAATCATAACTAAGAAATAGCAACATTTTCTTGGGTAAAATGATGCACACACAAATAAAACCACCAATAAAAAACACCTGCAGGAATGAAACTCTTCAGATGAGATATAACACATTGAGCAGTGGAAGTGCCTGTAATGAAGCCATCAACGGCAAGTAAACGCCTGACTGGATTCCATGATGAGATATGAAACCATTGCTTGGCGTTAATTCCTATTGCCGTACAAATTCTACATTAAGCTGTTAATTACATGCTAGACAAGACAAGACAATACAATACAATGACTGTGAAATTTTTTTTTACACTGGTGATCTGGGGAAAAAGTGATTTCTGCCGTCGTCTGCCTGAAATATCCCCCAAAACTAAAAGAGAGAGGTTCTTTTCAGATTGTATGGAAAGAACTTTGCTGATGGCACTTTTACACAAGACTTACACAAGAACAGGCATTCAGATGGTTTCTAAAATATATCTGACATTGAGTTTTTAAAATATTTTTTAACCCAAGGGACCTCGCTGAAGGGAATGTGTGTTGAAAAGACGGTATACGTGAAGACTATTAACATGGGTTTCACCTGCTAAGCTTGTCATAGTGGCTAATAAGCACTCAAATTGCAGGAAAATAAAGATTAAAAGATGAAAGGGGAGGTGAGAGACTTTGCATTGATGCATTTGCTAATGGTGTCAGAAATTTGCAACATTAATGATGGCGGGGACATAAAAAGGTACAAGCGTAATTTGAGAAAAAGCAACATTTTGTCACCTGCTCTTACACAATGGTCATCATTAAATTTTATCATTTTCCTTTTCCTTTCTATGAAAAGACTTTGTGTGCATGTTCAAAAGGGCAAATCATAATTTGCTTTTCACACAAGGCAAATCAATATTGGCACGAGTCTGAGGAAATCTATTCAGCTTCATAATTCAGCTTCGTAATTCAGCTATTCGGCTTTATAATTTTACGATACTCACCCACCTACCCCTCACACTGGATTCCTTCTACACACCAGCCACACTGACTCTGACAGCACTGTAGCATGTCTTGCACTGCATAGCTTAGAACACATACAGCTCCATCTTCTTTTCTGCACTAACAACACAGTAAAACACTAACAGTATGCATCACTGTAAGTCATATATAAAAGCTATACACACATCTATAAGTCTCTTGAGCATACAGTTTGCTATGTGTATTGTATACAATTGTCTATTGTGCAAATGTGTATATTATTATTTATGTATATTGCACATTTTTCATATCTTGTTGCTTGCACTGCCATGGTACAGAGTCCTGACTGACTGACTGACTGATTGACTGACTGACTGACTGACAGACCGACAGACAGACAGACAGACAGACAGAAGACAGACAGACAGACAGACAGACAGACAGACAGACAGACACAGACAGGCAGGCAGACAGACAGACAGACAGACAGACAGACAGACAGACAGACAGACAGACAGACAGACAGACAGACAGACCAGACCAGACCAGGACAGACAAGACAGACAGACAGGACGAAGTAGCCCTAACAAAAGAAAACTGAACAGACTAGGGGTTCTGGGGTAACAAGCTAAATAATGAGACACACCTGGATGACATGAACACAATCAGACAGGGGAAAAAACTGGGTCACAGAGCACATGGGGAGGAAAACCACAACAAACACCGTCCAGGGGCGTGACATCAGCATCGAGTTGTAATTAATTAAATTGATTTTAACTTATTTAAAGGAAAGACAGAAAATACAGAAAAGTTAAAAAAGTAAAGCTAAACATCAGCACAAACATTTCTGATTCAGATCATTTTAAGGGATTTATTGAACATTTTTGACTTCATATTAAAACCTTAGACTTCTAAGACATCATTGAGACCTCATCCTGATGACAATAAATTTTTTGGAAAATCTCAGAAGCAAGAAACTTACAAAAAACTCAATTGGCTATCCATTTAAAATGAAATTACAAGAGATATAATTTGTTCTTTCTGGCCTGCTAAATAACTGAAGTGTATGTCAATATATATCACATCTTTTCTAGATGCATATTTCACATATTTGTTTTTGGAGCCATTTTTTCTATAACTTTCTGTGTGGTTGAACCGGAGTCCTGCTGAAAAAGGATATGTAACTGTAATCACAGTATAAACACATAACCGACTTCTACGGGGCCACACATGGCTGTGCAGTTGAATTCAACTCGGAAGCAAGACACATAAAGAGCCCCCTGAGGAAACCAATGGTAAACACTTCAGTCTATAATACAGATATTTAGGTCAGGATGAAGCCTTTATGACTCTAATTTAAATTGCATTTGTGTTACCTGTTGTGATGTACAAATACAGCTGCCATATTCATTGGGCGTTTTACAGTCAATGTGTCAACACATTTTTCAGCATGACTTCATTAGTGTTCATACTTATTCAAATGTAACATATTGTAGCATATTTAACTTTTTGTGTTTGGCATATATTGTTTTTTTACATATGGAATAATACACTCAATTATTAACGTATGGTTCAAATTTTTACATATTACATGTTGTTAGATTTGTTGTGAACTTGGTTCTTCTAAAGTGTAGGAAACTCAGAAGAGAAGACCAGGAGACTTCGGATTCGATCGTAGGATTCTTTATTGAAAAACCCAAGTTGATGGTAGCTGTAGTCATCGAAAATCTCAATCTTAAGTAATTTTACATGGTGTCTTATAGGCATTTTTGGAGGAGGGACTTTTGGAGGTGGAGCCAAATTCAAACAAAGCAAGCACATGTTGGTTTTGTTACCAGACTTCCCGTAATCAAATGCATAGACACTAATCCAATCAGCCTAGCGATTCCACGTCTGGGCCAGAAAGCCATTTGCAGAACAAACATTGAAAGCCTCAGTAGTCTGCCTCATTGAACTTACCATTATCATAGAGACAAAGGCCCAGCTGTTTCAAGCTCAATGGTCAGGAAGCGATCTCAAGCACCTGAATTTGCCTGACACTTCTTAGTCAGGAAGTGAATTTAAATTAAACATTTAAATGCAATTTGTAATCCCACAATTCCCCCTTTGAGAGTTCTAATAACTCTCACAAAATACAAATTTAGACACTTAAAAGTTAATTCTTGTAACTTGTAATCGTTACAGGCACATAGTACATGTTCTGTGTTGCTTATATGTAATTGCATGCTGACACAGAAACAAAACATGCAATTAGGGTCCGTGAAGTTCTTACGGGTAATAATCTTTTCTGGTTGGAACTGTCATTTCCTCGTGAGAGGCGGGAGTCATTTGCTGAAAGAAACACTTGATACTGTGGATGCATAGATAGTACGCAAGTAGGAGAAACAACAGCAGAATTGCTATTTCCTTGATCCACAGCCAGGGTTTACCTAACAAGTTTCCGAACCATGAAGAATTATCTTCAGTCATCTGGTGTAATTTTGCTGAAAGACCAAGAATGTCTTGTTGGATTTTGTTCAAGTTCTCTGTTGGATCCATTAACCCGGTGCAGCATTCAGGACCGATAATGGTACAGGCTCCCCCTTGTGTTGCAAGAATGTAATCCAAGGCCACTCTGTTCTGTAAGATCATCATCTTGTGCGAGGCAAGAGTGTCCTTGATGTTGCCCAGGGCCAAAACCGTATCATTGGCCAATTTCTGTACAGAATCCGACAGGCTTCTGACCTGATCGAGAGCCTACATGACACCATACGATGGGATTAATGCTCCAAGAGTTCTTGACCACCATGTTTGTACACAAGTGAGTCCTGGAATGCAGCCATCTTTGTTGGTAGAAGCTGAATTTTGTAGATGTGGAGAACTTGAGGTGGAGTGTGTATTTTCTCTGATGGCTGGTAGGACATAAACCAGGGTGCACCTGCCATTGAATTGGCTGGGTAGGATGCTGTAGACAGAAGTCCCACATAACCACAAAGTGCCAGTCGGTGGAGGAATCATACACCACTGATTTATGGCAAAAAATTTCGGTAGGGATGGGTTCCCGTAGAGACACTCTTTTAATTCATTCTCCTCTTTCTTATCTGATGTAGTAACGTACACATCGAATTCGGTTCTTCTTTCAATCACAAAGCTGCAACGTTCACGAGGAATTTCACCCAGTGTAGCCGATGCTGGAGCATAATTTTCCATGCACCAATAGAACATCCTTGGCATGAGTAGATCTGTCATGATGGGAGTAGCTGAAGTTAGGTTGCAGGATGGTAGTCCAGGAATGCAACACAAAGACGCTGGAGGAATTGTTACGTTGTGACATGTATCCTTGTTGTATAATCCACTGGTATGATGATCGAATAAGGTACACGTATCACATTTGGAGATAGGGTGTGCCACCCATGGGATTCTTGCTCCTACTGAAGGTGCGTGCGGCATGCAAACGTTCTTTCCAGCAAACAAGGCATTTCTTGACATATTCATCAGCTCTAAGAATATGTTGTTTCTGGGGTCTACACTTTGTGTGATGTCCATGATGGTTAATAGTACGAAAATCTTGATCATGTTGATGGATGACTGAAGTTCCCGTATGTGAGTCTCTGCGTTGTGTATTTTTTAGTTTTTCTTCTTTCTTTTCTCTTTCTTGTGTGATAGTTGGCTCGGCAATGGGTCTAGTTGTTTTCTAGAGGTTGTGGCTTCATCCGCAGGTGAGAAGGGCGGTGCATCTGGATCTCAGGACAGCCATCAAGTGGTATCTGCACAGAGGAAGAAAGAAACCAAAACAAAAGAGAACAACGGCACATAGCAGTATTTGTTGTAGCGTCTGCAAACATTAGGGTTGTATCCTCTGTTCAAATATAGTCTGCTATTGTTGTTCCTTCTTTCCCAATTTCTCAATTCCTGCGACACCTAAAGAACAGTGAGGAAAGGATGGACTAATGGAGGGGAAAGGCCTATGAGGAAATCTTCACCGCAGGGTTGGCCCCCGAAGCCTGTTGCTTTCGGTTCTTCCCTGGGCTCCTCACTGGTTCTTGTGTCTGCCCTATCCTATCCCTGCAGGGGGAGGAACAACTTTACAGTGTGACACATGAGTCCAAGTTTTCCTTCCCTGACACAATACTGCAGCAGCTGTAATCAACATCACTTGATGTGGTCCGTACCACTTAGGCTCTAATGGCTTGTTTTTGAACGCCTTTATCATGACCCATTGACCTGGGACGATTGTGTGTCCACCTTCTGGTGGAGTCTGCCAACACGACTCAACTCTCTCTTTGGCACTCTGCACTGCCTTTGTGAGGTTTTCACAGTAAGCGATCAGGGCATCTGAAGCAATGTGCACATCAGCATTTCTAAGATCAATCACACCTGGCATCTGCATTGGGCGTCCAGTAATAATCTCATGAGGGCTCAGTCCTACTGATCTGTTAGGTGATGCTCTCATACTACACAGAACTGCGGGCAGTGCTTCAACCCATGGTACTCCTTCCTGATGCATTTTGCTTAGCCTGGTTTTGATTGTTCTGTTTGATCGTTCAACCTGTCCTGATGCTTGTGGCCTATAGGGACAGTGAAGGTTCCACTTAATCTTCAACATTCTAGACACTTCCTTGACTACCTGTCCTGTGAAGTGGGTACCTTGATCTGAGTCAATGCAATCTGGTAATCCCCATCTGGGAATGAAATCAGTGACAAGACATTTAGCAGTATGTGCAGCTGTAGCACGCCCTGTTAGATAGGCTTCTACCCATCTTGAGAACTTGTCTATTACTACCAAAACGTCAGTTTTTCCTTTACAAGGGGGCAACGATATGTAATCAACTTGCAGGTGACGAAATGGCCCTGGTGGAGCTGGGGTATGTGCTGCTGGTGTAGTGGCTGCTGGTACATCATTATTTTTCTGACATGTAACACATCTCTTGACTGTTTCAGTGGCTGCGTTTCTGAATTTTGAATTCCACCATTGATTTGAGAACCTGTGATTCATCGGTGCTGGACCACTATGACCCAAACTGTGTATTTGTTGAGCCAAATATGGCAACAGTGATTCGGGAGCAACATACTTTCCCCCTTTGGTCCAGCAGCCGGATGAATCCACAGTGGCTCCTTTGTCTAACCATGTCCATGCTTCATATAGAGGAACGTCTTTATACAGATCAACGATTGATTCAGGAGGTAGAATTGTCTTCTGTGCTGTACTACCTGAACACACTTGTACAGTTGCATAGAAACAAGCCTGTTTAGCCGCTACATCAGCAAGAGCATTACCTTTAGCTTCCGTAGTATTAGTTGTGAGATGTGCTTTCACTTTGATCACCGCTAATTTCTTTGGGAGTTTCATGGCAAACATTAAATCTTTCACTAATCCAGCATGCTTAATGGGGGATCCAGCAGAAGTTAGAAATTTTCTGGTTTGCCAAATGACACCAAAATCATGAATTACCCCAAAAGCATACCTGGAATCTGTGTAGATATTTGCAACCGATCCTGAAGCTAGCGTGCATGCTCTAGTTAAGGCTACTAGTTCTGCAGCTTGAGCTGAAAAATGATCTGGAAGACGACCTGAAGCAACTACTTCAGTGGTGGAAGTTACTGCATATCCTGCTCGTCTGTTACCTTCAATAACTTGAGCTGAACCATCAACAAACAACTCCAATTCTGCGTTCTCTATGGGAGTTTCTGCTATTTCACTTGTCGCTGTATATGTAAGCGTAACACAATCATGAGTCATTTCGCCTTCATCCTCTAACACAAATTCAGTCATTGCAGACATCATACATGAGGATGGGTTCGTGACTGGTGCACGCTGTATAACAATATTCGGGGCTGTGAGAGTTGCTAACCAATTTCCCCAACGGGAGGAGGTGACAGAAGTGACTTTTGCTTGATTCATTAGTGCGGACACTGTGTGAGGGCATTTTACGTTTACAGTCTGACCTAACACCATTCCTGATGAAGCCTGAAGCGCTAGATGAACTGCCTGTACTGCTCTGAGGCATGGGCCCATACCTTGAGCGACTATGTCAAGTTTACCGGAATAGTAATGAATTGGGCGTAAGCTGCCCCCATGATCTTGCATTAGACATGCAGTCATAAAGCCTAAGTGTTCATGGACATAAAGCACAAAGGGTCTATCAGATTGGGCAATTCCTAATGCTGGTGCTTGACATAGTGCTCTCTTCAAATCATTAAAAGCTTTGAGATGAAGTTCTTCCATACAAACAGTATCTGAATCTTTACCATGGCCTTTCAACAAATCATAGAGAGGCTGAGCAATCGAGGCATAGTCTTCAATCCAAGGTCTACAATAACCTGTTGTTCCTAAAAATGAGCGGAGTGTTTTAATGGTATTAGGCGGAGGTATGGCTTTGACTGAAGCCGCTCGATCCTGTGTAATGGATCTATTTCCTGCACCAATTGTTTGACCCAGAAATGTGACTTGCTTTTTAGCGATTTGAGCTTTGTGAAAGCTGCATTTGTGTCCTTTTTTATGCAAATAGTCCAACAATGATGCCAATTCAGTTTGATGTACCTCATGATCTGTTGAGGCAATCAAAATATCATCGATATATTGGATCATAGTGGACTGTTTTACCGGACATTCTGGGTCACACAAATCACGTCTGACAGCCTGATGATATATGGTTGGGGAGTTTTGAAATCCCTGTGGCAATCGTGTCCACTGGTATTGTTCATAGTCAACTGTGAAAGCTAACCATGGCTGGCTGTCAGAGTGCAACGGTACAGAAAAGAATCCATTAGACATATCAATTACTGAAAAAACCTTGCAATCTAATGGTAAGCCATTACAAATTGTAGATGGATCTGCCACTAGGGGGGTGATTTTTTCAATATGTTTATTGGCTACTCTGTAGTCTATTGTAAGTCTCCATGTCCCATTAGATTTCTTGATGGGCCATATGGGTGAATTACATGGACTGTTGGTTTTAACTAGCACTCCTTGCGTCAGCAAATTTTCTACAATAAGTTTGATTCCCTGTATAGCTTCCTTATTAATCGGATATTGTTTGGTGACCGGAGGTGGAGTTCCTGTCAATTTAACTGGTTCTACACCTGTCAACAACCCACAATCATCCTTGTCTTTAGCCCAAATTGGATGATTCTGTAAGAAAGCATACTCGGGAGGGGTTGCATTATTGGTAGAAATCTGTGCTGAGGAAATTTTTATGCTAGTAGATTCTGAGGACATGTCTAAAGTTAGATTTATTTGTCTCAGAAGATCCATGCCTAAAATTGCACCTGTATTTAATGGAGCGCATAGCAATTTTGTGTTATTTTGAGTTTTTGGGCCAAATTGTACCTCTATGGGCGGAGTTTCATACAAAACAGAATTTTCACCTATTACACCAGTTAAACAAAGTTTGGTTTTCTTGTATGGGATGTTTAAACCTTGTGCCAATTTTGTAGGAATTACTGTAATTTCTGCACCTGTATCAAGCAAAAAATCAATCTCTTTCTCTTTTATGCTACCTTTCACAAAAATTATTTGGTCATTGTGTTGGATTACAGGGGAAAGGTAGCTACTCACAGCCCCAATAATTAGTTTTTTTCCTGGTCTTCTTGTGCTCTTAGAAGAGCCTGAACTAGCTGTCCTATAATTTCAGTGGTCACTGGCGGAACTACTTCAGGGTTGTGGGCAGGCTGAGAAGGAGCAGAATTATGCATAGCATTTATTTTACTATCTTGCAACTTCTTCCTACACTCTTTCTCCCAATGTCCTAATTTTCCACAGTATTTGCATTTGCTTTCTCTTTTAGACCATCTATTGTCTTGTTTCGTTGTGTTAAACATAGCTGCTGCTACTCTTACTTTTGCCTTGACATCAGCATCTCTTTCCCATGTGGCTAACCTGTCTAGGTTACTTCTGAGAGTTCTGTTAGACCAAGTTAGATCTAAGAATGGTAATGCTTTTCTGTATTCGGCTACAAGGCCATCTGACCAGATACGAACCAGGGGTCCCTTGTCATCAAGCACACTTTCAGGGTCATCAACAATTCCACTGTAGATTACAGCTGACTGACAAAATCTCTCAGTATATTCACTCACAGTTTCTTCTTTCCTTTGCACACAGGTAGTAATTCTAGACCAATCTATTTTGGGTCCTAAGATATTCTTTAGGATTTTCAAAATACCTTCTCTTAAATCACCCTTACTGGCATTTCGCAGTTCAGAAGTGACAGCAGATTCAAAACTGTTAAATTCAGATTCAGTTAGTATTTGTGACATCAGCTGCGTGACTTCTGCCAACGACATGTCATAAAGACGCATTTTACTGATCGATGTTCTTCTAAATTCAGAAAAATGTGTGCGTGCTGACGGTAAACTCTGAGATAGTCTCTCTATATCTTTAGGACATAAAGCTTTGGCAACAGTTTGTATTTGCACAACAGAAGAATTGAGAGGAACACTATCAGTTTCCTCAATCCCCTGAGATCTTCTCCTAGCCCCACACACATGGACGGAATTTACAGGCACACCAGTTACTGATTGGAGAGCTACATCTGTTTCAAAGAACGCTTGTAAATCAGGGTAAATGTTATCAGGCTGACTGACTTCCACATCAGTTTTTGCTGCAGCTTTCTTGAGGTTCAATTTCTTAGTCAAAGTGGATACTTTAGCACGGAGTTCATTGTTCTGTTTCTCTAGCTCTGAGTTACGCTGAGACTGTTCTCTAGCTCGTGTTACACTGAATTCTCTGTGACAACAGATAATGCCTTTCACATTGTTCTTACGAATACTTGCTCCTAGTACCCTTTTACACTCATCTACCGACCAAGTCTTGTCTGGATGAATCTCATATTTCTGCGTTAGTTCTTGTCTAACTTTTTCAGTGACTATTAGGTCCATTTGTTCCCCTAACAGCGTTTTGAATTCACTATCTGACCACAAAGGAGTCGCAAGACCACTCTTTTCTGTGGTTGGAATCAGCCTAGCATTCCTTCTAACCATTTTGTAAGTTTCTTCGGTACCACACAAACAAAACAAACACTTCTCTGATCAACAGAGGGTACACTTGTAAAAAAAAAACTTAACTATTGTTAAATTTCCAAATTACCAACACTTCACACTTAACTTCCCTGCCTACAAAAAACAGAGGATAAAACAAATTTATTAGGACGAAATGCTAACCTTCCCTGCCTGAAACAGAGGATAACTTTCATCTCTAAAAGAAAAACTTTAGAGGATAAACTCTTCCCTGCCTGAAACAGAGGATAACTTTCATCTCTAAAAGAAAAACTTTAGAGGATAAACTCTTCCCTGCCTGAAACAGAGGATAACTTTCATCTCTAAAAGAAAAACTTTAGAGGATAAACTCTTCCCTGCCTGAAACAGAGGATAAATTTAGTTAAACAAACCTTACAGATGTATGTTAACTCTTCTCTGACGGCACAGAGGATACAAAAATTTGTACTGGTCTCAGGTTCTTTTGGATTAGAGACAGCACTCACCACCCTTGGTTGAGAGAAAAATTCAGTCTGGGAATCTTTGTTCAGCTGGAAGTTTCGCTGGATTCCAAAAGATGCAGTCTGGATGCAGATCTTTGTTTGAGCTTGAAGTTTTCAGGTGAGGAAGCTGGAACTCTATCCGGCTCACGGCACCATCTGTTGTGAACTTGGTTCTTCTAAGGTGTAGGAAACTCAGAAGAGAAGACCAGGAGACTTCGGATTCGATCGTAGGATTCTTTATTGAAAAATCCAAGTTGATGGTAGCTGTAGTCATCGAAAATCTCAATCTTAAGTAATTTTACATGGTGTCTTATAGGCATTTTTGGAGGAGGGACTTTTGGAGGTGGAGCCAAATTCAAACAAAGCAAGCACATGTTGGTTTTGTTACCAGACTTCCTGTAATCAAATGCATAGACACTAATCCAATCAGCCTAGCGATTCCACGTCTGGGCCAGAAAGCCATTTGCAGAACAAACGTTGAAAGCCTCAGTAGTCTGCCTCCTTGAACTTACCATTATCATAGAGACAAAGGCCCAGCTGTCTCAAGCTCAATGGTCAGGAAGCGATCTCAAGCACCTGAATTTGCCTGACACTTCTTAGTCAGGAAGTGAATTTAAATTAAACATTTAAATACAATTTGTAATCCCACAGATTGAAAAGTTTCAAGACGTAACATTTTGTATGAAACCTATTTTTAGGTTTAAATCTGGGCTATCTAACATTTTACTTAAATGTATTTAATTTGATCAAGTTGGCAATGTAACATTTACTTATTTATTTTTGTTTCAGTTAAATTTTTGTAAAAACTAAGATTTATATATATATATAATATATTTATGGTTCATTTTCTGAAATTCAATACATGTTTAAATTCATTTATTACACTTTTTCACTTAAACTTCAATGCACAATACATTTAAGACAATTTAAGAAGAACATTTACTCATAAATTACAGTAAATATAGCTTTATGTCAAATTTGTACAATCAAAACATTCATGCCAAGCAATGGCCAACAGATTTTTTTGTTTTTTGCTAAAGGCATAATTAAATACTTAAACCGCAAACCATAACTCTGAACATTCATTGCATTCATGAATGTAAATTTATTGGTGAAAATTTACTGCACATCATTTTAAGCACAGATGGTTTTGTGAACAATTTTACAGACAAAAAAACTCTTAGAACGCTTGCATAAATTGTAACAGAACTAAGAACATTTAAATAAGAACTTGTTTTACAAACTATTCACGCAGGAAAATAATTTAACTTGTGTTTCATGAATTAGTCCCACTGTTTGATTTCACTGAACAACATCATTTGATTGCAAAAGTAAACCCACAGCTTGACACCTGGTGAAGGATATATTTACACATACTTAATTTACCAAACTTAATCGATGCAAATGTCAACACAAATCTTTCTCGCAAGGCTTAAAATGAGTGAAACCAAATGATCCCAACCAAATATTTTTTCATGCATTATATGACACGTATGGCATCTTTGTTTGACTATTTGCGATACTTTTACAAGTCAACATGAAAATCTAAATAGACTCTATTTTTTAAATAAAAAACATCTGGAGTGTTTTGTTTCTTACAAACATGCAGCTTTTTGTTTTTTCAAGATTATAATTGATGGACCAGAGTCATATGGATGACTTGTGGATTACAGTAATGTTTTTTTCAGCTGTTTGGATTCTCACGGCACCAATTCACTACAATGGATCCATTGATGAGCAAGTGATGTAATGCTACATTTCTTCAAATCTGATGAAGAAACAAACTCATCCACATCTCGGATGGCCTGAGGGAAATGTTCCTTTCTGGGTGAACTATTACTTTAAGACATGTTTTAGGTCTTACTGTAAAATCAATGCATGTCATTCCATAGAAAAATTCAAATTTTGCCTTAGTTTTCTTTAATTGAAACTTACGCTACTTCCGAGGTGGCTTTCCTTTAATGCCGTTTTTATCTTTATTGCGTTATTGGATAACGCTAACAAATAGCCAAATAGCTATTTAGGAAATTACACTCCATTCCGATATATAATGCCCAATTTCTACAATCAAATAAATTTCTGAAGAATAAAATATTTTTTTTCTATTAAAATCCTTTTTTAATCGTAAATATGTTGCTTTATATAAGTAAAATGGGTTGCAAAAAGCAAATTGGCGTTAAAAAAGTCTGTGTTTTAAAGTACTTCCTCGTCCTCTTGATCCAAACTGTGGTACCTCACTGATAAAGAATACTTCAGTGATAATCTATCAGTGCATTTGGAGATTTCCGTAGTGGTGATGTCATCGGGATGACATCTGACGTCTTCAGAATCTGTGTGGGATGAGCTCTGTCCGCTTTCTTCGAAACAGATGCTGAGGGCTTCCTGTTTTACGGCGTTGTGGTTGACGCCTTTGAGCGTGATATCGTCAATGTGTTTGGCCTCCTCTTCGATTTCTTCTGGAATGGAAGGGGGTAGGCTTTCGATGTCCGAGTTGCTGAAGACGTATCCAGGGAGGGTGGTGTGTATTTGGGAGCAGTGCGCGAGCGAGCCGACGCTGGGCTGAGCGGCACAGTGGTACACCCTGCTGTCGAGGAGGGCAGAACTGCGGGTCACTGAGGTCAGATGGGATTGGACGCTAGTGCTGCTGCTGTTCGGGACCGTCCCATAGCAGTAGTTAGCCAAAATGATGGGGCGTTTCCAGTCAAACGCAAGTGTCCAGCGGAGCCAGGTCTTCCGGATTTCTGTCTGGACCTGGGAGAGAACAATAACGAGCAAAATGAATGTTGTTCGCTGACTTTCAGCAAAACCTTTGAAAGGCTGAGAGAAAATGAATAATCACTTTGAATACGAACTTTGCTGAAGTGGCAGTATTTGAAATATGAATATTGTTCCACCAATACTTACCTCTCCATTGCAGAAGCAGTAGATAATGGACACAAAAAATCCCTGAAAGAGAGCGATAAACACTGGTGAGAAGGACAAGTGAACAGATAACCGCAACAACATGCACAATATAAAATCATGTGTTTCTTGCCAAACTTTATTAATTATTTCCCACCGTCTATAGATAAGCTGCAAAATTATTTCTGAAATATGAAAGCATAATTATTTATCATGCCAGCAGAGCAATTTAAATCGAAATGCAAAGGGCCACATCATTATACTCAGTGTTATCACTTCACATTAGTGAATATTGAGAGGTGAATCAGTAGCTGATTAGTCAGGAAGTCACCTGGAATGAGTTGAAAAACAGTTCACAGTACATGCGCAGCTCCCAGCCCAGGCCTGTGAACGTGTGCGGCATTCCCACAAACACGATGTAGTGCACGCCGAAAACCAGAACCAGAACCAAAGTGGACTTAGCCAGCTTCCTGTACACAGACACAGGCATCTTTTCTGTTTAGAAATATTTGAATATTATATCATACTTTATTAAATACACAATTATGAAATGCACATCAATATAAAGAAATAATAAACACGAAACCTTAAAATTGTAAGGTTTGTTGAGAATCAAACAATCAGCAATGATTTTCAACCTGACAACCTCCTAAAACACCAAGAAAAAAAACATTTAGAACATCATAGTGACCACTCAGAACACTTTCTTAGATCACTCTAGAAACCACACAAAAAACGCCAAAGTACCCAATCAGAACACCATAAAAACCACCAGAACACCATAATGACCACTTAGAACATTATAAACCACTCAATATTAATCATATCACTGTAGAAACCATCCTAAATACAACCCAGAACACCCCAAAAACCACCCAGAAGAGCCTAAAGACAACTCAGAACACTAGAGCAGCCATGTATAATACCGTAACAATCACCAGAACACCATAAAAACCACTCCGAACATGCTAAGAAACACCATAGTAGCTAATCAGAACCCCCCCAAAAACATCAAAACACCATAGTAGCCACTCAGAACACCCTAAGAACCAACAGAACACTATAAACAACCATGCAGAACACCCTAAAAACCACTGAAAACACCATACCAACCACTCAGAACACCCTAAAAACACCAATACACCATATAAACTAAATCACCAAATTGCCATAGTAACCACTCAGAATACCCTAAGAACCACCAGAACACCATATCGACCATGCAGAACACCCTGAAAACCACTAAAAACACCATACCAACCACTCAGGAACACCTTAAAATACACCAAAAACATCATAGTTGTCTCAGAATACCCTGTGAACCAACATATCACCATATCAACCATGCAGAACACTCCAAAAACCACTGAAAACACCATAACTCAGAACACCCTAAAACAAACAGAACACCATATAAACTACCCAGAACAACCCAAGAACCACAAAAACACCATACCAACCATTCAGAACACCATACAAAAACACCAGAATGTTTTTATTTTATCATTCAAAATATTTACATCTTCTGTTTAGAATAACTAGCAATAGCAGTGCCTTTCAAGGTTCAAGGTTCAAGGTTCAATGTTTGTTTATTCGTCACATACTAAATTATACAGGGTATAATCAGAAGTGAAATGTAAATCAAGTCAGGTCCGCTCAGTGGACAGTGCAAAAAAATAAAAATAAAATAAAAGTAACACAACACAACACAACACAACACAAGAGCATATATATAAATATAGGTCAAACAAAAAGAAGAGAAATAAAGAGTAAAATGTGCAATAGAATAAAAAGTGCTAAACAAATAAGATGTGCAAAACAAATAAGATGTGCAAAACAGTATACTGGGACTTGATAGTAATAGTAATATGAACAGGAGGGATGTGCAAGAGGGATGTGCAAACGGGTTGTACCGGGTATGTACACATAGCAGCAATACGGATGATGAGAATATGAATGTTTTACAGTTAGTAAATGAGTCTTGTAAATGTTTATGAAACTGAGTTTGTGTTAAGGAGCCCGATGGCCTGAAGGAAGAAGCTCCTCCTCAGTCTCTCAGTTTTTGCCATCATGCTCCTGAAGCGCTTGCCAGATGGCAGTAAACAGAAAAGATGGGTGAGTTGAGTCTTTGGTGATTTTAGCAGCTCTGCTTTTGCAGCGTTTGAGGTAGATGTCCTGCAGAGAGGGGAGAGCCGACCCTGAGATGCGCTCAACTAAGTGTACGACTCTCTGCATAGCTTTGCAGTCCTGATTTAATGAGTTACCATACCACACTGAGATGCACTGAGTCATCTCAGTGTGGTAAAACTAAGCTTTATCCATATCCCTGGAGCATCATGAGTTCCGTTACTTCTGTGATTGGATATGTGCATATTCTATTCACGGGTACCATCTGGCGTCCAGTATGAATTTAAAAGACATCATCCCCGGTTTCACAGACAAGGCTTGAGCCTTGACCTAGACTAAAATGTAACTTTTAGCTGTTTTAACTGAAATAAACTTGCACTGACTGATCGTAAAATATATCAGTGCCTTTGTTTTGTCTCAAGATGCACCCCAGTAACGTTTTTTACTTCAATGTCCTAATTTAACTATGGCCTAATCCTGGCTTAGTCTAGGGCAAGCCCTGTCTGTGAAACCGGGCCCATGTGTTTAGTGCTAATGGCCAATCCAAATATTAATTGATACATTTTTCTTAATAAGTATTGGTTCAGGCACCGTTTAGCCACCGGTAAAATTTTAAAAGTATCGATTTAGCACCGGTATAAAAAAAAAAAAAAGGATACCCAACCCTAATTATGGGATGACGTATACGATTGCCTCATATGCTGCAAGTCATCCGGTGTGGAAATGATATGATGTTTAGAGAAACAATGAAAAATGTGTTATATGTATTGTATGTTTTGCATGATGATATGATTAATGGATGGTTCATTTTTAACAGCAGATTCAGTGACGTTAGATCTGATCTGCGCATCACTGCACACGTCTGCATGATGTGCAGGCTTTATGCTCCACGGGCACCGGAGCTAAACGCGGCCGCTCTATGAACATTTATTTAGAAAACAAAAAAAACGTAGTTAAGATTGCATAATTTATGATTTATTTTATCCACCCATGATCACTCGCAAATAATCAATTCATTTTTGTATTACCTGACTCGCGGATTAGACTATCGGCAGCGCCTGTGGATATAACCGTAAAACTAGGCTACTCCATTTTGTTCTTTGAGAAGTTTAAATGTTTCTATTTCTTTTCCCTCTTCAGTCTTATATTGGACATTATTAAACATTATGAGTTAAATCAGACTTCACCATATCTCTCCTCTCCATCTGTAGCTGGTGTGTGGTGAGCGCACTGGCGCCGTTGTCCTGTGGCAGCCGTCGCATCATCCGAGTGGATGCTGCACACTGGTGGTGTTTGAGGAGAGACCCCCCACATGATTGTAAAGTGCTTTGGGTGTACAACAATACACAAAAAGCGCTATATAAATGCATCATTCATTCATTCATATTGGTGTTTAAATGTTTCTATTTATTTTGTCCTCTCTCTCTCTCTCTCTCTCTCTCTCTCTCTCTCTCTCTCTCTCTCTCTCTCTCTCATATATAAATGTTCTTAGCCTACAGGTTAATGATGCTGGATCAGAAACATCTTACATTTGGGTTGAGTCGTAGGTTATAGATAGATAAATAGATAGTAAAAAAAATAACTATATATTTGCAGCATTGATTTTTCTTCTGTATTTTAGTGAAAGTAATTTATAATTTTCCTCTCACATGTTTCTGTTTTTGTTAAAATAACCGCGACAGCTCTTGAGCTTGGCGCTGGCGCGCGTACAGAGAGAGAGAGAGAACGCCCACGGAGCTGAAAGGGCTTGAATAAAGCGCGTTAAGCTTTAGATAAAAATACGAGGATATAGCCTGAAATATATTTGCTATAAACGGCCCTGAGTGCTTGTTATGTGATCCACTCCGCTGTTTTGATGCGCTGCTCACTTAAAATGGTGCTGCTGTTACGGCTCGCGGTCCGGATAGATGCCGGGTGCGGATGTAGTCCACCTTTTGAAAATCAGTTATGCAAGTATTTAAGGATGAAAGACTCCAGTAACTTTAAAAATATTCACAAGTCCTTTTCCTTGAGTCGAGTAAAGTCTGGAGTCATTTCAGGTCGATATATTTCAGGCTATAAAAATGCAACTCGAGTTCAAGCCCATCTCTGCCTTTGGCATCAGAAACATTTTGTTTGCATTTATTTTTGTCTTATATTAAGTATCCTGATATTTATATAGTGTTATGCATAAACACCATTTTAAAGGAATATAAAAAATGTCACTGTATAAGGAATAATTTTTGTGATTATTTATGTAACATTATTATTATATATGTTATATAAAGCTTGAAACATCAGAATCGGCCCGATGTATCGATGCAAAAATCCTGATCGGAGCATCCCTAACCAAAACACCACAGTAACCAATCAAACACCCTAAAAAACACCCAAAACACCACAGTTACTACGCAGAACACCATAAAACCCTCCAGAATAGCTTAAAACAGTACATCAACCACTCAGAACACCATAAAAACACCAGAACACCATAGCAACCACCCACAAACAATGTAGTGGGCGCCAAAATCAAAACACATCACATCATATTCAACCTAAAAAACAGTAAGATTTAGGACCATGGTAAAGGCATGATATTGCTATGGTACTTTGAAATACATGGTACTCTAAGGTAGTTCCAAAAATATCATGACATTACTGTGAGTAACAGCGAGTAAAGGTATATAAACAGTCTCCGTTTCGGCTCCGAGAGACTGAAATTGAAATGAGAGCGAGACACTGTGAGTGAGAGTCATTGTCTCTCTCTAAAGGCTGATTATTACTTTAAATTCCAGAAAATTAGAAAAATTGAGCTAAGTTTTGAGTCGGCGGCCTTTTTGCTGTTTTCACATCCTCAGATAAAGCATCACAGAAGCAGAGGAGACCTGCGCTGAGCTCAAATCACATGGAAATCGCTTAATTACTTCAAGTTCAGAGCATAAGTCCGACTCTCGTTAAGAGTAAAATATGACTGTCTGTGTCCGTTCATCCATAACATATTTAATGGCGTTCATTGCCTGGATTCAATTTCACTGAAGGTTATCAAACCCCTGTAGGTTTAAAACACTCTCAGCTGTAATACTTTCACATGTTATTAAGACATAATACATATCTATTAATAGCAAAAATGTCCCCCAAAATTTTATATCATTGTTATCAGTATTTGTTATTCCTAAACTAAATGTCTTTTTAGAGGGTGATAGAGCTGGATGCTAATGAAAATTATTCATATTTTTGGATGAGGCAGACTTTAACCTGGCCAAGACATGGAGTAGAGGTTGAGAGCCCAGTGATTAAAGGGGGGCCAAGGCCCGGTTTTGTTTTCATTCATTAGCCTACCTTAAGCGTTTTATGGGGGAAAAATATGTGCACTTATACGTGCAGGGCATTGCATTCATATTCTGGGCTTCTGCTTAGAAATATTATTAATGAGGTTATTAATATTAGCCTAATAATTTGATCACCTTTTATTATTATGGAATTTGGTCCTCCAATGTCACTGTTTTAAAACATTAAGCCAAATTAAACGTTTTATAATGTCCCAAAAACTTGAACTAAGCACTGACGTATTTCTTTATTTGAGTCCAAGTTCAAAATAAAATGGTATGAACCGCTCCATTGTGAACATACAGAACCACTGCAAGCTGTAAAGTAAACAGGAAGAGTTTGTCCGAACTCAACTGGTTTTGCGAGAAAAGGCAAATATCTTTGCGAGAGAACGCAAAAGTTTTGTGAGAGAACGCAAATATATTTGCGTGAAAGGTTGTCTTTGCAAAAGATACACTAAACATTTGAAAAATATTTGTTCCTCCCACCTCAATTTTTTTCCACCACAATGTCCCTAAAAGTTTCCTTATAAAAGTCCAGAAAATGTTCACGTTTTTCATCAGGTGTCTTTTTATATGATATTTTATATATGATATTTTACATATAATAATGATTTTATATATCATAATTATATGATGTCATTATGTTGCTGTCTTGCCTCCAGCCAACCGTTGCATTGCTGATCGTGGTTTAGAGCCCCTTTTAAACCAACTCATGAACGCGCAATTATCTCAAATAACGCAATCCAGACATACCAATCATCAGCAATAGGTGCATTCGAAGAACAGAATTAGCCAGATCATAATTAACATGATTTTATAATCTTGGATGTGTCATTTGATCTCGTATGTAATAAGCGACGTATAAAGAACGGGACCCATGGCTGTACAGTGCAACAAAAAATTTGTCTGTGCGATGAATAAAAGTATTACTGTAGCAAGTGTGCAATATCAGTTTTGCATTTGTATGAGCCTGTTTACAGACCTGTTGTCCAACAAAGATATTTATTGACATGCTTTTATTCAAATTAACTTCATCAGTCATCAGTTGAGTTTTTGAAATAACTTTTGTAATCAGACGTGGTTTAATTTCACAGGATGAGACAGAAATCTTAAAAAAATGTATTATATACAGCAAAAAAGACAATGTCGATTAGCATTGTATTATAAATATACTTTATCCTTATGAAAATACCCAAGATTGCTTGAAGAACACCGAAGAACACAGCACAGAACAATCGTTTGTTTATTGTTTCCTCAGTTTCCTCAGTAAAATTTACAAAATTTACACAACAACGGAAACAAGCCGCAACACAATCAAATTAGCACAACAACGGAAACATGGCGTAACACAATGAAATTAACGCAACACAACGGAAATAAGTCGTAACACTACAAAATTAGTACAACACAACAGAAACAAGCCACAACACAATGAAATCTCCACAGCAGAAACAAAACAAGTTAGAACACAACGAAATTAGCACAACACAAATAAATAGGTCACAACACAAAGAAATCTCTACAACACAAAAGAAACAAGCCGCAAGACAGTGAAATTAGCACAACACAATGAAAACCAGCCAAAATGCAATACAATTTCCACAACAACGGAAACAAGCCGCAGCACTACAATTTAGTACAACACAACAGAATCAAGCCACAACACAATGAAATCTCCACAGCACAAACAAAACAAGCTAGAACACAACGAAATGAACACAACACAAAGAAATAATACATAATACAAGGAAATCTCTACAACACAAAGGAAACAATCCACAACACAATGAAATTAGTACAACACAAAGGAAACAATCCACAACACAATGAAATTAGCACAACACAATGGAAACAATCAACAACACAATGAAATCTCTACAACACAAAAAAAGCTGCAACACAACGAAATTAGCACAACACAACAAAAACCAGCCGCAACGCGACAACATTTCCACAACAACGGAAACAAGCCGCAGCACTACAAATTATTACAACACAACAGAAACAAGCCGTAACACAGCGGAATTTCAACAACAATGAAAACAAGCCGCAACACAACGAAATTAGCGCAACACAATGGAAACGAGCCGCAAGACTAAAACATTTGTACAACACAACAGAAACAAGTCACAACACAATTATTTTAGCACTAAACAATAGAAACAAGCTGCAACACAATAAAATTAGCACAACACAAAATAATAAGCCACAACACAAAGAAATCTCTACAACACAAAGGAAACAAGCCGCAACACTACAAAAATTGTAACGTTACAACACAACAGAAAAAAGCCACAACACAACGAAATTAGCACAACTACGGAAACAAGCCGCTACATGACAATTTCCACATCAACTGAAACAAGCCACAACACATCAAAATTAGCAAAACAACGGAAACAAGCCGCAACACAACAAAGTTAGCACAACAACAGAAACAAGGCGTAACACAACAAAAGTATCACAACAACTGAAACAAGCCACAACACAACAAAGTTAGCACAACAACAGAAACAAGGCGCAACACAACAAAAGTATCACAACAACTGAAACAAGCCACAACACATCAAAATTAGCAAAACAACGGAAACAAGCCGCAACACAACAAAATGATCACAACAACGGAAACAAGCCACAACACAACGAAATTAGCGCAACACAGCGGAAACAAGCTGCAACACAACAAAATTAGTATAACACAACAGAAACAAACCACAACACAATTAAATCTTCACAACACAAAGGAAACAAGCTGGAACTAGGGGTTGGAGAAAAAATTGATTCACCTAACTATCGCGAATCTTTTTAAAACGGTTTTAAAATCGATTGGTTTACCTTAGAATCAATTTTTATTTCACTATTTTATTTCTCCTAAGAGGTGGTGGGGAGAAGTTAGTGCTTTGTAATTCCAACAGAGGGTGAAATGTATGTGTGTTGGACTTGGAGCAGCAGCACACAGATGATCAGGCGTGACAGAGAGCGATTCGAAAGCACGTGGAGCCGTCATTATAATATTGCATGTTATTGCTCTTTTGTTGGTTTTGATTGCTTCTATAATGTCCTCATTTGTTAGTTGCTTTGGATAAAAACGTCTGCTAAATGACTAAATAAATAAATAAATATAATATAGATCAGTGGTTGCTCTCTCTGTGCTTTGATGTCGTACAGCGATTGTTCTGGGTGCGCAGTGCTGCAGCATTAGATGACGTCATATACATTTAAAGCCAGCACGAGGAAGCAAAACCATGATGGAAGCAGAGGACTAAACCTCTTCCTGAATTCATTCTACACCTTCACGTTTTGAATCCCAGCTGCCGGGAAAACATGATTAAACATGAATAAAATTATATGCAAAGTAACAGCACTTTTGTTGAACAATTGACTATTACATTCATGTGCAAGTTCAGGGTTTTGGCACTTTAAAGTTTCATGGTCCACTTTAAATATACACTGTATGTGTATGCTCCTGAAATAAAATTTTAGAAAGATGTGATGCATTGTTTTTGTTAATATGACAATATATCATTTACAGTATCTTTTAAGGGTATAATCAACTATTTTCCATTGTCTAGTCTTTAATAAGCAAACAAAAATCACAATAAATTGTGCAAGCCAGAACATTATTAACAAAGACAAGAGGGATTTGTTTGATTAACAGGAAGCTTTGATAAGAGACTATCACTATACAGACTGACCTTACAGTCGGTTCCACTCACAGACTAATAGTCAGAGAGATCCTGTGACTTTTACCCAAAGGCAGACATGCTGTTAATGAAAGCATACACTCTCTCTCTCTCTGTCTTTCTATTTCTCTCACTCAT
Source organism: Oxygymnocypris stewartii (assembly GCA_003573665.1). Lineage (NCBI taxonomy): Eukaryota > Metazoa > Chordata > Actinopteri > Cypriniformes > Cyprinidae > Oxygymnocypris > Oxygymnocypris stewartii. Next base: position 119,920 of record QVTF01025857.1, read on the forward strand.
GTGAGAAAAGCTTTCAAACACCCTCTGGAAAATTACAGTCCTGTCCTGGATATCTCACCAATGATGTCCAAACTATCCACCTTGCTGAAAACAACCACAAGAACACAGGCAAACAGAATCCAGTCGCTATTTCATATATTATTAAGTAACACCTGTACTTTTGGGTATAGGGAATCAGGTACGGTTGAATTTGCGTTTAGAATAATTTAACAATAACAGCGTAACAATAATTTCATGCACTCACCTGCACTGTTTACGTGTGTCGTATCGCCCCGCGTTCGTTTCTCGGATCTTTGTGGCCAGAACTCGTATGATATTTACAAACAGAAAAAAATTCAGCTGCAAGAAAGAATAGGGAAAAGGGGGATTCATTTCAAATTGTTGTTTCATGAGTAATTTGACAAAAGTATCAAATACATTCAATAAGGATGTAAAAAAACATTTATATAAAAAAATATATATATATATATATATATAAATACACACACACACACACACACACACACACACACACACACACACACACACACACACACACACACACACACACACACACACACACACACACACACACACAGTTGTGCTCATAAATGTACACGCCCCTTGCAGAATATGCAAAATGTTAATAATTTTAACAAAATAAGAGGGATCATGAAAATTGCATGTTATTATTTAATACTGTCCTGAACAATGTTCCCTCTATTTTTTTTTCTTGCTGAGCAAAACTTTTCTCTATTGGATGGACATTTCGGTCACCTGAGCAAAAACATTTGTTATACCTGACCTGTAAAACGCACACACAAAAACTGAAACTTTTCACTTTAATGTGCTATTTTTACTTGGTTTGACCCTTGATTTTAACTAAACTATGTACATTTTAGGTTACCTAATAATTTGTTTTTACAGTATAATACACTGCAGTTCAAAAGTTTGGGATTAAAGTTTTTAAAGAAGTTTCTTATGCTCATCAATGCTGTATCTATTTGAAATATTATTGCAATTTAAAATATTTTCTATTTTAATATATTTTAAAATATAATTTATTTCTGTGATCAAAGCTGAATTTTTAGCATCATTATTTCAGTCTTCAGTGTCACATGATCTTCAGAAATCATTCTAATATGCTGATTTATAATCAAGGAAACAGTTTTGCTGTTTAATATTGTTTGGGACCTGTGATACATTTTCAGGATTCTTGAATAGCCTGTAAAGTCAATAACATCTCTCTGGAAATAAATTTAAAAATGTCAGTATAAAACGAATAATTTACCTGACCTGACATCACAGTGCAGAGAGAAGAAGATATGGCCCTTATAGATTTCAGAAAAATGTGTGTGTGTGTGTGTGTGTGTGTGTGTGTGTGTGTGTGTGTGTGTGTGTGTGTTCTGCAATGCAAAGATGCCTTGCAAAGAGAGAAGAATAAAACAAAAAAGAAGGAGCTGCTTGAGGCAGGTGCAAAGAAAATATTCTTTAACTTTTAAACTTAAAATGGTCTTTTCTGTTCTGTTTCTTTTTCAAAACTGCATCATGGCATTTGCTACTCTATCAATACAGAAGCATCCGCATCAATACACACATCAGCAAGGAATGCGTCACTATACATTGCTGTTATGATATTTTGTGCACAGCCCTATTTAAAGCCTTGTTTCATGTGCCCCTTTTATATTTTGAGCACCTGCCCCTCCAAAGGTCTCTGCAAAGCCCTGGTGGGCACCAAGCACTTCTCACTGCACTCCTCCTCTAGCAACACCAGGACATTTTGGATGCTTTTGGATCTGAAATTATTGACTTGGTCTCTTAAGACCAGAGTATGGATTCCCAGAAGTCTCTATGTTGTCAATATGGGCCTTGGAAGAGGTTAAATTAGTTTACTTTGCTTTGGCTACAGTGGGTAACTTCTGCAGGCTGCATCATACTCTGTGAGATAAAGTGTCACTCTTTTCATAGCTTTTGCCAGCTCTGAGACACGTGTTATTTCTTCTGCTCTTTTTCTAGCAAAAATTGACACATCACTAAATTAAAAAGTTTTAATTACAACGTTATTTTAAAACATTAAAATTAAGACCTGATTATTTCAGAGACCTTGTCATTGTTTATGAAAGTCCATTGTTTATGAATGCCGGTACTACTTCTGCTATATTTTCACAATTAAAACAATAATTTTTATTCCTTAGTTCCTATGCCCTTATTTGGTCTGTTCTGTTTCCTGTCCTCGTTTAGTGTGATTATCAGTTCATTCTGTTCCAGCTGTGTTTCATTAATTATCCCTTGTATTTAAGTTCCTGTCTGTTCAGCTAGATTTGGTCTGGTCTACTCGTTACTCCCGGTGTTCCTGTGTGTATTACCCTGCCTCTGCCTTGTCTTGCCCTGCCTTGTTGGAATTAAAGAATGTTAATTTGAGTTAATTCTCCTCTCGTGTTCCTCCTTCCTCCCCGTTGTATGCAATGTGAAAAATACTATAAAGACATAATTTTCCTGTTGGACAATAATATTGTATATTACATTTTAAAGAACTATGACAGTCTAAAAATACTTAAATAATAATTCATTAATGAAGGAAATAATAAATAATTTATAATTTTGTTGTTTAATAATTAATTAGACTAAAGGGTCAAATACTTTCTATATCTTCAAATTTGTTTTTAAAATAACCATAATAAAAATAGTATGTATTAAACAAGAAAGACACTATAAATGTACACGCCCCTTGCAGAATATGCAAAATGTTAATAATTTTAACAAAATAAGAGGGATCATGAAAATTGCATGTTATTATTTAATACTGTCCTGAACAATGTTCAATGCTCAAATCCCTTGTATTTAAGTTCCTGTCTGTTCAGCTAGATTTGGTCTGGTCTACTCGTTACTCCCGGTGTTCCTGTGTGTATTACCCAGCCTCTGCCTTGTCTTGCCCTGCCTTGTTGGAATTAAAGAATGTTAATTTGAGTTAATTCTCCTCTCGTGTTCCTCCTTCCTCCCCGTTGTATGCAATGTGAAAAATACTATAAAGACATAATTTTCCTGTTGGACAATAATATTGTATATTACATTTTAAAGAACTATGACAGTCTAAAAATACTTAAATAATAATTCATTAATGAAGGAAATAATAAATAATTTATAATTTTGTTGTTTAATAATTAATGAGACTAAAGGGTCAAATACTTTCTATATCTTCAAATTTGTTTTTAAAATAACCATAATAAAAATAGTATGTATTAAACAAGAAAGACACTATATAAAAACATATATTTGCATATTACATTAAAAAAATTACAAAAGCCTGAAAATAATAAGGTAATCATAAATTAATAATTATGACGATTATAATTAAGATAAAATTATATAAAGAAAACAAATTGTTAAATTATGAAAATAAAATAGTTACTGTTGTCATTTTCCAGAAAAGCTGTTATTTAGTCAAATTGGCCAAACAATTTTAAGATATTATTTAATTGTGTGTGTTTAGGGACAGCTATGAAATTACCATTTGCAGGACAATTAAGCAATTTAATTCCAAAAGTGTTTCAACTGTATTTTCCACTTTAGACATTAACTGAGATGTGGCAGAAATGACACAATTCTCATTTTAGGCGATTTTAAAGAACTAGTGCGACTGAGAAAAAGTGCTAAATGTACCCTAGGTTAACTCATGTAAAATATGCAGATTTCATTCTGATTAAATTTTTCCACTTGGGAATTATTCCGTCAATGCGTGATGAGTTTCTGTCACATCTGAGACGTGAAAGTTTAAACAGTTTTTCATATTGCACTTTACTCTATTTAGACTTCGTAATCAATACACCATAGAAATTGTTAGTCATGAGCGCTTGTGCGCAAATTCATCCATGTGTGTTAAGTCTTAATTTCTATGTTTTGCTGACAGGCAGCAAGGATGAAAATACATTTGCATTCTTTCATATAATCACAGCTCTCCCGGTGCACAACTGTCCAGACGTTCTTGAAATCGGAGCTCCATTACGGTGGGAAGCGCTTATGCTTGGCAAAGCCAATAATTAACAGCATAATGTCTCCTTCTGCCCATCCAGCAGATAAATACATGCATGCAAGCGCTAACTGGTCAATCACATTCAGTCGCTGCACTTCAACAAATGACAGCACGCTTCTATCCAAATCAACCTTTTAACATGCCCGATTACAGGACTTTGATGAGCTCTTTCAGCACAGATCGCGTTTGGAGCACGGGGTTGAATTTGGGGTTAATGGGAAGACAGCTGCATCTCTTAACAGCTTCTTTTTATGGACCTTACTACCAATATGGTACCACCATGAGGCAATCCCATGTTTTGCAATGAGAACTGATAGATATGTTAGATAGACTATTATCCAACATACAATTAACCCAAAATGAGTAGTTTGCTTTAAACTTCACAAATGTTTCTGGCCTACCAACTCGAACAAGGTTGTTTTGGCCTGTCCCATGACTCCCATCGTAGTAGTCTTGACCTTCTTGACTGGATCTATTAATTAAATCTTTTGAATTTGTTTAAATCTACTCATTTCATGACAGCAAAATATTTTTTAAGGTCCAGTCATAATGTGTTTTTTCAGACCAGTCAAGTCAAGTCACCTTTACTTCTATAGCGCATTATACAATAATAAACAAACAATATTTATTATAAATAAATTATTTATTATAAATAAACAAACCTTGAACAATAAAGTTGGTTTCAAACCAGCTTCACAGTAAGAAACTAGGAAATAGTTGATTACTGATAAACATTTCACTTAAATTACATAAAATATATTTTTATATCTTACAGTAACTTTGGAAACAGGGTTAAATGGTTGCGCTTCAAAAAAAGTTTGTTTTATTAGACTTTTTTTCTATTTGCATCTGTACATTTCAGTAATAATTTTTTTAAGGCCGATTTCACAAAATGGGCTTTTTTTCTCCACTTCAGTAGCACTTACATACACCAAACTTAGCAGTTTTATTCCCATCTATATTCTGAATGTTTTATTGAGGGGTTTGTTCATTTATCATATGCCTGATTTTATATTACACATTATTGTAGTGATAAAAATACATCTCCAAAATACCCTCTGTAAAAACCATTGACTCAAATATGTCAACAAAATTAAACATAATTTTGAAGTAGAGTTTAAACAATGTTCAGATTTCTGAAAATGAATGCAAATGAGTTAATATTTCATTAGATAATGTATATTTGTATAGTTGAGCATAACATTTCAGAAAATGTGTAATAATAAATGTTCCCAATTCTTTTGGTGATATCTATTAGTTGTATTTTTATTTTCACCATATTCACCTGAGGTGTCTTGCCTTAATTATTAACTATTTTTAATGACCAAAACGTAATATTTAAATGTTTATGACATGCTGTGCATTTTTCACCAAAATGCAAAATGTAACATTCCTTAAATTTTCTGACACTTAGGAAGTGTTATCTTCTGAATGTCAGGACTCAGGAACTAAATCGTTGCGTTGACTGCATTCGTTAGACGCAGCTCAATTCAACTAAAATTTTCATCAAGATATTTATCAATATATATATATGTGTGTGTGTGTGTGTGTGTGTGTGTGTGTGTGTGTGCATGTTTATGTGGTTTATGAGGACACAAATTTGTATAATGACATGGGTATGACATAGGTATTACAAGGAGAAGGTTATTTATGAGGACATTTTCAGTGTCCCCATAATTTAAAATGCTTATAAATCATACAGTGTGCTTTTTTTAGGGGGAAAGTAGAAATGCACCGTCTCCTGTGAGGGCTAAGTTTAGGTGTTGGGTAGGTGTAGGGCAATAGCACATACAGTTTGTACAGTATAAAAACCATTACGCCTATGGAGAGTCCCCGTAAACCATAAAAACCAACAGATGAAAGAGGCGGACAAAGTTCCCTTTCTCGACGCTTCGGTTTCGTCAGGCAGCCTGTTTGGACCAGCTGTGGAGAGCTTTGCGGTCCGCTTCACGGAGGCTCAGAAGTCATCTCAGGCGATGCGACACTTCCTCCCTAAGCGTACCAGCTCTTCTGCTGCTTTCAGTCATCCTAGGCCTGCGCCAACTCAGCAGAAAGCTAAGCCAACACCAGCCACCCCTGAGCCCTGACCTCCTGAGGGTCGGTGAGATAGAGGGCGCTCACGCTTGGCACGACACAACCCCTTCCCAAAACGCCAATGACCCCGGCCCAAGATCGCCTTGGATCCAGTGCCTCAGAAGTCCTCCTGATCAGCCTTGCTACTGAGTCTTTCTACCACCGGAATACCCCGCAAGCAGCCTCTAATGTGCCTCTTGCCACCCCGCTTAGCACTGAGTGCAGAGCAAAGTGTGTTTTTGGTTCCCCACGGGCCCACTTTAGCGCCCGGGTGTCCGACCGATGTGATAGCGGACAAAATAAAACACATACATTTTCAAAAAGAGAGCAAAAGTCTTTTTCTGCCTACTATAAGCGTCCTGCCCCTTATGCAGCCGTCTTTACAGCCGTTTCAACCTCTTGCCACGTGGGCCGTGGCAGGCCATCCTCGGTGTGTCAGAGTGGGTAATGGCTACGGTAAGATGAGGTTATGCTCTCCAATTCGCACGAAGATCACCGCGCTTCCGCGGTGTGCTCGCCACCACAGTGCACAGCGAGGACGCTCAAGTCCATAGGTGATGAATATGCTGGGAAAAGGAGCCATAGAAATTGTTCCTCCAGCACAGAGCGAGTCAGGCTTCTACAGCCGCTACTTCCTCGTCCCCAAAAAAGATGGTGGCCTGCGACCTATATTCTAGATTTCAGACTCCTGAATTACGCCCTGATGAAAAGGTCGTTCAGGATGATCACTTTGAAACAGATCCTCTCGCAAATATGCCCAGGGGACTGGTTCATGTCGCTGAATCTGAAAGACACGTACTTTCACATTCAGGTAGCCCCCCATCACAGACGATTCTTAAGATTCGCATTCAAAGGGGTGGCATATCAATACAAGGTTGTCCCGTTTGGGCTGTCCCTGGCTCCCCGCACTTTTACGTGATGCATGGATGTGGCTCTCTCCCCTCTGTGACAGATGGGAATTTGCATACTCAACTACTTTGACGACTGGCTCATTCTGGCCCAGTCGCAGGCGGTTTTAACATCGCACAAGACCCTCCTCCTCAGCCACTTACATTGCCTGGGGCTTAGGGTCAACTTTGCCAAGAGCAAAGTCACCCAGTTACTGTTAAAGTTACTGTCACCCAGCCAGCGAGACCTGCAGGCCCTATCCATCAACCCGGCTTGCCTGGAATTCGGGTCTAAACGACTCCAAGGTCGTCCTGAAACCAAGGCTGGGTTATGTACCTAAGGTGCTCTCCACTCTGTTCAGAGCCCAGGTCATAGAGCTTTCCGCGCTTCCCCCCTCGACGGGTAGCCAGGAACTGTCCCTGCTCTGCCCCGTCAGGGCCCTGAGGGTATACATTGAGCGTTCTGCCTCATACAGGAAATCAGAACAGCTTTTTGTCTGCTTTGGTAACTTAAAATTAAGCCAAAATATGGAGGAAAACAGTATGATTTTGTTAATAATCTAATACTTGTTAATCATTTAATACTCATAGTTTATGTTGAATATGTTAAAATGAATTATTGTCTGTTCTTACAAATGTCTCACAGTGGATGTTTCACATTAAGAAGTGCTCTGCTAAAGAAACTAAATGTTAGGCTGTAAGTTAGGCCTATGAGTCTGCTGTGGAAATTTCCCAGAACTCCTAAATCAAGTTTAGATAAAACAAGGATGGTGCGAGATGACACCAGCGGGGGGAGTTAGTGGGCTATCTAAGCAGAGAGCTGCAAGAGCGAGGGCATTGTTTCACATGATCTGCTAGCAGAACACTTCCGTTGTGTGAGATTTTCAATATCGTTTGGGCTGAAGACGATTCTACAATAAAAACCTTTTTATTCTTAACAAAACATAATTTGTCTCGACTATCTTCATCCAAAGACTTCAACCACAAAAGGTGACCCTGTTACGAAGCAAGGAATTTCTAGGTGGTTATTGGATGCTATTACCCTAGCATACTCCTCCTTGGATTTGCAGTGCCCCATCGGAGTCAGAGCCCATTCCACAAGAGGCATCGCCTCTTCCTGGGCATGGTCCAGCGGGGTGTCCATTCCGGAAATTTTTGAGGCGGCAGGCTGGGCTTTGCCATCCACATTTGTATGGTTTCACAACCTGGATGTCCCTGCCTTACAGGCCAGAGTCCTTTCTAGTTAAATTAGCAATCTTATGGGTTCACTTGACATTGTTCAAGCCCCTCCTTCACTTGGTCTATCCATACTATAAGGATGCCAGGTATCAACTTACGGACGACACGCAGGCCACGAATGACCCTATTGCTCAGCCTGTGCTTGGAGTATTCTCTTGACTCCCCTGGGTCTTACTCCCACGTGAGTCTTGGTGTTGAGTCGTTCCACATCATAGCATGGCGTGATTCTACTTGTTCCCATACAAGCGTCTTCGACGCAGTACGAGCGAAATATCGAAACGGAATGTACTCGGTTACTATCGTAACCTCGGTTCCCTGAGATATGGAACGAGTACTGCGTTCCTTTCCGTGCTATGAGCTGCAATCCTCAGTCTCTTCTTCTAAGAAATCTGAGTTGCGGCTGCGATGCCCCACCTGTTTTGGCGGGCTATTGCGGGTTGCATAGCCATAGGGTTGTGCGCCGCCGCCAAGCCATTGGTTCGTTTTTTAGTACTGCAAGGACCAATGGTCGTGCAGTTACACTGTGTGATTAAAAAAAGGCTTCAGTTGAAGAGGAAAAACATTTTTTTCCCATACAAGCGTCTTCGACTAGAGGCGGACATTTTTTCGGGAATCCCACGGGTCAACGGGAATCCCGCAGGAATCCCGCGGGATGGGAAACAAAATCGCTACGAATCACGTGATTGGGACGGGAGAGGAAAAAATTTAATCGGGAGTGGGCGGGACCGGGAATAGTAATGATACCCAACTTTACACACAAATATACCTTTTATATAAATAAACTATAAACTGTATATTTTAATTCTGAACTCAATTCTAGTTGCCCTGTCTCTTTATGCTCTCCTCCTGTTTGCTTTGGTGTGGCTGGTTAAGTGAATGACGCAGTCCGTGATGGACAGATTGTTAACGGCATGCGTTTTTAAGCCTTGTTTGTTTAAAAATGTAAGCAATTAAAAAGCATTTGGGCGGGAAAGACAACTCCTTTCAGTACATGCGCGCTGTGTTCTGTTCTGTGTGAACAGCGCGAGCACCGACAGCCGCGTCTCTGACACGCGCTAGCCGCCTGAACGGGCAAACACATGAAGCATGTCAAACTACCCCTCTTGGCAAGTAACTTTGGCAATAATTAATCCATATTGAATTTATATACTGGAGTACAGATACACAGATCAACTGGATATTTGTTTGTTTTATTTTAGAGCATCTTCTGTTCCGTGCTTGAACACAAACTGCACTGTCGGCACTCCGGCGCGGCACACATACTGGAGCACGGTACTTCTGATACGTGCAGCCTGATTGCGTGAACAATAGACATGTTAAGCAATATATTGTGAGGGCCGTTTGCTACAGCGTCCCAAACAACTCAAAATAATAAACCACAAAGTTAACAAAACGATGGACTCAACTGTGCTGAGCGAGAGTGCTTCTCTGCCGCCTTCACGTCCTGTTTCCCTCTTATGAAGCCGTGACGAGATCCCTGCATTCAAATTATTATTTTTTTGTTGAAAGAATAATGTAATATTCCACTGGTTGACAACCATAAATATGTATATGCAAAATATTTGTGTTGTTTTTCGTGTTAAATGTGAAGAATGACAGGTTGGATGCCACACTTATTATTATTTTTTTTGGGCAGAGTACAGGTGTAATTTTCACTTTAGCTTCAGGCAATGTAACATGATTTTATGATCGTAATTTTGACTTAATTCGTAAAATATTATGACGTTAATCTTATTTATTTAGTTATTTATTTGAGAAGGATAAACTGATCAAACTGGCGCTGGCCGCTTAGTATAAAAAAAAGTATAAAATAAAAATTTGCTATTAAAAACCAAAACTGAACAATTTAAATGGCAGCAACAGCAGCATTGTAATGTAATGGGGAGGAGAGAGAGAGAGAGAGAGAGAGAGAGAGAGAGAGACGGGCTCAGACGGAGAATTCTGATCAGCTGCAGGGCTCTATATTCCTTTGCTTGTTTCAATTCAAAGTTCACTGAACTAATTGTGAACAACACTCCCGTCTTCTTCCCATGTTAATTTAATATATATATATATATATGAAATAGGTTATTGTTATGAAGACAGACGTTAAAATTAATGTTCACATAATAAGTGCCGTCATTCACGCGGTTCACAATATGTTTTAGCGCGCGTAATATGTTTTAAGAATGATATTCTGTTTAGCGCGCAATATGTTTTACGCCTAACATTCATTAATGCATTAATCAAATGTAAGATTTTCTTTTTAATAATATGAACGTTCATGTTCATTTTTTAAAATAGAAATGTCTAGCCTTATGAGCAGTTGATAATCGACGGACTGTTCTGTTAATAAATGCCGTCATTCGGTTATGTTATATTAATATGTTTCAGCACTCATACTTTAGAACCATTAATTTTCTTGGGTTAAGATAGACTATTCTCTAATTAATTAAACAGTTTGTTATCATACAGATTGAAAGCCTGGGTGGTCTCTCTCTCCCCTCTCTCTCTGTTTGTGTGTGTGTGTGTGTGTGTGTGCGTGCGTGCGCGGGTGCATGCACGGGAGGGGTGCGATTTTCGAATAGTAATCGAATAATACCCAGCGATTATCGAATATTACTTTTGCTTAAAAAGCCCATCCCTAGTAGCAACTTTACATGGCCGCTCAATATGATGTTAACCTAGAGAAATGTGCGCTATTGAAGTGTTTGTGTGGAGAGTGGAAGCGCGTTTGCTGCAGGACAGGCTCCGGTGTGCTCACTTGCTCTTAAAATCTCCATAATTTTTGGTCATACAGATAAAAGTAGCCTAATACATCTTTCGAATCTGTAAAGACTCTACGTTTATTTGTGTGCACTCAGAATAACAACGAAACATTGCGCTTTTAAGCAAACAGGATGCGCTTTAGGTCTCATGTGAACTTGAGCGAGAAACTTCGAAACTCCGTCTTTGAAAAATATATCTATAGAGAGTGAAATGTCTAAAAAAACAACATAGAAGACGTGTGTGCTAGCATGAATGATTTACATGAAATTGAATCTGTGCAACACTGTGCATAAGATGGCTTTCAGTTCAATATAATAACAAAAACGACATTTTGGGGTTTTATTCAACTAATAAGGTGGGCACGCTTTGATCTGCACTATATTTTTACTGTAATTGACAGATCTCGGCAAAAGAAATAAAATTTAAAAAAACACGGGAGTGGGAGGGAATGGGAGTCATTCTTCCAGGAGTGGACGGGACGGGATTTCCCCCCAGTTTTTTCGTGGGATTGGGACGGGAAGAGATTCATTTTTGTGGGAGTGGGACGGGAGAGGTTTGAGAATTCACTCCCGTGTCACCCTCTATCTTCGACGCAGTACAAGCAATTTCTATATGTTGGTAAACTGCCAGCCAACTCACCCCAATTGCTGTCAGTATAGGAACTTGGTAAATCCATTTAATATTGCCAGCGCTAAACTCCCAACACCTTAGAGAGAAAGACAAAAATATTATATTACACTTTATATATAGAACAGCTTGGGCGTCTCTCGGTGTGTATAAATGTGTGACTTGTTTACCTTACTGAGAATCTGAATCACGTACGGGAAACTCACCTTACATCCGCCAGCGTTGCCCTGGCGACAGCCCAGGTTGATACGAAGAGAGCAGGAACACCTGCGGTCGCACAAATTAGAAAATGACAAGATTTATCAACTGTAATGTAGCATTCAAGCACAGAAACATGTCCGACACTTGCCACAAACTCACCGGAACACAATTTTCTATTTGTTTTATTTTGAACCGATGAGATACAAGTCAAAGGCCTCCTGAAAGTCTCCTTGACCCTCCAGACCATAAATGAAATGTATAGTCTATAGTTTCTGTGCTGACACAAATAAAACTGAAGGTTTCTGAACACTCCTCTCACCTGCCATTAGCCAAAACAAAACAAAAACATTCTGACCGTATATTTTTTAAATATAAAATGTTTAGTCAAATAAAAATATATTATTATTATTATATATTTTATGTAAAATTATGTATATACATAATTTTAATTTATATAAAATAAAATAAATATTATTGGATTGGATTGGATAAATGTATATGATATGAAAAAGTAAATATGTTATTATTATATATTGTATTTAATAGAGTTTAGTATATTAATACATATATGTTATGTAAAATAATTACATTATTTCTGCCATATTCTGAAAATATAAATATCATTATACACACACTATATATATGTATATATATATATATATATATACTTTATTGTCCCGCAGGGAAATTTGACTTGGGCTCCAAATACAGCCACTGCATCACCACATATAAAACAATACATAACACATACAAATAAACAAACATCTCAATAATAAACAAAATTAAAAACCATGTTCTACTATTTAGTGCCTTAATTGCTGGAGGAATGAACAAATTCTTAAACCTATTAAGTCTGCACCTCGGCATTCAAAATATGTGTTGTATTGTTTAAGATCTTATATGCCTCCCTTAACACCGATTTTTCATTCAAGGTCTGGAGCAGTAGTGTAGCCAGAAAAGAGACTCTGTGTGTGCATCAAAAAAACTGGGTGTGCCACATTTATTGTCAGAATAATTTGCAAAAATCAAACAAACGACTCTGTGTATTATTAATGTTACAGAACAGACTGGGCTGCGTTTCCCAAAACCATCGTAACTTAAGTAGCAATTGAAAATCTTAAACCCCTTTTAGGAAAGTACAATTTATGTCACATATTTTAATAAGACTAAACTCGAATTTAACCTAATGATCACAGGTTTAATAAAAATTAATTTTAAGTTTCTAATTATAACACTGCATGTCCATGGTTATCCAAACAACGAACAAATTATAGCCTGCAGTGAGCAAAGAACATTAACTTTATCAAAGAATAACCACTGACTTCAGTCTAGTGTGAGTGTAGGCACTCTAAAAAGCTCCAGTTTTAATCAGTGATGCTGTCTGCAATGAAAAAAACAACATTTTCTTGTTTCTGTTTTCACCAGAGTGCAGAAAGAGCGCGCGCAATGACCAACACTCCAGCGTTCCAGCGATGAGATGACTCACCTGAACTCCTCTGACTTGCCAAAATCAACAGAATCATGTGATTGCTTATAATGTGAAACGCTGTGAACTCTTGAAAAGAATTGCACCATGCGCAGATTTAAATTGAATGCCGCAATAGACACTTGACTATTAATTTAATTTTCACTTTATTCGTGACACATGCTGAGCAAATTTTTTGTTAAGTCATAAGTTTATGTACAACTTGCAGAATCTGCAAGATATTGTTAATAGCCAGAAAAAAGAAAATTGAACAATATATTTTAAATTGCATGTTGCATTACTGGTCTGAATAAGCTTTTCCACACAATAGGCCGTTTACACACAAATTAAGCAGTTTGAAAGTTTACACACGCTTGATTTTCATTACCTGATGATCAACGACTGTATTTATGATTTGTTTTTATGATAAGTCCCATGTTTGTCCTGTGCAGTCCTGTTTTGCCTGCTAGAAAAACATGTTACCTTCAGCATTCGTGAATGTTTGTAGCTTTTGATCACCCAGGTGGCAACACACACAGTATTGAGAATCAGTTTTAAGAATTAAGAATCAAGCATTTTTGATCTTGAAATATTTTGTATAGTATTGACGTCACAGTCAGCGGCTGTTGTGGATTGGTTGGCAGTCTGAATGGCGGCAGATATTTTTATTTGTGTGTGTGTGTGTGTGTGTGTGTGTGTGTGTGTGTGTGTGTGTTTGGTGTAACCCAGCTCTTGGGACAGGGCAGTCGCAACAATCAAGCAGTTGTTATGAGAGCATTACAGGGATAAAGCCATGGAAAAAGTTAGAACTCCTGGTTCCTTGATGTCCAAAGGAGCTCTGGACAGAGCATCAGGGACTATATTGTACTTCCCCTTTCGATACTCCATGGTGAAATCACATTTCTGGAGTTGATGTGCCCACCGAATTAACCGAGTGTTAGGTTTCTGAGTTTTGAAGACCCACATTGAGGAAGAGTGGTCCGTAACGACAGTGAAGAACTTTCCTTCTGTGTCCAGCCCAGTTTGCTGCACCAGGACTGCTCCCAAGCCTACCTCACTTGCATCGGTATAGACAACAAAAGGCAAACTCAGATTAGGGTGTCCAAGCACAGGTGGAGACACCAGGAGCTTCTTAAGGGTGTTGAAGGAAGATTGGCACTGAGAAGTCCATAAGAATTTAGCACCTTTCCCTTTTAAGGCATTCAAAGGTTCCACCACCTGAGAAAAACAGGGTACAAACCGGTGATAACTTCAGAGATGTCTGGAAGAAGTCTGTTTTCTTCATGTTAAATGTCAGGTGGGCTTCTTTCAATTTATCCAAAACAGCCTGGATGTCTAAAAAGTGCTGTTCCACTGATGGAGAATAAATTATTATATTGCCCAGGTAAACAAAGTGTTTTTGTCTTTGCAACTCTCCCAGGACTCTCTCCATCAACCCTTGAAAGGTTGCAAAACATTGGTTGGCAAAACAAAGGTTGGTGCATTTTTAAGGTCAAAAGCCATGACCTTAAAATGAAATAGGACCTGACTGCAGATGAAGGCAGTTTTATCTTGACTGTCCTGCCCCATCTGAACCTGCCACTATACACCGTTGAGGTCCAGGGTGGAAAACACAACAGCACCATTTAAGGATTCTAGAATTTCTTGGATAGTAGGTAGTGGATAAGCATCTGACTGACATACTGAATTTAGCTTTCGGTAATCCACACAGAAACTATTACCACCAGTTTTCTTTGGAATCAGGACCACAGGAGAGGCCCATGCTGAAGAGGAAGGCTCAGTAACATCAGCATATATCATCTCATAGATGAGCTGCTTGTTAACCTTCTGTTTGGTTGGGGAGATACGATATGGCTTTTGTTTTATGGGTATGTCTTGAGTAAGATGAATCTGGTGGGTCAAAACACTTGTTTTTCCAAGGACATCTGTGCAGACAACTGAATTCTGCTAAAGTTGTCTTAAAAAAGGTTCCTTTCTTCTTTTGACATGCCACATGCAAAAGGTCTGATTCTTCCTTTATGATACCAGGGGGAAGAGCAGAAAAGAGAGCTAGAGGTGAGGAATTATGCCAATCATGAACAAAAACATTTTCAAAAAATAATATTTCTGATCAGGCTGAAACCAGTAGACATTATTCCTGATATCAATTGGCTGTTAGGGTTAGGAAGACTCCTCCATCAGCAAAATAAATAGGACCCTCTGTCCAGGGTTTGAATTGTTGAGTGTGATAACCCATGGTTAAACACAATATCTAATTTAGCAATGTATATGAAGATCCTGTGTCGACCAAGGCATGGCCTTTCCAAGAGTCGATACTTACAAGTACAATCAAATTTTGAGGAAGAGATGATGAAAAGGGATGGGTAGGTAAGTACACAGACTCCACGTGAGTGACAGTGCTAACAGTAGGATGATTTCCACAGTTACTTTTAACAGAATTTGAACTTTGCTGTCCTTTATAATTTTAGTTTTTTACCAGAACCATTCTGAGGACATGAAGCTGGAGAATGAGAGCCTTTACACTGCCAACAGAAGGGTTTTTAAAAACATCTGGTGCTGGAGCTGAAGCTGAAAATGGAGTCCTCAGCTGAACAGAAGCAGGATGACTTACTCTGGGTTTTCAAGGTTTTTTTCCGTTGTTCTTATAGTAGCTGGTTTTCCTTTTTCTTTTTCCAGTTGTTGCCCCAGACAGACTAAACCATCTACAGTAGTAACCCAGTAACTGTAAAATTGACTGGCCATTTGAGGATTAATGTTCTTCAGGATTAACTTTATGACTTCCTCCTCTGCAATTTGTGGCTTCCAGCATTTGCACCAAGCTCTGTACATGTAAGCAAAATCTCTGAAGCTCTCACCTTCTCGCTGTACACCAGACGCGATTTCTTTAAGACTGCAAGGGAAGCTCAGCTTCCCCTATAATTGTCAAAAAATGAATGGTCAAATATATGTACTATTATGTTAACATTTTATTGACTAAAAATGCGTTAAACACGTTCATCTTGAACGAAAACAATTTCGTTGTTTGGTAGCATTACTCTGTTGAAGCCCAGCGTCCATTGACTTCAATGGGGCTGCTTTAAACAGTTTTTTCAGTGCTTAGAAACAAGACGGTCATTGGATAATGCTGCGATTATGTCCCGCCCACGGACGCTCAGCATCTCTGGGATGAATGGAGGAGTGGGCTGGCCCGGACTCCGAGCGTCTGCGTGATGATTGGAGGGTCTGTCGAAAGACTGCATCTCCTTTTGATTGACAGCGATTTTGTACTATAAAAGTCACTGACACTGAAGCTATTCGAGCTCAGTCCCATCGCGGAAGTGTAGTCGAAAGACAAACTGCTGCAACCTATTTCTTGGTATTTGCTTGGTGAAATTGCTAGCCAATTTTCATCATACATTTCACCCAGATTCCTTGTTTCAGTTCAACCTAATTCCCATATTTCGAGTTTAATATCTTTTTTTAGATCGTTTGTTCATTCATTCATTCATTCATTCATACATACAGTAGGCTAGAAAATTTTCTTGAAAAGGAATGTTGGGCAGAATTTAGGTATAAATAAATGGTAAATTTTTATGATGTTGGCCAAAAATGAGCTTCCCCTCTTTGAAAGACCAGCAGCCGCCACTGCTGTACACATATTCTTACTCTCTTCGCTAACTCATCCTCGTAGTCTTCTGACAAAAAAGCAGCAATAAACTTGGATTCAAACTCCTGCCAAGTAGTTGTTTCAACCCAACATCCCAACCCAACCCAAAAGAAACATCCCACGTGTTTCTAGCAGTTCCATGGAGCACATTCCTGAGTATTGCTATTAATTCTTCATCTGAAAGTGGAAGGAGAGCCATGAAATCATAACATTTCTCTAGAAAAATCAGAGGATCATCAGGATCTTCTAGACGACCAAAGCAAGGGAACTGAATTTTAATGGGCTGTTTTCCCAGAGAAGATCCTCTACCTTCCACAGTGGTGGTAGTAAATTCATTAGCCAAATTAAACTCAGAATCACCTGATCCATATTGTAGTGTAGAATGAAGTCGCTGCAACCTGGGATTCACCAATGGAATTTCCGCCACATTAGAAGATGGGGAAAGAATTGTTTGCATGGAAGTATTTGCTTTCATGGAATTCTGCTGTGGTGATTTAAAAACATCCATGTCCAGAGTTAATTGTTGAAGATGTTGCTTATGCCAATTCAATTCAGTCTGTAAAGTTTTATTGAACTTGACCCAGCAATTAAAGTGTTCATTTGATGAGTGCATTGATCAGTTGCCTTTTGAATAAGATCCAACATAGCAGCCATTGGTTCCATAACAGCATTGAAATCCTTCTATACCTCTGAATGGTGATTTTTTTTTAGTCGCCAATGTAACATGTTATTGAACTCCTTCCTGAAAGTGTTCAAACTGATTACTCATTAGCAGTTTCATTTTCTGTTGTTTGTTTTTCAGATGCAGAATTCACATTCACGGTGAAAGTGTCTATAACCTGCTTCAACTCTCCCATTTATGTTAAAAATATGTCCTTCAAACTCTGATATTGAGATTGGTTCATTTCGCTCTATTGTTGAAGCATCAGAGTGTCTCGAAATCCAGTATCTCACAATATGGGTTGCGAGATTGGAGATAATGGGGGTCTGAGATCAAAGCTTCCTTTTAAATATATAGCCAGCAGAGTATCATGAGTTGAAAAAGCCTGGAATTCTAGTCAGTTGGATAAAAATGTTTAAATCTCATCTTGATCAGAAGTAATCAAGTCCATAAAATTACCTTTCAAGGCTTTGTTAGTGGGTTGATTGCCATTTCCCTCCATTTCATGACATGACTCACTTTGAGGGTCAGCCACTTTGTCTAAAAGACTGTTTGCAGCAGGTCAATGGTTTTAAACAATGAAGTTAAAGTTCCTTTGAGTGTGATTTCATTCTCACAACTACTCACAAGCAATATTTTGTCGGGTCCTATCTGGGGTTGCAGTTGTTATGTAATGTTTCCTGCTTTTGGTAGAATACATTTTTTAGTTTTTATTGCTGGGGTTTATATGCTACACATATATGTGGTTTTCTTGGTTCCATATTTGTAATAACCTTCATAGTATTGCAATTTGTTTTAGAATTCAGAGTAGTTTAATTATATTCGGTAATATCCTTCTGTCGTCCCCTTGCTTGCCTTAGCTGACAATTGAGCTCTTTTTGTATGATTTTAAACTCAACATAATCTTTGTTTTTAAATGCAGTTTTTTTCTGATTAATGGAATGAAAGTACCTTCAGTACTTTAGTTTATATACGGCTTATTATTCAGATATACAAAAAAAAAGTTTTTAGTAAGTACATTTTCCACACAGAAATGTATATTTATTTATTTATTTTGTCATTTAGCAGATGCTTTTATCCAAAGCGACTTACAAATGAGGACATTACAGAAGCAATCAAAACCAACAAAAGAGCAACAACATTCAAGTGCTATTACAAGTCCTGGTTAGCCTAACGCAGTACACATAGGAAGGTATTTTTTTTTTTTTTTTTTTTTTTTTAAGAAAACAAGTATATAGAATATAGAAACCTAGTGTTAGTTTTACAAGAACAGCTAGAAGTTAGAGAATAAATATGAAATTGATAGAGGGTCAAATGTGTGTGTTTTTTTAAATAAAAAGAAGACAGATTAGATCAAATAAAATTAGAATAGTGCTAGAGTTAGAGGGTCAAATAAAGATGGAAGAGATGTGTTTTTAACCGTTTCTTGAAGATGGGTAAGGATTCAGCTGCTCGGATTGAGTTAGGCAGGTCATTCCACCAGATGGGAACAGTTAGTGAAAAAGTCTGTGAAAGTGATTTTGTGCCTCTTTGGGATGGTACAGTAATGCGTCGTTCACTTGCATAATGCAAGCTTCTAGAGGGCAAATAAGTCTGAAGTAATGAATTTAGGTAAAGGGGTGCAGAGCCAGATATGGTTCTGTAGGCAAACGTTAATGCCTTGAATTTAATGCGAGCAGCTATTGGTAGCCAGTGCAAATTGATGAACAGAGGTGTGACGTGCTTTCTTTTCGGCTCATTAAAGATTAATCTTGCAGCAGCATTTTGGATTGATTGTAGAGGTTTGATGGAACTGGCTGGAAGACCTGACAAGAGAGCATTGCAATAGTCAAGTCTGGACAGAACAAGAGCCCGAACAAGGAGTTGTGTTGCATGTTCTGAGAGAAAGGGCCTGATCTTCTTAATATTATATAATGCAAATCTACAGGACCGGGCAGTTTTAGTAATGTGGTCTGATAAATTCAGCTTATTATCAATCACAACTTGAAGGAGTTATGGTTGATGAGCCTAGTTGGAAGGTGAAATTTTGAAGAAACGATGGGTTTGCTGAAACCACAAGCAGTTCTGTCTTAGCTAGGTTGAGTTGAAGGTGATAGTACTTCATCCAGCAAGAAATGTCTGTTAGACATGCTGAGATGCGGGCAGCTATCGTCAGATCATCAGGATGGAATGAGAGGTAGAGTTGAGTGTCATCAGCATAGCAGTGATATGAAAAGCCATGTTTCTGAATGACAGAACCTAGTGAAGCCATGTAGACAGAAAAGAGAAGTGGTCCAAGAACTGAACCCTGTGGCACCCCTGTAGTTAGATGTTGCAACTTGGATACCTCACCTCTCCAAGATACTTTGAAGGACCTATCTGAGAGGTAAGACTCAAACCACTGGAGTGCGGTTCTTGAGATGCCCTTTCTCAATAGGGTTGACAGGAGGATCTGGTGGTTGACCATATCAAAAGCAGCAGACAGATCCAGCAACAACTGAGAGCAAGGCAGTTTTGGTGGAATGTCCACTTCTGAAGCCAGATTGGTTACTGTCCAGGAGGTTGTTCTGTGTGAGAAAGGCAGTGACTTGGTTGAAAACAACTCGTGCAAGTGTTTTTGCTATGAAAGGTAGAAGGGAAACTGGTCTATAGTTCCCTAAAAGAGTTGGGTTAAGAGTGGGTTTCTTAAGAAGTGGGGTTATACGAGCCTATTTAAATGCTGAGGGAAAAATTACAGTGGGAAGGGATGTGTTAACGATGTGAGTGAGTGCAGGAACAACTGCAGGAGAAATGGCTTGAATGAGATGAGATGGAATAGTCAAGTCAAGTCACCTTTATTTATATAGCGCCTTTAACAATACAAATTGTAACAAAGCACTGCACAATATCAAAATAGGCAAATTTTGTCAATAATGTAAAATGACAGGATTTAACACTCAATTATCTGCTGAATGCATTTCATTATTGAATTTAGTAATGGCATTGTCCAGCTTAGTTCAGTTTAAATAATATCTGTGCAATCAAGTCGATGATTGTGCTGGAAATGAAGTGTCCCCAACTGAGCAAGCCAGAGGCGACAGCGGCAAGGAACGAAAACTCCATCGGTGACAGAATGGAGAAAAAAACCTTGGGAGAAACCAGGCTCAGTCGGGGGGCCAGTTCCCCTCCGGCCAGACGAATCAGTAGTTTGTTCCAACTGCAGCAAAGTCAGAGTGTAAGTGGTCCACTGGTTCCAGGGGTCTTTCCCCGATGGATGTCTAGGTGACGAGGTCCTCACTGGAGATCTGTCTCTGGGGCTCATCTCGGAGGTCCTCGGAGGGGTTGTCATCGTCTCTTCTCAGGTGTTCGGTCATCTCTATCGTTTAAGGGTAGGATCCAGACTGAAGCTTGTGTAATTCCTAACTACCACGGGATGTTAATCCCGTGGCAGTAACATAGAAACAGTAAGACAATTAGCGTAGCAGCGGCTCCATCCAGGAATAACCCTGGATGAAATTATCAGTATAACCCAAGCTAAAGCATAATAATGTGCATTTGTTCAGATAGACTGGCAGTACAAGATTGTGAGATGCATTATATGAATGCTTGGCTAAAGAGATGCGTCTTTAATCTAGATTTAAACAGAGAGAGTGTGTCTGAACCCCGAACGTTTTCAGGAAGGCTATTCCAGAGTTTAGGAGCCAGATATGAAAAAGTTCTACCTCCTTTTGTGGACTTTGCTATCCTAGGTACTACCAAGAGTCCAGAGTTTTGCGACCTAAGGGAGCGGGTTGGATTGTAGCGTGATAAAAGATTAGTTAGGTACGCAGGAGCTAAATCATTTAGGGCTTTATAGGCAAGTAATAATATTTTGTAACTGATACGAAACTTAATAGGTAGCCAGTGCAGAGACTGTAAGATTGGAGTAATATGGTCATATTTTCTTGACCTGGTAAGGACTCTAGCCGCAGCATTTTGTACTATCTGTAGCTTGTTTATTGAAGATGCAGGACAACCACCTAGCAGTGCATTACAATAGTCCAGTCTAGAGGTCATGAATGCATGAACTAACTTTTCTGCATCAGAAACACTTAACATGTTCCGTAGCTTGGAAATGTTTCTAAGATGGAAGAATGCTGTTTTTGTAACATTGGAAATATGATTTTCAAAAGATAGGTTGCTGTCTAATATAACACCCAGGTTTTTAACTGTAGAGGAAGTAACATTACATCCGTCTAGTTGCAAATTGTAATCCAAGAGATTCTGTGTACTGGAATAGAATCAAGCGGACAAGTAGTAGGATGACTGGAAAGGATACGTTTAGAGACTTCTGCCTCAGAGAGTGGAGAGAAGTATGTGAACGAGTTTATGTTTGCTGGTAGAATGTGTTTGACAGATTGTGGTGTGGAAAATTGTGCTGTGAGGTTTGTAATTTTATTAGTGAAGAATGTGGCAAAGTCGTCAGCTGTTAGAATTGATGAAGGAGGAGGAGGAGGAGGACAAAGGAGGGAGGAAAATATTTTAAAGAGCATGCGAGAGTTGGGCGAAATGTTAATTTTGTCATGATAGTATGTTATTTTAGCAGTGGAGACATTAGCAGAGAAGTCAGGAAGGAGTGATCGATAAAAATTAAGGTCAGTAGGATTTTGTGATTTGCGCCATACCCTTTCTGCAGCCCTGAGTTTAGAACGATGTTCGCGGAGAACGACAGATAGCCAAGGGGCAGAAGGAGTGGTACGGGCTGGCCTAGAAGATAAGGGGCAGAAAGTATCAAAACAAGACATCAGAGTGGAACAGAAAGTGTCAGTAGCACTGTTAGCAGCATCAAGATATGATAACTGTTTAAGGGGAGGAAGTGAAGATGAAACCATAGCAGATAGTTGGGAGAGGGAAAGCGAGCGTAAGTTACGACGAAAAGTGACATGTGGAGGGGTATGTGATGTGTCAGGAATCATGTTGAGTTTAAGAGTGAGGAGGAAGTGGTCCGAGGTGTGCAGTGGGGTAACCAGCACATGATCAGTGGAGCAGTGTCATGTGTAAATAAGGTCCAGTTGGTTGCCTGATTCGTGAGTAGTCGTAGATAGTATGTTATAGTCTCTGTAGTCTCATCAATGTCCATATTATTAAAAACATTCCAGTCTGTGGATAGCAAGCATCATTTGAGTCTTTCTATAGCATTATCTGACCACACTGTTACTTCTTTCACTACTGGTTTGCTACGTTTGAGCATAGTTTTATATGTAGGAATGAGGTAGATGGTATTGTGGTCAGCACTGGCCAAAGGTGGTTATGTTCTGGCCTCATAAGCTTTTTTAATGTTCCCAAAGCACTTGTACAAGTTTCTATCCTTCTATATGTCACATTTAACATATTGTTCAAACCCTGGCAAGGAAAGTTCAAGCTTGCAGTGATAAAAATTACGTACAGAGTATGAAAAGACAATGCAGAAAAACGGAGTGGACGTGGCGGAAGACACAAATTGGAATTCACTATAGCATCTATAAAGACAGCCTTCATGCTTTCAATGTGGAACTAGCCACAGCTAGACAGACCTTCTTCTCAAACATTTTAAAAAGTAACGTCTCTAGTTTACATATGTAACCCTAGTTCCTCGAGGGAACGAGATGCTGCGTCGGAGAACGCTAGGGGAACACCTATGTGTAATCAGTCCAATTGATGAGCAAGACGTCAGTGGCGGGTGACATCATGACCAACAAACTTAAAAGCACGTGAGATGCAGCCGGCGTTAGCTTCTAGGAATAAAGCAAGCTTTAGTAGGGATGCCGGAAGTGTGGCCTCGAGACTCAGCATCTCGTTTCCTCAAGGAACTAGGGTTACATACGTAACCTAGAGGCATTCCTCTTCAGGAACTCGAGAACGCTTGGGAAACGAGATATCCACGCCGCCAGACATGCAAATCCCTGCCTAGTGTGAAAGTGCTCGCATTAGACACATACAATAAAGCCTCTGCTGGTCAGGCTCCCCGAAGGGAGGAGGACAGAAATCCTGCAGTACGACAGGCCGTGGTGTAGAGGAGGGGACCTTAGGGACACACCCCGCACAAGGGTACAGAAAAGCCTTGGCCAGACCGGGCGCAAAGTCAAGATATGAGGGGGCCACAGAAAGGGACTGCTGTTCCCCAACTCTCTCAAGAAAAAAAATTGCCAGAAGAAAGGAAGTCTTCAGAATTAGAATCACGTTTATTGCCAAGTACAGTAAATGTACGAGGAAGTTGTCTTGGTAAATTGGTGTTTGACAAGACAACATAAAATCACAAATAATAATAGAAACAATGAGGTAACAATTTAAAAGATCAATTTAGGAAGATAAATAAAATGTAAATATAAAATACTAAAACATTTAAAAAATTAAAAAACATTTACTCCACATTTGTGCAGAATATGTTAAGAAGGGCAGTACATTTCTGAACATTGTGCAAGATGTGTAGTGAGGAGCCAGTGCAACTGATTACAGTCTGAGGTGTGTTTATTATTGTAAAGTGTAATGTCCATGGACGTGAGTAAGAAACCCTGATGGGTCATGGGTATTGTTAATAAGGACAGTTACGGATGGAAAGAAACTATTTTTGTGGCATGATGGACCGCAGCCTTCTGCCAGGGTGAGAAGTGGAAAGCCGTCGGGAAATGCTTTTCCAGGCGGCTCATTGTAATCCTATGGCAGGGCATCTGGGTCAGGCAGCGGCACTGAACCGTTTAATGACCCGTCTTTTTTGGCCGGGCATTCACGAGAATGTACGCCGGTGGTGTGTGGCTTGTCGTGAATGTCAGCTAGTGAATCCCCCGACCTCCCCAAAAGCGCCTTTGCGCCCCCTTCCGCTAATGCAGGTCCCCTTCGAGAGAATTGGTATGGACCTCATCGGGCCATTGGAACGGTCGGCACGAGGGCATCAGTTTGCATTAGTTTTAGTGGATTATGCAACCCGATACCCGGAGGCAGTGGCCCTCATTCCGCATTTCCGCAAAAAGTGTAGTGGAGGCTCTATTCAGTATGATCTCCCGGGTGGGAATCCCAAAAGAGATTCTCACCGATCAGGGCACGGCGTTTATGTCACGAACCATTCGCGAACTTTACGAATTATTGGGAATTAAGTCGGTTCGCACCAGCATCTATCACCCACAAATGGACGGCCTGGTGGAACGATTTAATCGTACGTTAAAAACAATGATTCGAAAGTTCGTTCACGAAGACGCCAAAAATTGGGACAAATGGCTGGAACCCCTTTTGTTCGCTGTGCGGGAGGTCCCGCAAGCCTCCACGGGGTTTTCCCCCTTCGAGCTCCTGTATGGGCGCCAGCCCCGCGGGGTCTTGGACGTCCTGAGGGAGACTTGGGAGGAGGGACCTTCGGAGAGCAAAAACGAAATTCAGCATGTGCTGGACCTGAGAACAAAGCTCCACACCTTGGGGCAGCTCTCCATGGAGAATTTGTTACAGGCCCAGGACAAGCAAAGCCGGCTATACAATCGGGGGACCAGATTACGCAAGTTTGCACCGGGAGATAAAGTACTTGTATTGCTCCCCACTTCTAGCTCTAAATTACTCGCCAAGTGGCAAGGACCTTTCGAGGTCACACGGCGGGTAGGGGATCTCAATTATGAGGTGGTTCGAACGGACCGGAGCGGGGCACGTCAAATCTACCACCTCAATCTCCTTAAAAAATGGAGCGAGGTGGAGCCGGTGATGCTAGCAACGGCGGTAAGTGGCGAGGACGATCTCGGGCCAGAGGTGATCACCAAAATCCAGTCACTCACTCTGGCCCCTGGGGGAGATCACCTCTCGCCCTCCCAGCTCACCGATGTAGCCAGGTTGCAAAAGGAGTTTGCAGACGTGTTCTCGCCCCTGCCCGGGCGAACCAATCTCATCCAGCACCATATTGAGACGGAGCCGGGCGTCATAGTGCGCAGCCGGCCGTATCGTTTACCGGAACACAAAAAAAAGTGGTTCAGTCAGAATTAGAGGCAATGTTAGAGATGGGAGTAATAGAAGAATCCCACAGTGACTGGGCGAGCCCGATCGTTTTGGTACCGAAAACAGACGGCTCGGTTCGGTTCTGTGTGGATTATTGCAAGGTGAATGCGGTGTCGAAGTTCGACGCCTATCCAATGCCGCGAGTTGACGAGTTGCTTGATCGGCTGGGTACCGCTTGTTTTTATTCGACGCTGGACTTAACCAAAGGATATTGGCAGATCCCCTTATCGCCCTTATCCAAAGAAAAGTCAGCCTTCACAACGCCGTTTGGATTGCACCAATTTGTCACACTTCCGTTTGGGTTGTTCGGGGCGCCCGCTACCTTTCAGCGCCTCATGGACAAAATCCTCCGACCGCACACCGCATACGCCGCTGCCTATCTGGATGACATTATCATCTACAGTCAGGACTGGCAGCGGCATATGGTGCACCTGCGGGAGGTGCTGAGAGCGCTGAGGGGAGCGGGGCTAACGGCCAACCCAAAGAAGTGTGCGATTGGGCGGGTGGAGGTTCGTTATCTGGGTTTCCACTTGGGTCCCGGGCAGGTGCGTCCCCAAATTGATAAGACGGCAGCTATTGCGGCCTGCCCGAGACCCAAGACCAAAAAGGAGGTGAGGCAGTTCCTGGGGCTGGCGGGGTATTACAGGAGGTTTATTCCTGACTATTCGGAGCTCACCAGCCCGCTGACTGACCTCACTAAAAAGGAGGTCCCAGATACGGTCCCGTGGACGGAGCGGTGCCAGCAGGTTTTCACCCAAGTAAAGGCTGCTCTGTGTGGCGGGCCGCTATTGCACTCTCCTGACTTTTCTCTCCCCTTCTTGCTGCAGACGGACGCGTCGGACTGGGGGCTGGGAGCTGTCCTGACCCAGGAGATAGGGGGTGAGGAGCACCATTGAGAAGGAGTGTTTGGCGATCCGGTGGGCGGTCCTCACCCTCCACTATTATCTCCTGGGACGGGAATTCACCCTCTGTTCGGACCACGCGCCCTTGCAGTGGCTCCACCGCATGAAGGATACCAACGCGCGGATCACCCGTTGGTATCTGGCATTACAGCCCTTCAAATTCAAGGCGATCCACAGGCCGGGGACGCAGATGACTGTAGCCGACTTCCTCTCCAGGAATGGGGGGGGGGCTGCAGGCCGGAGGGCTTCCCGGCCTGAGTCGGGCGGTGGGGGTATGTGGCGAGGGGGGCGTGGTTCAGCGAAGTCTGCAGTGGGAGAAAGACTCAGGAGACAGCGGTAAGTATGTGGGTCAAGTGCAAAATGAGGAACACCTGTGTCTGATTGCAGTAATTGGCGTGGAGAGACCCTATAAAGCCACTGTGGAGCGGGAACTCGAGGAGAGAGACGGAGTGGAGACTCGGGCACATGGTCTGTGATCGGGAGACAGCCAGAACGAATACTGAGAGTGAACACTGAGACAACCGAGAGAGTTGATGTACCGAGGAGGCGCAGAGTGCGCACCTGTTTAAGTTTATCATTTTAATAAATTACCCGAGTCTTCACTGAGAAGAGCCAACCCTTTCCGCTTCCTTCCTTCTTACGAACCTTGTTACACTCATTTATTTGGTTCCACAGTATTTGCTGATTTTTATTTTATTTAAACAGTGCTTGACGCAGAATTGCCGCTGATATTAAAGTCAAAGTAAAACGCGCACGGCGCTTACAGGGTATTGTAAATACCCTGAAAAATATAAAAATATATACCCTGGTGAAAAAACAGTATACTTAAGTACAATTGGTTATTTAGTACTACATAACTACATAAATTAGTGGCACACTATAAATTGGTATACTTAAATTCTGCTAAATTGAAACAATTGAAATTGAAACGAATTTTGTACTAAATGCATTTAAGTTGTGCAAAAGCAGTGCTGAAGTTCAACTAAAGTTGTAATAAATATACTTGTTTGTGCTAAAGTGGAACTATTCCAAGTATAAGTACACTTTAAATATCCACTCTTTTATTTAAGTTTTGAAATGCAGAATTCATTCAGCATTAACTTCAAATTTATTGTGGTGACATTACAATTGCAATTAAATTACACTGTAAGAGTGTTGAACATACATTAATATTATACTAATAACAAACTGAGGTCATATTATTCCTTAATTTTAGTGACTTTAAAATGCATTGCAATGGCATTCCAAGTAAACTTCAAGTGTGCTATTGGAACAATTATTGTGTGCTTCAAATGCAATAAATAACCTTTATAAATAATGGCACAGCTTGAGAAGTTGCCTTTTACTAACACCCCCAGCATACCAGTCAAATCAATTATCCAGAGAACATCAGTGGAACATTGGACACAGACGTTTTAACATTGGCTGAAAAAACACCACAAACTGGATTCGAACCCGGGGGTCGCTGCCACACACAAGAACCTGCTTTACCAGATGCGCACCCAAAGCAGTCACGTGCTGGAATAAACTGCAGTTACTTTGTAGTCTTTCTATGCTGTTACAAATACTGCTATAAATAAACAGTTTTTTTTCCATCAATGACAGCACAAATTATATGGACTTAAAGACTGCTAATTGTCGAAAAGTCTTAATATAGGTGCAGTAAGCGGTGCATGGAAATAAACGTGAAACGGCCTTTATAGAACACAAAAGTGCGTTAAACTTGAAGCTGTTAAAGTCAGCCAACACAAAATTTTAAATCATCTGTTGAATGTTTTGCTTCCTCTTTTACCTGACATGATCTGTCATTAATGCTACAGGAAACAATTGGATAAACTGGCATAACATTAGTTTTATTCTTGTACGTGCACTAAAACACAGACAGTTCCATTAGTTGGTGGACAAATGTGAATGCACTGCTTATGTTTCAGTGGATGCAGAAGGAACAAACCCATCCGTAACATCTCTGCCCATTGTCTCTGCACGCTTCAATTCTCAATGCACTGCACAAATGTTAATGTAAAATGCAATCAAAAGTTTTGGCGGTTTGATGTCTCACAGCTGCGGATTTATATGTCATGTATGAATTTAAATGATTTTAATACATTTTGTTACTTTTCATGTAGTTAATGTCTCTGAATGTATTTTACATTTTAACTTTTTGTGTAGTTTTGAGGGCTGGTCAGGATCAAGGGGCTGGTCAATTTTAATAATTTGTTTAATAATTGAAAGCTGAATAAATAAGCTTTCCATTGATGTATGGTTTGGTAAGATGGGACAATATTTGGCCGACATGCAACAAGCCTATTTGAAAATCTGGAATCTGAGGGTGCAAAAAAAATTGCCTTTAAAATTTTGTCCAGATTAAATTCTTAGCGATACATATTACTAATCAAAATTAAGTTTATATATAGATTCATGGTTGTAAATTGACAAAATATTTTCATGGAACATGATCTTTACATAATATCCTTATGGTTTTTGGCACAAAAGAAAAATCTATAATTTTGACCCATACAATGTATTTTTGGCAATTTCAAATATACCCGTGCTACTAAAGACTTGTAATGATGGGTCAGTGACATTGAGATCCAGGTGCAGCTTTATTAAACAAGAGGGGGTCAGACAGGCAAAGTTTGGTCAACAGTAACGTAGGCAAGGCTGAGACATAAACAGGGACAATGGAAAGATCAGGGCAGGCGGCAGACAGAGAGAATATCCAAAAGACAGGCAGGGTCAAAAAGGCAGGCAGCAAACGGTCAGATGAGTGTAAACGGTCCAGGTAGTCAACAGGAAAACACACAGGGAAACCGCTCAGAGATATTGGCAGTGGCAAACAATACTCGGCGATGAGAGAGAGGAAGTCCAAGGCTTATAAAGAGTGTCTGATGGGATTCAGCTGTGTAATCAGTGCAATGAGTGATTGGTGACAGTTGTGTGATTAGTGCAATGGTTGATGGGAAATGCAGTCTGTGGGTGACGTGCAGCAGTAGTGTGGTGCAAGCGTCAATGTGTTGGAAGGGCAACCAGATTCGTGACAAGACAGTTTTTTTGGTCCAGGGTCACATGTAAAGCTGATTTACAACATACAAAATTGCGAAAATCACTATCTGAAGTGTGGTTAAATTATTGAAAAGGTAAAGTTCCAAGTACTGCATCATTATGAACTATTATTAGAATTATTTGCAACTCAAAACATTTATTTTTATCAATACTATTTTTTTACTCAACAACTTAAATACAGTGTATTGTACATTTATTCATAACAGGTCAACAAATGTAAAATCACATTATTGCAATAATTAAGACACTTTTAAGGAGTGAAGGAACAAACAAAATATCAATACACAGAATGTGATAATGTCTCTTGTGCCATAGGCTTAGGTGATAACTGTAATGAGAGGGGTCAGTGGCGTTGAGATCCAAATGCAGCTTTAATGATATGAACAAGAGGAGGTCAGATGGGCAAAGTTCAGTAACGACAACAGGTGAAACAAAGGCAAGGCAGAATCATCAACAGGGGCAATGCAATGGTCGGGGCAGGCGGCAGACAGAGAGGATATCCCAAGGCAGGCAGGGTCAAAAAGGCAGGCAGCAAATGGTCAGAGTCGTGAGAACAGTCCAGGTAACAACAGGGAAATACACTAGGGTAACCGCTCGGAAATGTCAGATGGGGCTAAACAAGACTTCGCGGTGAGTGCAAGGAAGTGTGCTGCTTATATGTGTGTGTGTGAATGAGGTGCAGGTGTGGTGAGACAATCAGGGTTAATGAGTGATTGGTGACAGCTGTGTGATTGGTGCAATGGTGGATGGGAATGTGTGTGTCGTAAGTGCAGTGAATGATGGGAGTTGTAGTCTGAGGTGGGGTGATGTGCAGCTGTAGTGTGGTGCAAGAGTCCATGTGGTTAAATGGCAACCAGATTCGTGACAATAACTGATTCAGCAGCCTTGTTTACTTAAATGATACAATATATATACACCAACATACAATACAATCCCCGCAGACATACATTATATGGCTTTCATACAGCTACAGGATCATAAGATGAGTTGCTTCATTCATACATTATCGACACTAGTTGTTGGGCTGAGTGAGCATGGACATCTCATTGGGCTTATGAAGGGGCGTCCTCTTTCAAAGGTTTCGTCCAGTTCGTCCAGTATATGGTATGTATGTGAAAATCACTTTTAACAAGTTTCAAACATGTTGTAGATGGAATTAAGAACCTAGCCAGTGTACTTTCTTAAATATGAAAATATATTTAATCCTTCCCCAAATGCATTTGTAAAAAGTATAGTATACAAATGAATTTTTAGTGCACTAAGTTTATGCTTGGTGAAAGCATGAAATAACTACATTTAGAATGTATTTTCAGTTAGTATAGACATGTCAATATATTTTTAGAATACTTATCATAAAATAAATATATATTAAGTACAATTAAGTATATTTATTTTTTAGTAGGGTCACGGGTGTATATATATATATATATATATATATATATATATGTGTGTGTGTGTGTGTGTGTGTGTGTGTGTTCCTTGTCTACAGCCTCTTATATCACAGGTTATTGCCTCAAAAAATGAAATACTGATGGTTTATTTCCAGCTGCCACTGCCCATATAACGATAGTATTTTAATATTGAGAAAATTACACTTCAGATGTGAAGAATTTCAGATGTTAATAATCTGGCTGTAATAACCATACTGAGAACAAGACCTAACGGGTACTGATTTATGTTTCCCAAACCACTGAGTTTATTAATTATGAAAAAGCCAAAAGCAGACCACAGCAAACAAGTTTCAGCGATGTGTTTTTGATCTGATGTTTCAGATTGCTAGAATATGAAAATGTAACCCTCATTAGGTGGGTACTCTTCCACAAACACATCGATGCCAGGAGCATTAATTGTGCATTATTGATTAATATGTTTGGAAGATCAATATGTTGCTTAAGTAATGCACATTATCAGTGACTTCAAAGTTGTTGATTCTCTGCTCAGTGTAATTGTTGGTCTGTTTAAAGTAGGACAAACATGTTTGGGCTTCTCTATTGTTCAGCTCTCAACAAAATATCTAAGAATGTGGGAACCTTCCCAAAAGCATTTGCACTTCAAAGGTGTCTGTTTGGCTTGCCTGGCGAGTATCATGCATGAAACATAAAGTATGAATAAATAAGGCTTTAAGTAAGTGTCACTGCCTCAAAGGACACCAAAACGATTTGACTGAGATTCTTGGAAGTAGACATAACACAAGCCTCAGAGGAGAATTATCATAATAAGCTGTGGAATTAGTTAGGTTACATCTGGGCAGGGTAAAAGAAACAATGTTTAAAAACAAAATCAAGCGCTGATTGATCTTAACATGCACACTTACCCCACCCTATGAGGGTGAAACCCCAAAGATATTTGGAGTCAGAGAAGAACGCCATGAAAATTAGACTGTGAAGGTAAAGGCCCTCCACTAGGATCCAGTAGTAGTTGGTTGCCAGGAAATAAATGAAGAATAGGACTGTAATCTTGCAACCAACCTGAAAATACAAAGAATTTGTTTTAGCTAGAAACCTCAAGCCATGTGTGTTCAGTCAATCAGAGTAAAACTGTTAATTGCTATGTAGCCTTTTAGTTGGACCGAAAGTATTTATGAGATGAGTGTGCATGAATGCCACCATCAAGGCATATTTAACAGTCGTAAACTCTGATTTTCAAAGCTGGGGCATGCCAATAAAAAACATTGATCATGGCGGAAAACATTGGGAACAAAATTAATTGTACAGTATATTGATTTGTGGGCTCTGTTGTTAACTGTAACCTTATAGTATTAAAAAAGGGCTCCCTATATTTTAGAGCATAAGCTGAGGTAGATTTTTACACATAAGAAAATCTTTATTAAATTTGAATTTATTTTGTTCCCAATAGGGTGTCATGAACTGAGAAACAAAAATCCCCTTGATCTTTTTACATATGAGAGGTCATTGTATTATAAAAACATCCTGTAGGTTTCAGAACTCAAAATCGTCTTGTTAGTCTAAAAACAGCTTATATTGAAGGCAGTCTGCCAAAACGACAGTTTGTGGAATGTTCTACTCTATGAGATAATAGTGTGGAAAAGCACTGCCTTCACAGAAGATCAATGCCTGCTTCTACATCGATGTTAAAAAAATTAATTACAATTTTGTGACAGGAAATAAATTAAAACTCCTTGTATACATTTTTATATTCATTACAATTAATAGAAAAAAGAAGCCTAAGCATACAATTACAATAAGCAACAATAAAACATGAATTAAGTAGAATCAAATTTATTGTGACTTAAACTGACTTAGGAAGTCATTTGTTGCCATGACTTTTTGATCATATTATTACCTGTAACATGTCTGTGCCATGCCCAAATCAAGAATTAATGACCATTTCTTCAGCCATTGCAAAAATGCAGCAGAGAAAGATAGATTTACCTCAGCAGCAAACCAATCTCGCATTCTCGCATCTGCAGCGCTTATTTTGATCTTTAATGTTAGATCTTTCCTATTCTTGGAACAAAATTAATGCTTAAGATTGATTCAGTATTACTCTCAATGACAAAGCCACTTATATTAAACATAAAACTTTTATTAACAGAACAAATAAGATATTCCCGCATTGTAACAAATAAATAAAAGGTTTTTGGATTTTCCCCTTACTTCAAATGAATGCTTATTTTGGCTCATTATTATTATTATGTAATATGTTAAATGTGAGCCAAAATCATCACAATTAAAATAACCAAAGATTTAGACCACTTCAGTCTGTGTGCATTGAATTTATTTAATACACAAGTTTCACAATTTGAGTTGAATTTCTGAAATAAATGAACTTTTCCGCGATATTCTAATTTATTGAGATGCACCTGTACTGCTCA
The DNA here is from genome assembly GCA_003573665.1 of Oxygymnocypris stewartii. Classification (NCBI taxonomy): domain Eukaryota; kingdom Metazoa; phylum Chordata; class Actinopteri; order Cypriniformes; family Cyprinidae; genus Oxygymnocypris; species Oxygymnocypris stewartii. Next base: position 153,220 of record QVTF01025857.1, read on the forward strand.
TTTAGCTGCGGTTATGAGGCGACAAGCTTGTGGGACAAAGCGACATTTCCCATCATTCCCTGTGGCTCAGAAGGTAAAATACACCAATGCTGTATCAAACCCACATTTACTTCCCATCATTTGCTCTTCATTTTGCGGCATAAGTCCTGAAAAAACCTTGCTTTTGTCTTAAAGTGAATAGAAAAAAGAAATGCATATTCAATTTAAATTGCTTGAATGCACATAATTACGACTTAAAAAGCTCATGTGCAACTTGCCAGGAGCATTTTAAGCCAGCATTAGTCTCTTAATGCTTCCCACAGAGCAATGTATTAGAAAGTGCATGAATGAATGAATCTTTGATGACCAAAGTGCACTCAACTCACATCAGTGCAGAGAAAAGTTAATTTAAGTTAACCAAAGTTAATTGAAGTCATTACAACCAAAACTAGCTCAGCACAGCTCAACGAAAAAAAATAATAAACATAAACCTGATCTGGTTCATCAACCTAGGTCATTCATTACACTCACATACTGAGTCTTGCCAAGAGGGGAAATGGAATCAGTGCTGATGTTGTCCATTAGCATGGTGTCGTACTCCTGTAGCACACCATTAGTGTACACCACTCTGTCTTTAACGAAAATGCTGACCGCACGCAGCATGAAAGACACAAAGAGGTGCATGTGGATGTAGTTTCTGGTGCAGTGGAGACGTCTAGAAGACAAAAAGAAAGAACATTTCAACTAATCACAGGGGAATCTTGTCGTTTTTGTCCTATTTCCCTCCAAACCAGCTTGAATAAATGCAATTTCCACCACATTTCAAATCACCATTCATTCTGTGCTGGAAATTATGGAGCATTCATGTAATAAAAAGGCAACTTCTTTTGCCTTAAGGCAATAATTTTATATTTTTACATAATTTGATAATTGGGATCGGAAATTATGCCTACTAAAAAATGTCTGTTTACAAATGATATAGCTCTTTTTTTTCCTAGTTCTTTACTTGCACAATTTTCTTCTTGGTAAACAAATAAACTAACCTTTGACATTTTGAAAAATTTAATATAAATAATGGAGGGACAAAAAGTGATTACACACACACACACACACACACACACACACACACATATATATATATATATATATATATATATATATATATATCACTCTGTTTGAATTCTAAATTCAATAACTAATATTTTTATGATGGATTTTCATATTTTAAGATTAAAAATCTGGGACAAAAAAGTCAAGAGTAATAAAATCCTATGCATAAAATACTTTTGCAGCAAGCAGCAATAATGAATAATGGATGTATGGTAAAGGGTTTTCAAAACAGTTTTGAGTTGACCTTCATATTTGTGTAATTTATTAATATTCATATACTATTATAGTTTGTTAATATTTTGTATTAGATTTTTTTTCTGTTTATATTTTAATCTTATTAAACATTTAGTCATTTTGTTGTGTGTTTTTGTTATTTTTATTCGATTTATTCGTTTATATAGTTTTTGTTATTTTACTACCTCAACTCAACAAAAAAAGAAGAAAAAAAAGAGAATTGTTTCCTGAGCAACTAGCTGAAAAAAAATAATTGTTTTCATATTTTATTTTATTTCAGTTAGTTTATTTTATTTCAGGTACTGAAAACATTTTATGGTTTGAGTTTTACTAGGTTTGTTAAAATAATAAAACCATGCTTAAATGTGGACCCAATACAAGTGGAGACTTTCTATTAGAAAAAGGGAAGTACACGTTGTTCAGCTACAGCAGAAACTCAATCGGGAACTCTTCAGCTAATTTAATGTCTGAAGGTCTTTAAAGATGACAACCTGAGGCTGTCTGAATTTTCCTGCTTGAGTCCCTCAAAAGCAGCCCCTTGTGCGAAACAAGTACAATACGTTTGCTTGCTGTGACACTTCATAATGAATACATGTAGTTACTAGTGTTTCTTTAACTTGCTGTACAGGACCAAAGGGAACTGATGTTCAATTACCGAAAGTATCCAATGATGAAAATGGCGACCAGCAGCGAGCTGAAGGACACCGCGTAGCCGACGGTGTACATGATGTGCAGCCGTTCGAAAAAGTCCCTCTGGAAACACAACAACACTTCAGTCATTCAATCCTAAACATTTCCAAAGACTTTTCACTTAACAAACCAGTGCCAATTGAAACTATATAAGCAGCTTTACGGCTTTGCGTTTGAAGACACCAACCCAACTACATCTCATTGGACCACTGTTATCAAAAATTAACTCTTGAATGATTTCAAAACTTGTAAATGAGACTCCACAAACTCTTCCAGCCTGTAATTGGACTTACTTTGCCCTTTTCAATTCCTGGAGCCAAAAACCGCAGACAGTCTGAATAATTGACCCAAGTTCTGTTCTCCACCAATACCCATGATCCATTCAAGTTGCACTGACGGTATGCAAATCCTATGAAAACGAAGAAACAGAACAATTTGGCTAGACGCTGTTGTAAAGAAACTGGTGAAATTTGTCAAAAGAAGTTTTGCAATTACCGTTGTGGTTGAAGTCGTATACATAGCTGGGACATGGCACTTTGGTGACGGTTCCTGGAGAACCTTGAGGCCAGCAAATCAACCCGTCCCATCCAGGAGAACAGACCGCATCTGTGTACAAAATGTGTAAACCACAATCACACTTCACAGGATGAAAATACCAAGATTCCTGTTGGAAGAAAATATTCGCACATGAAATTGCATTAATATCTCAATGCTTCTCCAAGCAGTGAAACTAAAAAAGCCATTAATGGTTCCATAAAAAAATATTTTTGTACTTTTGAGGAAAAAATAAAAAAACGAACAGAAATCCAGTTTCACTGCTGAATAATGAAATTATTTTTAATAAATACATTTAAATGTATGCATAGTAAATGCCTTTATAATTGTAAGAGCCAAAATATTCATCATTTGCAATGGCAAGTTCATTAGACAACTAGATTAGCAAGCAAGAAATTCATCTTCATTTTTCATTCATCTCAGATATCATGCATGCTTCTCAGAAAATCGCTCAACAATATCAGCTCAGACCTGTCAGCAGTCAGAGAGAATATTATCAGCTTCTTCCAGGAGTAATGATATGAAGGCTTTAGTGCTATATAGTGTGTCAGCAATACTCAAATATGTTTCCTTTCTAGGAAAGGACAAACATGCTAGGAGAACATCTAAGACTAAGCATTGACATATACTAAAAAATAATGGCAAGAAATGTTGTTAAATTGAATTGTCCTCAAGCTGCATGCAAAAACAAACAACACAACAATTATAGTCGGCTTCACGAACAAATGATTCTTATGACACATCACCACTATATTCTTTGAAGTAAATCAAAAACATACAATGGAACCTATATACAGAATTGCTGAAACCAATAGCTCTTTATGACCTGGTTTGTTTTAGTGAATCAAAAACATTTAACAGGACCAGTGTACTGCGATTCCGAAACAATTGACTCTTATGGGCCAATTCTTTTTAGTGAATCAGAAACATTCAACAAAAGCAGTATACAGTGATTTCGAAGAAACTGATTCTTATGAACCAGTTCTTTTTAGTGAATTAGAAACATACAACAAAACCACTGATTTCGAAGATACTTACTGTTATGAATCGGTTGAAACACACAACGGCCCTGTCCCAAATGCAAAACTTCATGCGCTTAAAATATGCCACAAACTGTGCATCATCCAACTGGAGCTCCTGGACTAAATTTTTGGAAGCACCATAGTTTCCTTCCCCATATAATGCCACGCACACCACAAATGTCGTTGTGTACCAACATTACCCTTCTGTTAACTTTAAAAGCCAATGCAAGAGCCAACTTTTTACTCTTTCTCTACATTTCTGCAGAACAAAGTGATAGGTTACTGTTGCAGCTGTTGTTATAGCAACAAAAGACGCCCTCGGCTGTTATTTGTTACCAAAATGCTGCCAGCTTTTTATTTTACTAAAAGGGTGTATTTACTAAAAGGGTTTGACTTTTACCCGACTGTCAAAGCGGCATTACGTCACAATAATGCGGACTCAGAGTTAGACCACGAGGGTTTAGGGTGCAATTTGGGACAGAACCAACAAAACCAGTATACAGCGATTCCGAAGAAACGGACTCTTATGAATCGGTTCGTTTTGAATCTGAAATGAAGACAGTTCATATAAGATGAATTAACAGTTTGAATCTGTCTGAAATAGTAGCTTACAATTGAAATCGAATGGTTAATCTGTATACCCAGCCCTATTCTAGATGAACTCGTGAATAGTTTTACGAATGGCAGAAATTCATTTTACATGTGCTGGTCCATTGCTCACTCAAAACTGAACCTAATTAAAACTGCTAAGAGTCCCTTGAGAAACATCAAATGTAATTATAATTTCTTTAGTAACAGACTGTAACAGGGTCATCTTAAGTGAGACTTGGCATCGCATGTTCTCAGAAAGTATAATTGCAACAACAATGCTTTCATCGAAGCATAAAACTTATATTTGCCTCAGCAATTTTCACACATTTTCCAGCAAGACAACTAACTAGCTCAAGTACAAAAAATGCATTGTTAATCACATATCATGCAACTCTGCATTTGAAAACAGAATGATTTCAAGAAAATTAATTAGAATATGAATTATATTCTTGCAAAGTGAACATGATGTATTATGAAAGGAATATCCTCAAAGCCCTCAGCGACACTACGGTTTATCTTTCCTCACGACACATTGATTCGCCGTCTTTGTGAGTCTTCTAAGTGCAAGTATTGCATCAGCGATTGATTCAACCCCCACAGATCAGTGTGTGAAAAGGGCAAAGTGTCTGTGTAGAACCGCTACACCAACCAGTTAATTCCTTGAAGGGAAAGGAGAGGGTTCGCAGCGCTACAAGAGAATGATGCTAGTTTGAAACTTCATTCAGAGTCAATAAATCAGCGCAGCTCAATTCAACCTGGTGGTTAGCTGATGAAAGAAAGAGCATCGCAAACTTTGTTTGTGCATTATATCTATTTGTAGATTCAAATGGACATTGGGGTGAGATGTTATATGCACCATGTCGTCTTTCACACTTGGACATTTATTGATTTTTTTAGCTCCTGATGTAAGAAGCAAACTATTTTTAATGTGTTGCAGAATATTTTCTTTTTAAAATATGTACATATGGGTAAATATGTACTTCTTGCCATTGAGATGGGAAAATATCCCAGATAACTTGAATTCAGCCCTGTAATCAGAACAGTAATATCAGAGCCGATTCAAAATAAATGATATTATCTTAAATATTTCTGAGGATGTTCTGAGAGTTGCCATGGCAAATGCAGGATCAGCGAGAGCGTTCGACAGCTTGATGTAAATGACAGCGGCTAGGCTCTAATTAACTCTGATAGCTAATATTAGTAAATGTTGTCAAACAAAGGAGATTCATGTTTACCGAGCTTTGAAGAGCAGCACGGATGTCCAAATGAAAGAAAATTACTGCAAACATAAACATTAGATGAAAACAATTTTCCAGCAGATTAAGCAATCAACACTAGAGGTTTAAAAATGTTTAATATATGGGGTGAGATATTCATAAGTGGCCTACAATTGGAATATCCATATCAAAGATAGCGTGATATGCTGCTTGATATAGCACGTATTTGTTATCATATTATTTCAATTCAGCATCACAATTATTATACGGTTTTAAATAGTGCAAGTAATTTTAACATTTGCTGCACTTAGTTTTTGTCTAGTTATTCATGAATTGAAAGTTTCAAATATTCAAATAAAACAGCTCAATAGCTAATCTCCAGGTAATAAACAAAAAATCTATGAAAAATTCAGTGCTACTTGACATTTAATTTATTACAGTAGCCTTTGGAAACTATAAAATATATTTTAATAATATAAATTAAAATAAAAGTGTGTAGTATAAATAAGTCATAAAATTGTCATTAGGAAAATATAGGGAAATATTATAGAATACACATTATTAGTTACTGTCCAGCAGCAATTAAAATAGATGAGAAATAATAATAATAATAATAGAATCTGTCAATTAGCCAAAAAATTAATTCAAAAGTTCTTACGATTCCTGTAAAATTTGCCTAAAACGCCTAAAAAAGGCATACCCAAAGTAAATTGCATGCTGTTCTTGAGCCATTTGGATGATATGCATGGTGTTGGTCTCCTTTGAAAGGTGACTCTCTGAGGTTTGTTTCTCAACCTTCAAAATCACTGTAAGTCTTACTGATATTGAGTAATAGCACTTTGAATACACTAAAAAAATAAAAAAATAATTCCGCCTGCATTTTGTTTGTAAATAGAAGCCTGCAGATGACTATAGCTGGGAGGTATGAACTGGAAAATACATTAGGATCACAGAATGAAGCCTTACCAAGCCGAATTTACCATTTTATAAACAATATATTAGAAAATTAGTGTTTTACACATGTTTATCTAATTTTATGTCTAGACGCTTCCAAAATATTTACACTTGGGAGACTCCAAACGACCCTTTGTAACCAACGACACATACAATGCGGTAATTCTTGAATGCTTTAATGTACGGTCATAATTTTGGGCTCTAATGAAAGGTTACACTTAGAGCTATTCAATTTCTCATCCAGATTCACTGTCAATAATTGCTGACACATAGTAACTGAAGCATAAACACATTATAGTGACATTTATTTATAGAATCCAAAATATGTACACTTTTAAAACTACATATATATTTATAATTTATAATCTAAATACATTTTTTTCCTATATTTCTATATCTGTACACAGTACATTATTAAATTTCAGCTTTCCGTGGATATATGACATGAAAAAAAAAATCTTTTTTTTTTTTTTTTACGACTTTACCCTGTTACTACTAGGCGTCCCGCCGGCGGTACGCTGGATTCTTAAGGGGTTAAAAAGCTAAACATTAGTTCACAAATAAAATATACAGTCCTGTTCACCATTATTGGCTGCCATGAAGTTTAAGTACATAATGTGGAATATCTTCTGAAAAATATGCATCAAGTGAAACTTGTGAACTTGTGTTTGATACAAAAGAGCAAATTATAAACAACAATACAAAATGTGAAAAAATATAAAACTTAAAGCTTGCTGTGGCATTGGCACCCTTTACTATAAATCAGTATGGAAATACATTTTGATTCATCTGTGGTAAATCAGAAATGAGAATCACCTGTGATAAATTGTCAGTGCCCATGTGAAATAAATTAGCCACTGAATGATGTTTTCAGTGTTTTAAAAAGCCACATGTTACTCCCTGTTCCTTTGAGCTGTCTGAGGACATCAGAAGTGCTTTTATTAGCAAACACACGATCTCCAAATGGTAGAAGGCCATCTCCGGAGACCTTGGTCTCCCTGTTTCAACAGTGCGCAATGTTATAAAGAAGTCTGCCAAGCATGGAACTATCAAGAACCTCCGTGGACGAAAGGAGGAAAATTGATGAGAGAGCTCTTCGAAGGTTGGTACGAATGGTGGAAAAAAACACCTCTAACATTCAAAGACCTGAAGGCCAACCTGGAACAGTCTGGGGTCTTAGTTTCAACAAGTACTATACGCCGCACACTAAACCAAGCAGGGCTTAATGGGTGAAGGCCATTGCTGAGGAAAAGACATAAAAAGGAACGACTGATCTTTGTCAAAGAGTACCTGGACAGACCACAATCCTTCTTAGAAAATAATGAAACAAAAATATATATTTTTGGCAATGCACACCAACAGTTTGTTTACAGATTATAAGGAGAAGAAAACCCTACCAACAATTAAAGGTACACTAAGCGATTTTAGCCAAACAATGTTGATATTGGAAAACACCAAAACAAACATGCCCATACCCCAACGTGTCACTCCCACATGTACGTACACAACGCTGGCATAATGACAATCGCGTAAACAAGCGGCAACCGGCATGTGTCAGATTATTAGATGATAAGAAGATTTTGTTGGATAAACTGCAGGATATAGCAAGATTCGAGCTCGGAACATTTATAATCCTGTGCAGCTGAATGGAAAAGTCTCAATTCACCAGAGCATTTATACTTCAGTGCTTATTTTTTAATAAGTGCGAGGAGCCATCACTGAGTTTCTTGTCTCAGTGATGATTCACATGTGCTTGAATAATCTTCCTCAGCATCCTAATTTGGAATTACGCAGGTAGCCAGGAACCTTTCGCAATCTTAACTTGGTATGCCTGATCACACAATCAGCTAACATATGGTAATAAAGAAAAAGAAAAAAACAACAGGAAAACTGGAAGAATAACAATAAATGTGAGTCAGCTTCTGTAAACAGGCCACACTACACTATTAATCTGTGACATCACAAACTCCTTTCAGAGTTCAAAAGGATTGAATTGGAGTGTTCAGAAGTGGAGTATTTTTGCTGCCCATTCGAAAGCAATTACACTTCAAAAGTTGCAGTACATTTGAAGCATTTATTTGGATTAAGTTTTACAAGAAAAATCCTATTTCAGTCTTTTCTTCTTCAAAATGGCATGTTTAATTCAATGTGTAATTTATTTGTAATGTTTAAATAAATGTATTAGCAATTTCTGAGAGAACATTTTTTTCAAAGTAAATCCTACACCAGTGTATTCTTGCTCAGCGGTAATGATGCATGAAGAATCCTGATGGGATTCAAAATCAAAAACTTTTGGTAACAAGTCCAGCTTTTTAACAACATAAACCCAGTTTGCTTTTGGAAAACGGTCACCTTTATGTCATTTACTGTAAAAAAACAAAAAAAAATTAATAAAATTGCTTCAAACAGAATGGAGCCTGCAGCTGTTGTTATGATTAACTAATCATCTATCACGCTACAATCCAACCCGCTCCCTAAGGTCACAAAACTCTGGACTCTTGGTAGTACCTAGGATAGCAAAGTCCACTAAAGGAGCTAGAACTTTTTCATATCTGGCTCCTAAACTCTGGAATAGTCTTCCTGATAACGTTCGGGGTTCAGACACACTCTCTCTATTTAAATCTAGATTAAAGACACATCTCTTTAGCCAAGCATTCATATAATGCATCTCACAATCTTGTATTGCAGTTATATCTGATCAATTCGATCTAATTGTCTTTATTTGTTTATCTGTTTCTGCCACAGGATTAACATCCCGTGGTAACTAGGAATTACACAAGCTTCTGTCTGGATTCAACCCTTAAATGATCTGAGATGACGGAACACCTGAGAAGAGACGATGACAACCCCTCGGAGGACCTCAGAGGAAGCCAACCATCAGCGATTATACTGAATTAACCAAATTTTGCCATAAGTTAATTATATTGAGTTTCTACAATATAAATCTATTTTAGAAACTTAATTTCCTGTGAAGTTGCTTTGCAACGATTGTATCGTAAAAAGAGCTATACAAATAATCTTGAATTTAATTTAATTGAATAAACAAGGCCAGCTTGAAAAGCGACAAATCCATCACAGCCAAGATCAAAATGTAATTATATGCAAAGCAGACACATTTTCACTATTGCCGTTATTCCACTCCACTGCATAAGCTGCGATGCTTATATGAGTGGGCAGATATAGACGTTATATGACTGTAAGGTAATTCAGTGTCTAAATAAAGCCACAAAGCAGAGAAACCAAAGACACTTGGAAAGGACCAAGACAGTTTCAAGCTCAGAAACCACAAGAACCAATAAAAGATCTGATGTTCTTCATCTCTTGGATCTCTCTCTCTGGTGGCAGATAAATCCTCTAAACAGATTCTAATTGTCACATTCTGTTCCACAGAGTATGCGTCAGATGTGACTTCATATGTAAAAGGCTTTTAAACTAATGAACGAATGTTTTAGAACGAGTCACTTTTATCTTGATCCTCCCATATTTCTATCAGTTATGCAAACGATCTATCCTCTCGGCTTCCACTGAACATCACATTCGAGGGAAAAAGGTTCCGATGACCAAACAGAATCCACAAGTGAGGTCTTACCAGCAGGGTTGTGTTCAGAGATGTTCTGAAAACACTGCAGTTTGACGTCGTACAGCAGGAGAACTTGTTCCTGAGCTGTTAAGCCCACTTCAGGGTCCAATTGCTGCCCGGAGACAAAAAACAAGATATTGATTGTCTGACAATTTGACTTGAGTATTTTAGATTTGATTAGAAACTATCCAATCAGATGATTGGGAGGTGTCTTGGAGTTTCAAAGCCATCAGATTTGCATTTAACAATAGAAATGTTTCATCAGATTTAGCAATCTGACAAATATTTCTGCAATATTTCAAACAATTATATTTACAAATAAACCCCATTTACAACATCTGACTTTACATATACTGTATGACCTTACAGTGTTAATCAGTTAAGCTTAAATTGTTTATAAGGTAAAAAAATGTATTGGTTTATTTAAGTCAAAAATAGTATTTTACATGACTAAATTAACCCGACTACGTCGTAGACAATTATTTTAATGGTTAAATAAAATAGAAACATTTTCTATTGTCAGTTTTCACAAAGAACCTGATAGGAAGCTAAACATTTAGATCTGCCAGAGTTATTAAGTTTAAATAATGAATAAATGTGTTGGGCTTCAAATTTAAATACACACATTAAGTTGTGGTGAAATGAGGAAGAAAAATGCAACACATTGTTTGTTCATCTTACCTGTGCTTCGACTGAAGTGTCAAGCAAAACTTGGACAAACATCCACAGTATTATAATCCACATTTTAAACGGTTTCACAGCGTTTAAAATACTTATACGTGAAAACGGACGGTATTTGCTCAGATGATGTGTTTTCTCAGCACGTTAAGCTCAATGTGCGCCGTTCCTGCAGCTCCGGTGGTTCTATCAAGCTCTATATTTGCACTGCATGGAGAATGGACTCAGCATCTGCTGAAAGCGAAGTGAATTGAATACCACCACCTACAGCAGAAACACTCCTTCAGACAAACAAGAGAGATGCGCCTCTGCGCAATCCACTGGTGGGGTGGAACCCCCTCTTGAAGTGACTATGCTAAATTCAAAGGAATAACTTTACATAATCCCAACTGCCCTCAGCTATATATTTTCCCTCTCGCATTTGTTTATCTGAAACTTGTCCAAACCCCTTATTAAGTAGGCTAGCCTAAGGGTTGCTTAAAAAATGTGAATAGAAATAGGGTTAACCGTAAAATGATAATTAAAAAAGACAGACATGATAAGATCAACTATGTGTGTGTTTGTGTGTGTGTAGGTTTATGCGTTATACCATAAAGGCTTAGTTAACAATATGCTCGAACGCTTTCTTTAATTGTATTCGCACTGTAGCGACAAATCATAAGTTTAGCCAGAGTGCAGTAGCCTAAACAGATGCCTGCAAGAAGCTACGCTCACTAAGAAGGTAACAGAAGGTCGTTCACGCTTTCGGTTATAATTATAATTTTTCGCTACACTAATTCAATCCTAAGTAGCATTTTGTTATGTAACGTTAGTCATACTGCAGTAGACCTCAATAAGCTTGCAACATGCTCAATGGGAGGTAAGATAATCTTTTTACGCAACACAAACAACTCATAGGCCAGCTATTTATTTATTTTAGTCAGAGTTATTGACAAATCCCAAACTATTAAGTCGTAGCCACAGTTCCGTTACAAAACGCACCGCCTGCTCTAATTCACTTTGTTATTTATTAGCCTATTATTAATAATGAATGAATGATGCGTTTATAAGCGAGCGTTTTATTGCCGTATACTCAAGGCGCTTTACAATCGTATGGGGGGGGGGGGGGGGGGGGTAAATATGTTAAAGTACTACTATAATGCTTTTTTTTGTCTTTAGGATAGTTGACGGTTAAATGATAGTAACCTACAAAGGGCGCAAAAAGACACTTGGATTGCATGAGGAGAACGTTAAAAGATTACGAGGCGGGGAATTCCTGACAGCTGCCCCATTTAAATCGGGGATTAATTTGCACATCATGAATGGATCAATGTGCTGAAAGAATCCTCTCAAACAAAACGCTGCAGTTACGCACGAGCGCAGCGGATTGTTCCACGCGGAAGATTACTTTTCCGCTCCAAAGCATTAGAAAACTCTAGATTTCTGGTGAAAATAGAGGGTGAAGTTTTGTATTCCGCAACAACAACGAATCTTCTCATTCTCACGTGCTGGAAATGTAGATAACGACACCCAACGGCGCGTTACCAAAATATCACCCGCAAAGTTCCTCAGCATGGAGAAGCGTTCAGTAGATTTGTCAGCAGGTTGATTATTTTAGATAAATGTGTAGGCAAGGGGATCCCTGCAGTGGTGGCAATGCCAGAGTTAAAGCCACAGCTGTAGAAACTGCGCTTTGACCTGATTTATACAGCGTAGTTACAGAAGCCACGACTGCGTTGTAAAGATTAATTTCAAAGCTTTCCACAGAAGTCTTTAGCCAACATTTGAGATTTTTTAAAATATCTGTATCTGTTTTCTTCTTTCTGTTCACCTCGATCTGTCCATTTGAGATGAACCAAGTGGGTGTATGTGAGCTATTTTCTCATTGTCTGTAAATTTAGGAGGGAAATGACCACAGCTAGACTTTGACGCTTTGGCTATATTTTATATAAACTCAGCTGTATTCGTGCATTCAGTGTTTCATACAAGTGAACAGCATCTCTTTCCAGCTGTCTTTGAGAGACATGAGAGAATAGGCTACAGCTATTTGAGAGCAATTTAACTGATTTGGACACTGATTTAACTCAAACTACCTTCATTATCTGTCACAAACAGACATCTTCTCTTCTTCTCACAACACTGAGGTTATTCTGTTCTGTTAAAGAAAATACAGGGCTTTACATAATCAAAAATACCCTCAGCAGAATTATTTATATTCCATTCAGTTCTAGCCCGTCATTATTATGTTCTTCTCTTTTATCTTGTCCTTCATATGGTTCAATATTAATCATCAAACTTGTTCTTCTTCAAATCTGTCTTGTAAGGAGAACTATGCCCTGAAGGCAGCTCGTGAAGTGCCTTGTCAGACCACTTTCAAAATATGACAACTTCAAAAAGTTCCTCTCTCGCCTCAGTCGCCTGTCTCTATTTAAATCCTCTTTTCTTTTGGACTCTTGTGCTGGGATTTTCACCCTCCTCTGCATTCTGGGCAGAGATCCACATGTTGTCATTGTTTTATTTGAGTCCTCCATCCATCTCAGATTAGTGCTGGACTGCTGCATTTGAGGAACACATTACTGCTGAAACGTGCCAGACACTGCCGAATAAAGGGCCACCTTCGAAATGTGCACTATACCATTTTTATTATAATTCAAATCATTTTGTAAGGTATTTAAAAAATTTGTAAATTGTATTTTGGATGTATTTTTTTATTTTTTTATTAAAACAGTATTTTTATTATTATTTATTTGTATTATAATTTGTTAAAAATATTAAAAAGTATTTAAAATAAATTAAAACGTCAAAATGTATTTTTAGTTTATTATTAAAATAGTATTTTTAGTTGTAATAGTTTTTTTCTATTAAACTTGTATTTTCTTCATTAAAAGGTGAATTTTTGTTTTCATATTTTTATTAAAATAATACTTTGTTTTATTAAACATAGTTTTTAGATTTTTCATATGTTACATAGTATTTGTACATTTTTTTATTGAAATTAGTTAAGATTAGTGAAAGCTGTTAGTAAGTTTTGCCTCTTTGTCGCCATCTCTGTTTGAAAACTTGGAATTGCAGTTCTGTGTGGAATTATTTTTCTTGTATGTGTTGTGCATCGGCACGGCTCCAGATGTTTTGAGGAGTATGTGTGGCTGTCAATCTCCACACCGGTGTGGATATTACTGTATTTCACAATCACAGATTCTAGAATATATGACACAAATAATAATTTTCACCAGATATTCTCATCTGAACAAGTAACAAGTCTGCATATGTTTTGTTCTGACCAACTGAGGAAAAAAGCATTACAGTAAATCGCGCTATCAAGGGTGATTAAATCTAACGGTTACAACGGTTAGCTCATATCACATCAAACCGTGCAAATTATTATTATTATTATTATTATTGTTATACTTTATTTTCTAATTATTAATGTTAACAACATCAGCATTGCGTGACTATGAGTATAGTGTGTATTAACGTGTAGATTTCAGTTTCTGTACAGTATAATATCTAATTGCCACGCCTTTCAAATTTTATATTAAGACATTATTTGAACTCAAAAAGCAAATTATGCTCCCTTCGAACTGGTTGCCTTTAAATACAAATCTTGTGTAATCCCAGGCTATCTGTAATCAGAAGTACATTTAAAACTGTTTCATAAACACACAATCCTTTCTGGATCACAATCAGCCATCAAAATGATACGTTTAATTATTGCTGTGAGAAAAGGCTATAAATGATCCTCACGTGTGATATCCTAGTATCCAGAACAATTTCTTTATGTTTACAGATGTGACGTAATGACACGGTGCCATGCTCCAATCTCCCACGAAAACCTACCCGTACCACTCAGATTATAAAGCATTATTATAAGTTAACCGTTGTGAATCAGGCTAAATAAGCTAGTAGTTTTGAATAGTGGTTGGTTATGTATTTGCTCAAATATTGATTTTGGATCATTTTTAACCAAAAAAGTTACAGACTGCAGCTTTAATATTAAATATATTAAATATTAACTTTTAATATTTTATTAAAAATAGTAATTTTTATTAAAATAGTCCTTTAATGTTTTTATTAAACGTTGTTTTTATTTACAATTTCATAAAAAAATAGCATTTTATTTGTCATTTTTATATATATATTTTCATTAAAACTGTATTTTTTACTTTTTAATTGTATTTTTTTTTCTTTCTTCCTAAAATAGTATATTAAAATAATATAAAACGCCAACGCTTACATTGCTGTGAAGGCTACATACTGCAAAAACAGAAGCAAAATTCCTAGTGTACTGCCCCTTATGAGCCAAAAATACAAAAGAAAAAAAGAAAGAGAGAGAGAGAGCGAGAGAAACAGAATAGTGCCATTTGTAGCTGTAAAAGGAAAAGTGAGTGTGTTGATGAAATAATGTGTGCCAGGCTGCCAGCATGTGTGGAAACACTTGTCGGCACCCAACAACCTTTTGCTTCCACTAAACCAAGCGTGAGCACAGAGGATGTTGTGCAAGAATAATTTCCGCCACATATTAGACCAGAAACTGAACAGAAATGTGTGGCGTGAAATAACTTATATGAAAATCGCGAAGCATCAACAATGGAATATGTCAAGTGAATGATTCGTTGTTTGCAATTGTTTCTGAAATGTTAGGATGGCACGGTGCCTGAATATATTTTTTCTCTTCCGTGATCTTCACAAAAGAGTTATTATGGAAACCGACAAAATGTTTTCCTAAAGATCAGATTAAAATTTTCCACTTTGCACCAGACTTACTTTATTACATTTTGGGGTTACTTAATAAACATTCAGGGTTGTGTTTGCAACACCACAGAATTGAAAAATCACAAATGATATCTATTTAATATCTCAAGTGTTGCTCTTCAACTGCAAGGAAGAAGAGCAACTTTCTTGCTTCTTTAATGTTTCTTCTAAAAATAACACCTGTAGAGTTGTGCTCAGAATTTTCAAGGTACCAGACTCTGCGATCGAAAGTCAGAGATCTTATTATTACCTTTTAATAACTGAATTGATCTCATTTTGTTTCCCAAATACATTTTTGGAGAAACATCTCAAATGAAAAGGATACTCAATCTCCATCATAGCTCCCGAGTTACTAAAGAGCAGCTTCTGGATAGCATTTTCATCTTATATTATTCATTTGATGCTGATTTTCTCACTCTGTGGAGAAAGAAACATAATGAGATCTCAGTTGCTGTTCTTCAGCTGCAAGGAGATTACATGGAGAACACATGGAGAAATCAGTTCAAGTAGAAATATATAGTAGAATCTAAGAATAACACCTGAAGAGTTCCAGAAAAATCCTAAACTGTGCTCAGATTTGTCAAGGTTCCAGAGTCTGCAATATAAAGTCCTCATGCTCACTGAACTCATGCTCACTGATTTTCTGAAAATTCATGTTAGGAGAAACATCTAAAATGAAGAGGATACTTACATCTCCATGAAACATGAATAATGTCTCTTGAACTTTTCAGTTGTTGCTTTTCAGCTGCAAGGAGAATAAATGCAGGGCAAATAGAGTAAGTAAAGTAAGATTTCCTGAGCTACAAAATAGAGAAGCTTCTGAGCAATAACATTTTCAGTTTTATTCATAATTTGATGATGATTTTCTCACTCCATAGGAACAAAAACATGAATTAAATATATTTAATATAATATGAGAAGTAACTGAGATATTAAAGATATCTCATCTGTGTTTTTCTCATATTTTACTATCTATAGACTGAAATGAAATTAAACAGAGAGAAAAATGAAGAATTCCGCAGAGGTTTCCTGTTTCTTTAAAAAAAAAAAACTTCTAGTTTTTTAGAAAAACTTCAGACTGTGCTTAGATGAGTCAAATTACCAAAGTCTGCAATCAAAAGTCAGAGATCTTACTATGAACTCATAAAAACTGATTTGATATATTTGTGTTTCTCCACAAAGGAATTTTAGGAGAAACATCTTTAACACAGTGGATACTTACATGAGATCTTCATTAATCTGAGCTACAAAAGAGTAGCTTCTGAGCAATAAAATGCTCTTCAGAGGTATTCAGTGCGTCAAGAGAAAGCCCAGGAGGAGAGATTGACTTAAATTACATGTAATTGTTGCCCTGAAATGTGAATAATCGTTTACATTTTGGTCAAAATGAAGATATTCAAACTGTAAAAAAATTAATAAAAATAGTTTTTATGAGATCTCTTACCATGCGAAGGTGCAAGTGTGCACAAACTTGTACTCACCCAAGTGCTCACTATCCATTTCCATAGCAACAAACCCACCAAAAATGGCCCAGTTCCTTCATTCCTTACTGTAAACAATGCAGGAAGCTTATCTGAAATGCGCAGACGCACTTTGAAGACATGCACACCGATCAGAAAGTACCGAATATACAGGTGCGTCTCAATAAATTAGAATGTTGTTGAAAAGTTCATTAATTTCAGTAATTCAACTCAAATTCTGAAACTCGTGTATTAAATAAATTCAATGCACACAGACTGAAGTAGTTTAAGTCTTTGGTTCTTTTAATTGTGATGATTTTGGCTCACATTTAACAAAAACCCATCAATTCACGATCTCAACAAATTTGAATATGATGACATGCCAATCAGCTAATCAACTCAAAACACCTGCAAAGGTTACCTGAGCCTTCAAAATGGTCTCTCAGTTTGGTTCACTAGGCTACACAATCATGGGGAAGACTGCTGATCTGACAGTTGTCCAGAAGACAATCATTGACACCCTTCACAAGGAGGGTAAGCCACAAACATTCATTACCAAAGAAGCTGTTCACAGAGTGCTGAGACAGAAAGTTGAGTGGAAGGAAAAAGTGTGGAAGAAAAAGATGCTCAACCAACCGAGAGAACTTATGAGGATTGTCAAGCAAAATCGATTCAAGAATTTGGGTGAACTTCACAAGGAATGGACTGAGGCTGGGGTCAAGGCATCAAGAGCACCACACACAGACGAGTCAAGGAATTTGGCTACAGTTGTCATCAGAGGCATCTTACCTGGGCTAAGGAGAAGAAGAACTGGACTGTTGCCCAGTGGTCCAAAGTCCTGTTTTCAGATGAGAGCAAGTTTTGTATTTCATTTGGAAACCAAGGTCCTAGAGTCTGGAGGAAGGGTGGAGAAGCTCATAGCCCAAGTTGCTTGAAGTCCAGTGTTAAGTTTCCACAGTCTGTGATGATTTGGGGTGCAAAGTCATCTGCTGGTGTTGGTCCATTGTGTTTTTTGAAACCCAACGTCACTGCACCCGTTTACCAAGAAATGTTGGAGCAATTCATGCTTCTTTCTGCTGATCAGCTTTTTAAAGATGCTGATTTAATTTTCCAGCAAGATTTGGCACCTGCCCACACTGCCAAAAGCACCAAAAGTTGGTTAAATGACCATGGTGTTAGTGTGCTTGACTGGCCAGCAACTCACCAGACCTGAACCCCATATGGCGCTTTTCCACTGCATGGTACGGTACGGCACGGATCGGTACGGTACGGTACGGCTCAGTTCGGGTCAGTTTGCGTTTCCACTGCAGTTTAGTACCGCTATAGAGTGGGCGGGATTATTCACACTTCGTTATAATTGCGCCGCCTCTACTGCCGTGACATCATCGTAAACGCGCCACAAACAAACTTACAACAAAGAAAGGAGACGGAATAGTGTTCTTCGTTCTCGGCATGTGGATGTTTTTAACAACAATGGAGAGGTCTATGAGAATGCTTGTGATTTACCCCCAGCAGCAGAGACTGTGGTGACAGTGACACGGGCTGTAGAGGAGGAGGGCAGGTGTGCTGCGTTACTTGAATAGTTAACTATTCATTAAAGTGAATTATCAATAAACTTTTGAATATTTCAAAATGTACAATGTATCTCTTGTTTTTTTTATTTATGTGATGGTTTTTATAATCGTGGCATTAATCATTTGTCTTTTTCAAGAGGTTCATTACGTGCTCATACAATAATACATTTTAATATAGTTTGGAGCAGTGGCGGTTCTACACGGAGGCCTAGGGAGGCCCGTGCCTCTGTAGACATGTCCCTGGCCACCCCTGTGCCCCCCCCCCCCCCCCCCCCCCTGTGCTGACCAAATAAAAAAATTATGAATTTATTATGATTTTACACACGAGCGCCAAAAGCGGAACTAATGCGACGCAACATTCTACATGGGTAAATTAGAGCAGCGCACCCAAACACTGTAGCCTGCGGTGCTGCTCAGTGAATGAGAGCTCAGCAACAACTAGAACTACTCTTGGAGAGAGGAGCTACGATTAATTTCTCCTGTTGCAAGAGTCGAAAGTAAGCAAAACAATTTCATCTCGTGAGTGACTTGTTGTTCTTGCACATAACCGTGTTACTTTTGTTCCTCACACTGATAATGAAATCAAGTTTGTAAATGGCTGGTCTCGAGATGTTTAAAAACTTGGTAACACTTTTACATTTGTTACTGTATTTGTTAATCTTTGTTAACGTTAGTTAACGTTAGTACAGCTGTTCATTGTTAGTTCATGTTAGTTCACAGTGCATGAACTAATGTTAACAAGATTTTAGTAAAGTATTAGTAAATGTTGAAATTAACATTAACAAAGATTAATAAATGCTGTATACATGCAGTTCATTATTAGTTCATGTTAACTAATGTAGTTAACTAATGTTAACTAACGAACCTTATTGTAAAGTGTTACCAAAAACTTCATAGAAAATCAGAAAACGTCTCAGGTTACGTATGTAACCATGGTTCCCCGAGTGGGGAACGAGACACTGCGTCCCCTAGGGGTCGCTATGGGGGAACGTTGTCAGCGTGACCCGTGCTTGAAGTATACATATATAAAAACACCACTTGTTGGCCGGCGACAGCCTATGACGTCACTACCGGCGCGACCGCAATATAAGGGACGCCGGGAGAATACATCATTCGCTTCTTCGTCTGAAGCTTGCGTCCGAAGCATGGCCCAAAGCCTAGGGGACGCAGTGTCTCGTTCCCCACTCGGGGAACCATGGTTACATACGTAACCTGAGACGTTCCCCTTCATGGGAACTTCGAACTGCGTCCCCTAGGGGTCGCTATGGGGAACGTTATACCCACGCCACCATGCTGAGGGGAGTGCAAGCCAAATTCCCGCAGGAGGCGAGCACTAGTCAACTCTACCATTTGGCTCAGGGAATTGCCCCTGTGGACGGTTGATGCTGTCAGTGACATTATCCCCTTTGGCCAAAAGCCCGAGCTGCATACCTTACTTACCTGCAAGGTGCCGGGATTACCGGACCCAGAGTAGAGCTCACAGGTTTGGAATCAGTCTTTTATAGAAAGATTCCTTTAAGGGGATAGGGCCAAGTACCTAGTGGTAACCACTAGGTCCTGGCCGGTCACCAGGGGCTACCGCTTGCTCTGCATGAACTTGCTGAGGGAGCTGTCTCAACAGACCCCTTGGTAGCATTACCATTTTTAAACCAAATTATTGGGTTACAGGGAGTGGGGCCCAAGGCACAAACCGGGGCTTGACCAACTCAAGTGAGGGCACGAAGCTGTGCGCGTAACCCTACCCTATGGGCTTTTAGAAAGAAAGCAGAACATTCGATGTGCTAACTTACCACTGGGTGGATTTTTAGAAAAGTGCCCAAAGTCTAGCGTGTGCACTTACCATAACATGGATTTTAGAAAGAAAGCAGAACACTTGATGTGCGATCTTACCACTAAGTGGATTTTAGAAAGTGCCCATTGCTTTAGCGTGTGCACTTATATATCTTGTTTTATTTACGTTCTATGTCGGGGGACTGGATGCTCAGAAAGGAGCTGTATGCTCATAGATGACCCTCTATGATGAGGGGAGCAATGCTAGCTCGACCCACAAGGCGAGCGATCTACAGCTCAAACAGTAGCGGCATGCTCATAGGTGACCCTCTATGTGAGGGGAGCAATGCTAGCTCTACCAATAGCGAGCTCTGGAGAGCGGAGAACTCATTCTTGAGAGGGAACTCAAACACTCAGGAGTGGGGCCCAAGGCACAAACCGGGGCCTGACCAACTCAAATAAGGGCACGAAGCTGCGCGCGTAACCCTACCTTACGGGATTTTAGAAAGAAAGCAGAACATTCGATGTGCTAACTTACCACTGGGTGGATTTTTAGAAAAGTGCCCAAAGTCTAGCGTGTGCACTTACCATAGCATGGATTTTAGAAAGAACGCAAAACACTTGATGTGCGATCTTACCACTAAGTGGATTTTAGAAAGTGCCCAGAGTTTAGCGTGTGCACTTATATATTTGTATTACGTTCTATGGCTCGGAGCGGAGAACTACTCATCCCTTGGAGGGAGAGTCTCAGACGCTCAGAAGGGAGCGGCATGCTCATAGATGACCCTCTACAGTAAGGGGAGCAGTGCTAGCTCAACCCACCAGTTTCGAGCGATCTACACTTTCCGAACTCTGGAGAGTGGAGAACTTCAGATGCATAGACAGGAGCGGCATGCTCATAGGTGACCCTCTAGGTGAGGGGAGCAATGCTAGCTCTACCAATAACGAGCTCTGGAGAGCGGAGAACTCATCCCTTAGAATGAGATCTCAGACGCTCGGGCTGTATCTCTCTTTCTTATAGCTCAAGCAGCAAGGCAAGTGATCTATTACCGAGCTCTGGAGAGTGGAGAACTCCGATGCTCCGAAGGGAGCGGCATGCTCATAGATGACCCCCTAGGTGAGGGGAGCAATGCTAGCTCTACCGACAACGAGCTCTGGAGAGCGGAAAACTCATTCCTCAGAATGAGCTCAGACGATCAGAAGGGAGCGGCATGCTTATAGGTGACCCTCTAGTGAGGGGAGCAATGCTAGCTCTACCGACAACGAGTTCTGGAGAGTGGAGAACTCATTCCTCAGAATGAGAGGGAACTCAAACGCTCAGAGGGGAGCGGCATGCTCATAGGTGACCCTCTAAGTGAGGGGAGCAGTGCTAGCTCGACCGACAATGAGCTCTGGAGAGCGGAGAACTCATTCCTCAGAATGAGAGGGAACTCAAACGCTCAGAAGGGAGCGGCATGCTCATAGGTGACCCTCTAGGTGAGGGGAGCGATGCTAGCTCTACCAACAGCGAGCTCTGGGGAGCGGAGGACTCATCCTTCAGCGCTCAAAAGGGAGTGGCATACTCATAGGTAACCCTCTTAAGGTGAGGGGAGTAATGCTGGCTCTACCGACAGCGAGCTCTGGAGAGCGGAGAACTCATTCCTTAGAAGGGGTAGGAAATGTAGGCGCTCAGAAGGGAGCGGCATGCTCATAGGTGACCCTCTAAGTGAGGGGAGCAGTGCTAGCTCTACCGACAATGAGCTTTGGAGAGCGGAGGACTTGTTTCTCATAATGAGAGGGAACTCAGACACTCAGAAGGGAGCGGCATGCTCATAGGTGACCCTCTAAGTGAGGGGAGCAATGCTAGCTCTACCGAAAATGCTCAGAAGGGAGCGGCATGCTCATAGGTGACCCTCTAGGTGAGGGGAGCCATGCTAGCTCTACCAACGATGCTCAGAAGGGAGCAGCATGCTCATAAGTGACCCTCTAAGATGAGGGGAGCAAGGCTAGCTCGACCAAATGGCGACCTAACACAGAGCTCTGGGGACCGGAGAACTCATTCCTCAGAATGAGAGGGAAAAGTCAAACGCTCAGAAGGGAGCGGCATGCTCATAGGTAACCCTCTAGGTGAGGGGAGCAATGCTAGCTCTACCGACAACGAGCTCTGGAGAGCGGAAAACTCATTCCTCAGAATGAGCTCAGATGCTCAGAAGGGAGCGGCATGCTCATAGGTGACCCTCTAGTGAGGGGAGCAATGCTAGCTCTACCGACAACGAGCTCTGGAGAGCGGAAAACTCATTCCTCAGAATGAGCTCAGACGCTCAGAAGGGAGTGGCATGCTCATAGGTGACCCTCTAATTGAGGGGAGCAGTGCTAGCTCGACCAACAGCGAGCTCTTTTGGAACTTAGACGCTCATACAGGAGCGGCATGCTCATAGAAGACCCTCTAAGGTGAGGGGAGCAATGCTTAGCTCTACTGACAATGCTCAGAAGGGGCAGCGTGCTCATAGGTGACCCTCTAAGGTAAGGGGAGCAATGCTAGCTCGACCAGCAGGGCTAGGACGACATAAGTAGAGCATGAGAGGCCTAATCCATGGGATTGCAGACCAGAATGACCTGAGGACCGAGGATGTTCCCACGGAAACCTCCAAGGGGGCCTCAGCCCGGACCATCAGCAAGGCAGTTTCGTATGAACATAGAACCTGACCGAATTCATCATAGGTTCAGTCTGACTGCAATCTTAGGTTCCCACCTAACCTCGGTCAGGTGGGGTATGGCAGTTGCAGGGGAATTAAAGAGGGGAAGCTAAGGGCCGGTGTTTAAGCCCCCTGAAGGAAGGGAGTAGATGTTAGTTACTCTGGTCCGGACGAGAACGTTGTTGAGGACGTTTCGCCTGGATCACCTTCCTCAGGTCTTGCCTACCTATTTTTGACTTGTACCTTCCTCTACCCCTACCCGCAGGCGGGGGAGGGGCATGAGTCGCAACACTAGCTCTCTGTGCCTGTCTCCGATCCTCAGACCGGGACGGGCCAGGACCCCTGCTCTGTTCGGGCTCAGACCTGGACTTTATAGAAAGCCTTACCCAGGTATTTCAGCAGATCAGTCTGGTACGCCTGAAGCACCGCCATAGTGTGCAACGAAGCGACGGTCTGACCTGCTGCTGCATATGCCCTGCCATTTAAGCCAGATTCAGAGGCCTTTTCTCTTGCACAGTGGGCATCCCCTCATAGCCATTTTCACGCATCCCCTCAGTGTCAGCATAACTAGTATGCTGAAACCTATGAATACGAGAAAAAATAGCCTTTTCCACTCCTTCTCAACCTCCACATCGAGATTTTATGAAGAAAGGAAGGCTCACTCGAGCTGGGAGTTTATGGCCAGAAAGATTTATTTTTATGATCCATAACCTCCAAAACTCGTTCATATGCAGTGCAGGAGGATTGAGAGGGTTCAGTCTCAACTTCCTCACCCTCAAACATCTCCTGCTCTTCCTGGGCATAACACAGCAGAGCACTAGCCGCTGAATCTGATGATTTCAGAAAGATCGCATCATCACAATCCAGCAGCTCACTCTCGTTCTCGGCCGACGCGCGCGAAAAGGGGGCGGTCCCTCTCTAACTCATCGGCCACATCCAACTGCTAATTTCATTCGCCTCCGTGCCTCGGCAGCGGTGAGTCCCGAATCGCGAGAAGCAGATGGCTGCCCCTCTTTCCTTGAAAAGAGGGACAGGACGAGAGCGGAGCTTTTACATAGAAAAAGCTCACAGTGCACGCTGATTTCCCCTCAAGGACATCGCGTGCGTGCTCCTTGCCCAAACAAAAGACGCAAAGATTGTGTGTGTCATCGGGTTTCAAATAACGCGGATCCACACACAATCTTAAACGCCTTGCTAGTGCTCGCCATGATAGAGAGAAAACTGTACTCTTACCAGAATGCACGCTTCAAACAAAACAGTCAGTGAAGACGAAGAAGAGGATGATGTATTCTCCCGACGTCCCTTATATTGCGGTCGCGCCGGTAGTGACGTCATAGGCTGTCGCCGGCCAACAAGTGGTGTTTTTATATATGTATACTTCAAGCACGGGTCACGCTGACGACGTTCCCCCATAGCGACCCCTAGGGGACACAGTTCGAAGTTCCCATGAAGGGGAATCATATCTAAGCAAACTCATCGAAGCAGAAGCGAATATCCAAATGTCCGTATCCTTGCTAGGTCTACACAATGTTGTGATGTTAACCACGTAACTTCATCCGTCTTGGCTGTTGCATTGCGATAACAAATAGATTTGTAGGGAGGGATGGTTAGAAAACGAAAGGTAATGCATGCCCCTAAATTTCTTCTTCTTCTAATAGTTATCATGAAACGAGGAAGGGACATAGCGTCCTTTTTTGCCCCAGTAAACAAAAAAGGGAGAGAAACAAATCAAAGTATTGAGAGAGTTGAGGAGCAGGAAGAGGGAGAGCCAGAGGAGTCAGTGGAGGTTGGATAGAGGGCATGTGATGAAAGTGAGGGCTCTGACACAGAGAGGGAAATTCCAGAGGGTGAGAAGCATGAAGAAGAGGGTGAGGAGGAAGAAAACATACAGGGACAGAGAGAGGAACAGCCAGAGGGACAGAAAGTGGATCCATGTGGATCAAGTACTGCACCATCAGGTTTGTGATGAAGAAGGTTCTTACTATTTGCAAAGCAGTGCAATTATAATTTAATTGTAGGCCTGCTGTGTGTCCTTAAAATGGTGCTTTCTGCTGTAAATTCTTTTTTATGTCAATATGGCTCTAATGTTTATTTTTTTAAGTAAATACTTGGCCTACATTTTGAAATACATGCAGATATAAATACATGAATGAAGTAAATGAATGTTGTAGTTGTGCCCTATGTTTACTGTACATCTTTCTACAGATATCAGCAAGTCCAAGAATGATGTACCAGTACAGCCCAACTTGAATATATTCCCAACCACTTTGATGGGGGACAGAAGACGGACCTTCAGGCCAAACTGGTATAATCTTCATCCATGGCTTGAGTATTCTGTCATGATGGACTCTACATATTGCTATGCATGTAGACATTTTAGCACACCAAATGCCCCAGACACTGTTTTTGTTTCAACACCTGGTTTTAGAAACTGGAAAAAAGCAACTATGAGAGATGCAGGGTTTTCAGTACATGCAAAGTCTGAACGACACAAGTGTGCAATGATAGCATGGAGGGATTATCAAAGAGCTGTTAAAACTGATGCAACACTAGCAGATCTGCTTGACAAAGAACACACTAAACAAGTACAAGAAAATCGGGCATACATTAAACAGTTGGGGAAGTGCTGTTACTTACAGCTTCACAAAACATAGCACAAAGAGGACATGATGAATCTGAAGAGTCCAATAACAAAGGAAACTTTAGGGAAATTCTTAAAACAGTTGCTAACCACGACCCACTCGTTAAGAGAAGATTAACTTCCATTCACAATGCAAAGTACACAAGCAAGATCATCCAGAATGAGGTTTTGGGTTGTTTGGCAGAGATGGTTCGGTCTGAAATAATAGAAGAAGTAAAGAACAGTGAGGCTTTTAGCATCATGGCAGATGAAACAAAGGATATTTCAAAAAGGGAACAGATTTCTTTCACACTCAGGTACTATTACAATGGGTCCATTAAGGAGAGTTTTCACCATTTTGAATCTGCAGAGAGGTTAGATGCAGCAGGGCTTACTGGAAAAATAGTGCACTTACTGGAACGTTATGGCCTGAACTACAAAAATAACCTCGTAGGCCAAGCGTACGATGGCGCTGCTGTTATGAGCGGTAAGCATTCAGGGGTTCAGGCAAGGATCAAAGAACAGGCTAAATTTGCCTTCTACATCCATTGTAGTGCACATTGTCTCAATTTGGTGTTAGTTGATGTAGTCAAAAGTGTCCCAGAAACAGAGGAGTTTTTTTCTTTGTTACAGAGTCTTTATATTTTTACCTCTGCCTCATATGTGCACCCAAAATGGCTGTCTCTCCAAAGAGAAATGTATGGCAGAACAAGAGAGCTGCAACGTTTAAGCGACACACGTTGGACATGCCGATTTCTAGCCCTACGTAATATTATGGACACTCTACCTGCCCTTAAACGACTACTGCAAGAGATTGCTCAAGAACGTCATGGTGAAAAAACTGTTGAGGCCCGAGGTCTTCTGGCTCAAATTGACCTAGAATTTGTTGTGCATCTTGTTACTCTGCGTAAGTTGTTTGGGGAGACAAAGCTACTTCTGACATGTTACAGCCAGAAACTGTTGATCTGTCAAGAGCTGTTGACTTAGTAAATGCTTTAGTCCAGACATTGAATGACCACAGGCAGGAGTCTTTCTTTGATAAGTTGTGGGATGAAGCATTGAATATTTGTGAGCAGTGTGATTCTGCAACAATGTCAGTGGCGAAACGTCAGAAAATGCTGAGCTCTAGACTCAGTGGCTACTGCACACTAAGCACTGTTGGTCAGAGGGAGGTAGAACGTGACAAAGATATGTTTCGCACGTCATTTTTCTATCCTGTAATTGACAGCATCCTCAATGAGTTGAACAGACGTTTCTCCAATACCAACTGTGAGCTCATGAGAAGCATACAGTCTCTCAGCCCCCAGAGTGATGCCTTTTTAAAGGAGAGCAATGTTTTTTCATTTGGCCGTTTGTATAATGCAGAGATTGATGATTTAGGGCATGAGCTCCATCAATTTAAGAGAGTTTTGGACAGAAAAATACAGAGTGGTGAAGTTAAAAAGCCATGCAGTACAGTTGAGCTGGTTTGTTTTATTGAGCCATACAGGGAAGTTTTCTTTGAGCTCTTTAGACTGTGCAAGATTGCAGTAACACTTCCTGTAAGCTCAGCCTCTTGTGAACGGATTTTCTCCACACTGAAACTGATAAAAACCTTCCTGCGGTCCACCACTACTGATGAGAGACTCAGTGATCTTGGTGTCCTGAGCATAGAGTCCAGAAGGGCCAAGGCTCTGGATCTTGATGTATTTGTGGACTGTTTTTCCAGACAGCACAACCGCCGTATCCTGTTGCTGTAGTGTAGTGTATCTATATTTTATTAAAATTCAATTGATCCAGAATTGTTGTGCCAATTCAAATACATAACTGTGGACTCAACTGTCCACAGTAGTGGGGCTTCCATAAATAGGAAATGGCACATTGTTGTACCCTTTGTTGTACCCTGAAGTTTTGTTCACATTGAATTGACACACTGTATTTGTACCCTGTACTGTATTTTTCATTTTTATGGCCCTATCTCTTTTGCACCTGCACTCACTCTTGTACAAAATAAATGTTTGTATGATTTTAAAGTAAAATAAAGTTTATAATCTTTAAATATCATTTGTTGCCATTTTTTAATGTGCCCCTGGTTAAACACTGGCCCCTCCTTGGCCCCCCTAGTAAAATTTGTCTTGAACCGCGACTGGTCTGGAGGTATACTTATTAGATCAGATTGTTTTTAATTGAAGCAAAACACAGATACAAAGGTAAAAATATAAACAGAAGACATACTAACATAAAATATAGCAAGTTCAAAAGTATATACATAAGGCTTTTTCCTTCGGCGTCGCGCCATAAAGATCTCGCTGGATCCGCTCCTCGGCTATCAACGAGAGGAACGTCTGTTCTTCCTCAACAGACAACGAAACAGCTATTTTGTGGTTGATACAAAAAGGTGCGTTTGTTCAAACAAAAGTTGCGTCCGCTCCTTCGCTGGCTGTGCTGATTTAAATCTAGCAGGTCTATGGGTCTCATGTCACAAGTTCATTGATGCAGTAATGATGATTCTCTCCGGCCAATCAGTGATCAACAGAGTTTACACGTCACGTTTTGGTAACGGTACGGTTCGCTTGGAACCTCGGCTGAGGTGGTACTAAAAAAGTACCAGGTACCAGGTACAGTATCCAGTGGAAAACCCCCCAAAAGTGAACCGTACCGTGCCATACCATGCAGTGGAAAAGCGCCAAAGTTCTGCGCCAATTCGCAGAACTTGTCAAGACGGTCACCTGTTATGAGTAGAAGGATGACTAATATATTATATATATACATTTATAAAGGAAGAGAAAAATCATGATTTTTGAGCAAACGTCTTTTTTTTCGTTATAGGAAATTCTTCAAGGAATGTTGGATACTTTCTATGTATTTGTGAACAAAAGACTGAATTCTTGGACCATGAAGTACTTTTTATAGTAGACTATGGAATGTTTTTTATATGTATAAATGTATAGACACTTCTGTTCAGTTGAATCTTTTTCTCAAATAGCAGTCCTTCAGCTTAAATCTTCTGTCAAAGCATGGATGTACGTTCAAACTGACCTAATTTTTATCCCAAAATTCAGTTTTAAAGGGATTTAAAAGTTAGTTTAACTCCAAAATAAGTATCCAGTAACCGTTTACTCACCCATTACGTTACCTTCAACCAAAACGAAACATTCCACTGAAGAAAGTGGTTTTGGAATAAGTAATGAATGTGAACAAACCCCTTAAGAAATCAGCCGGTAGGCTGTTTTAAAGCTAATTTTACTCTCATAATATTTTATTAGTTTCACAAGATTTACTTTAATCGTTATATTTCAAGGTCAACGACAAAACAAAACAGCTTTTGAACTGCAAGTTAATTGAATGTCCAATAGATGGCAGAATACACCAAGACTTCGTATTGTACCCCTCTGTAAACTCAACACTAAAAGCATAGTTCACCTCAAAATCATTCTGTTAACGGTTACTCACCATCACGTCGTTATTGGCCCGTGTGGATTTCTTTATTTTTCTGAAAACAAAAGGATAAATTCTGTAGAATGCCTTACAAGGAATGCTGACTAAAAATGTCACGTCCACAAAATCACAATAAAAGCAGTCCTTATGATTATATTTCAAGTTTTCAAAAACCATATGATAGTTTTGTTTGAGGAACTAACAAACATTTATGCCTATGTTAATATAATCTTGCCCTCAAGTGGGCGGTTGACCGTTGGACTTGAAACTTCGAGAACCAATTCACTTTACCGAGTGATTCATGCAAAGATTCGACTCAAATGAATCATTCATTCAAGAATCAGCCGCTCTTCAAATGTAGCCTTAGTAACGGATCATGGTTTCTGATGGAATCGATATTCGCTTGAATATGACACCTTTATTTTTGAGATTTTGTCATTTTCGAGGCATTTTGTTCAGTAACTTAATCTTTATTGAACGGAAGATATAATCTTAATAATTGTTCCTTCAGTTTTGGTGTCCTGTTTTGTTAGACTAATTTAGTTGTAAGTTTTTTTGTATCAATTTACAAAATAACATGACTAACGTTAATTCATTGAAAAATAACTTCACATGTGAGTCGCACTCTATAACGTTAGGGACCCTTGGCGAGCGCTGTGTGGGGTTTTAACGCTTTTCAATCACGTAGGTAAAATCGCCACGCTCCCTGCGGTCTCCTGTGCGTCTCGACGCTCTTTGTGTTGAATGTGATCAGACAGCGAAACGAAACACACCAAGCGTCGTCAGGTGCCTGGAATCACACCGACGCCGATCACATCGCAAACACCGGCTTTTCTACAGTCTTTAACATCCACATCACCACCTTATATCTTTAACCAGGTTAGTGTTTGTTTGGTTTGCCTTCTAAAAGCGTACGGAATGAACGCAGGGCGCGTTGGTGCGCTGCAGTCCACTGCGGAACACGCGCATAACGTTATGTGTTATACGTCTTTATTTGTGTTATTTATACACTAAAATCTATCGATCACAAATGCGTTAGGCGTTTAATCCTTGATTTGATTATATCTTTACAAATACGCCTTAACGTTACAGAAACAATAATGTGAATCTGCTGTCTTAAATTGATGGTAATACAGTCGTAACGTTACTTTGATGTACATGGTACTGACGTTGTAACTTACTCCAAGGTACTTTTTACAATACCATGGCAATACAAAGGTACATGTTTAAAAAGCTATGATAGTATATTATATTATGTCCAAACCATATTACCGTGTCATTTCAGTGTTTTTAATGCCAGGCTGTAGGCTACTATGGTACATTACATTAGAATGGCATGGTAAATGTACCAAAACAGGTTGTACTTTTTTGTCAATTACATATACAAACAAGTACTCTTGTATTAGCATGTTTCTGACATGTAATTCTGTATTTTTATTTTTTAGTTGCCTCCAGTAAATACCACTGTATTTGAATATGATAATTATTTAGTTCCATGGAATGAAATTATATTGAAATGTCATGATATTGCAGCGTGGTGCCATCACTTTATTATAGTACAACCTCAATACTTCCTTAAAAGTGTATTACAGAGTAACCTGAAGTTAAGAGTCTTTCTCAAGTGGTGATCGGATCGACCTTATGGGGTTCAAACCTGCAACCTTTGGATTTGCAAACCTAAGCCTTCAACCTTGAATTTGGTGCAGTTATTTAAATTGGCTTAACTTTGGAGTAGTTTGGTGTAGTAGTTAAATAAAGAGCTGAGGCAATGAATAGATGGTTGTTGGGTTGAGTCCCAAAAGTACCAATTGATAACCTTTGGACCACAGTTCAGAGCGTAATGTATTAAAGAGGTTTTTAAGATGTCATAGTGTCAGTTATGAAGAATAACTGGCTCTTCTGCATCATATATCACTGTCGTTGGTTTTCACGAAACACTGCATAATTTAATAATGCAAACAGTGTTTTATAACTATAATATTGATGCGTTTAATCTTCTGT
Organism: Oxygymnocypris stewartii; assembly: GCA_003573665.1. Taxonomy (NCBI): domain Eukaryota; kingdom Metazoa; phylum Chordata; class Actinopteri; order Cypriniformes; family Cyprinidae; genus Oxygymnocypris; species Oxygymnocypris stewartii. The sequence continues at coordinate 184,078 of QVTF01025857.1, forward strand.
CCCACCACAGAAAGTCAGGCTGTAATCTAATTATTTTCAAACAGTCTATGTTTGGTTGTTTCAAAGACACCATTCAACTTTTGTTGTTAGTTCATATATTTCCATACTCTTTCAATATGTTGTTGAGATACAAAAGTGATATTTGATTTCAGTTAATAGCAATACTAAGGTGGCCGAGAGAGCTCAACGCGCTGCAAATAGAAAAAACACCTGCAAATTAAGGAAAAAAGTTCCTCAATTTTACAACACACATGCTGCAAATGCTCACAACACAACCAAAAAAGAAACACGCTGTAAATGCTCACAACACAAACAAATAAAGAAACACGTTGCAAATGCTCACAACACAAACAAATAAAGAAACACGCTGCAAATGCTCACAACACAAAGACATTTTATTTTCAGCACGTTTCTTTTTTTGGTTGTGTCAAAATGATGAAAATGTTTTCTTGATTTGCTGGTGCTTTTTCTATTTGCATGTGTTTTCTGAAGTTGCAGCGCATTGAGCTCTCTCGGCCACCGTACAATACTGTATTGTTCATGTCGGTAGTGGCCTGAAATGTAATACGCAATGAAGTTTAATGCCTAAGGTTAAGGGATTTTTCAAATCTATAATCTTAACAGTAATTGCTAGTAGGGATGGGACGAGATCTTGTGGCACAAAATCTTGCGAGATCCGATTTGTCTCGCGAGATTTGTCATTAGAGCTGCACCATTAATCGTTAAGAAAATGCGATCTTGATTCAAACACCCACGCAATCTTTTTCCTGAATGACAACGATTCAGCTATGTCTATTGTGACTGTTTCACATGGCGAGTGTCAGTATAGCGTGAGAAGCACGTTTTGAAGCTGCCCATGTGTGAATGCTGTCATTCACTGATATGGGCGGCCACAAAACACGCGCGCTGCTCATGCTCCACAGTCAGGGCTCTAGACTAACTTTTTGCACTGGTTGCACTGGTGCGCCTAACTTTATAGGCAATGTTGACTTGTAAACAATTAACTAACAATCTGGTCACAATTCTACAAGAAAGGTAACATACTGAAAAAGTGAACTGAAATTTAAACTTAACCTCTCAAGATAAATGAAATTAAAATAAAATCTAAATTAAGTGTTTTAAGGGCTTCAAACTGAACATCTCGTGGCTCAATGTCTTATGGACTATCCTCCATTGCAATCACATGCCCCTCGGATAGCCAACTCCTGTAGTTTGTCCTTCTTGATCTTTGGTCTTGGCTAAACCAGCTGGCCACACTCTCTCTAGCATCAAAATCTTCCAGATTTGGTCCCTCTACACTGTGTCTGAATGAAGGGATGCTCTAGTGCAGTGTTTCTGAAACTTCTCTGGTCGCACCCCCCCCCCGAGAGAAAAAAAGCACCTGTTCTGTCTAATTGTCTGTCTGTGCTCATACTGTATTTCAATGCAGCCAAATTCTCAATCAAACTGTTTTACTTTATATATTTTACGGTTTCTTTTGTCAGTCAGCGGGATAAATATGAAAGTGACTGAAACACAGCCCATTAAGAATATATACCAGGTCTCCCTTCCAAGTCTGCACAAAATCCTAATTTATAATTTTATTGAGCTGTTGTCTGATGAAATCAAATAATACACAGAAGATAAGACAAGACATTTCCTGTGCTGTGATTTCTTCTATATTTGCATGTAAACTTAGAGACTCAATAATATCTGTTTTAGTTTATTTACTAATCTTTTGAGGCTATTTTCGTGATTTCATTCATCATTCAGTAGCCAGCATCAACCACCCTTCCTCATCGGAGACATGAGATGCAGTCCAACAGTCTCTCGCTGTAGGTGTTTCGTGCTTGTAATGATTTCTGTACGGTTCTTTCTCATACAGTTTTAAATACTTTCACACTGCAGACGTGTTTCTGCATTAGTGCATGCCTCTATTTGATCGTGTCACCTCATTGTTCGGTACAATTTATTCGGTCTTCTCCCTTACTCGGCCGAACATCAAAATAGCTTTTTTTTTGTTGCTATTTTCGGTTGGCGAACATTCGTTGTATCACTAGTACTTCCAGGGCTCTAGAGTGCGACCAATTTGGTCGCACATTAGACCTAATTTCTCAATGGTGCGACTAAAAATAAATCTGAGTTTTTTTGGTGCGACCAGCCATTCGAGAAAAGAAAAAGTCTCTGCGACTCTGAAAGTCTCCCTGTGGTTCAACAACAGACAAACATTAGGCCCATCATGGTCTAAACCAATCCGAGATAGTGAAAGGCGGACCCCCCCTCTGATTGGCCGTGGTCCAGATATTTCTGTACGTGTGTGAAGGTTTGAAAATGCGTGTGCTGCTGCAGTCAGACTGAGAGAGAGGTGAGTATTAGAGATGCGTACAGTGTTGCCAACTTAGCAACTTTTCAGACCCCCCTAGTGACTTTTTTTAAATACAATTTTTCCCTATATATTTTATCATTGAGGATTTAAAAATAAAAAAATGTCTCGTTCTCGTGAACTCAGTCTCGTGTCTCATCTCGTCTTATGTGATAAGTGTCTCGTCACACCCCTAATTCCAATCATAACTTGCCTCAGAACACCAAAATATCTGTTGCTGAAACGGAATTGACTTCAAAGGATGGAGAAGCAAATAACTGGCACAATGTCCATCTTGTTACAGGTTCAGAAATGTCCTTAAAAGTGTTTTATTGTCATACACATCTTTATAACTTCCTGTTCATGGGATGCGCTTGATCTCACATATGATTTTCTGTAAATGGACATTCAGTACAGTGTAAATCAAGAGTCTAATCTGTGGTATCAATGAATAGCCGTTGACCTTGGCCATTTGTTTCAAGTCGATTGCCCTGCTTTGACTACACTGGCTACTTTTCCACCGTGTTTACTGCAAGCGCTCTTTATGTTCAGACCTCTTGAGCCTGTATAAGAGATGCTTTATGCAAGTTAATTTGTGGGACGGATGTGGGTTGCATTGGTGAAAATAACTTGTGGGTATGAATGATATAAATAGCGACTCTCTTCCAGGTAACAGAGGATAGTCTGTTTCAGCAGTTCAGGAAGTTTGATGTGTTTTAAGTGTGCAAAAATGACATCCAAACAGAATCCACTTTGTGAGCTTTACCTGGTTTTTACCGGTAACTGGTTTTGCTGGATTTCACTGCAGGCATTATTTGACATGAGACTGTCAGTTGGATTTAGCGTTGGTGTCGGTTTTGCGGAGTTGACATTTATTGACGTCGTCTTGAAATCACCTTGAAAACACCTGTTACAATTTCCTCAGAATCTGTTTTCAGAAAATATCCCTTGTTAGAGTTAAAGAAATAGTTCAGCCAAAAATGAAAATGTTGAATCAATATTTACTCACCCTTGGGCCTTGCAGTATTTAAGATGAGTTTTTCTTCATCGGTATATATTTGTAGAAATGTAGTATTACATCACTTTCTTACCAATGGATCCTCTGCAGTAAATGATGGATTTGTTTCTTACAAACATGCAGCTGTTCACTTCACTAGATGTGAATTGATGGACTGGAGTGGTGTGGATTACTTGTGGATTATTGTAATGTTTTTATCAGCTGTTTGGACTCTCATTCTGACGGCACCCATTCACTGCAGAGGATCCATTGGTGAACAAGTGATGTAATGCTAAATTTTTCCAAATCTGTTTTGATCTTAAATGGTCTGAGGGTGAGGAAATATTTCGAATTTTGAGTGAACTATTCCTTTAAGACTATATTTCCCAAAATGCAATGCTGTGGTGGTTACATTGGAAAGCTGGTAGCTGTACCTTAAGAAACATTCTGAACCTATGTTTCTGACAGTAACTATTTTTTTTGTTTTTAAACGTGGAAGCAAACAGAATGCATTTTGCATTTAGAAAATTTCCTCAAGAGATTTGCTTTGACAGCATGCCTCAGTGGGGATAATTTCGCCTACGTGTGTAGCTCAAGAAAAGGCCCTTTTTGGCCTGGAGTAAAGGGCTTGCTCTCTGGGATCAACTCTTGTGTTGTTTGACTGTCAAATCAGTTGCAATATTCTGGCTGAAGCTCCTTTAAAAACATCCTGGTTGCATAATGGCCGTGTTCTGAAAATTTCAAAAATGTTATCCATGCACTGGGGCATATTTCATGTTTACAGAAACATGCCAATTCTAAAATCCAACATTTACTGTTTAGTAACCAATGTGATTTCATTTAGTAAACTTCAACTTAAAGCAATTAAATTGTTTGACAAGAAAAGGAGGAGGGATGTTTTCATTCAAAAAACATTTAATTGGACGGAAATCTGTGTAGTGCAGGATGATGTCATCAATCATTTTGTTCTATTTCCCAGAAAAGACTGTAAATTAAATTTAAAAAAATCCTCAGCTGTTCTAGAATGTTTTAGAATATTCCAAAGACTGTCATAATTTTCTAGTTTGGACTTGGATATGGCAAATATCCATTTTAATTAGATTTGTAGACTTTTCGCACACATTTTTTACATGTCATTTGCACAATATAGCCTAGTCGATTTCTTTGACAGTGTTTTCCAGAATCAGAGACTATCAACCTGTTCGTGTTGCTTTCTTGACCCTCCAGAAAAATGTACTTGCATGAGAAGCCTGAAGTAAAACAGACAGGAAGAGCAGTGTTGTAAATATTATGAAAAAACTAATTTGAAAGTTTAAAAAGCAAGAGTTGAATCTTAAAAAGTTGAATCTTGTTTTTGACGTTTTGTCAGCATCATTCTTATGTACATTTAATTACGCGAATACTTGTGAACTGTGGTTATATTACAATGATGTATCAACAAATAGCCTACTGATGTTAACAGCAGTACTTTTCATTATACTCACTTATTTGGGATGTTTAAGTACAAATACAGTGTAATTAGTCTTGTGGCACCACAAACACTGGCTACTTACACAGATGCAATCATGACTACGCATCATAGCAATGTTTTCAGTGAACATGCGAGATTAAGTGCTTGGAAGTGGCGAAATTAATCTTTACAGCTGGAAATTGTACTTCCATTGTGTGCAAATTAATTTCTGGGTAAACAAAATAGTATGTAGCTTAATTATCATATTTCTTTAAGATATAATAAAAAGTGTTATTATACGAATTATATTCTCGGTTACTTGTGATGTTTAAGTACAAACTGAGAGGCTAAGTTTTGTTGACAGCTGCAAAACTACTTTAGGAGATCATATACTAGAGTTGTCCATCTTTACTTAAAAAAAAATTGGTTTCTTAGAGCTGGAATTTGTCGGATTTTGTAATTCCATTGAGTGTTTCTCTGCATCGGTGTGATCAAATTAAGAAGACTGGAAAAAATGTACATCGTTTTATTATAGCATTTTATCAAGATGTGGGCAGACTTTTAGTCGTTTGAATTGTAATAATATCATGTGCAAATTTAATCAGGCCTAATTACTAAAGTACGTTTACTATCAGTTCTTGGGTGTGTTACCCGCCCAACTTGGCTAACCTGAAATTCTGTCAGACCAACAATTAATATTTGTGAATGTTGTCAGTACAGTACAAAAACGTATTTGTCCAACTGCTGGTGAAAACGCTGGAGCCTATTTAAATTATTCATCAGCATTTTCCATAGCTGTCCTATGGTTACGTAAGTTTCCGAGGGAAAAGGCACTTTCTCTGTGAATGCTGTTCCACTCTATTTCAGGCCCTCTCGCCCCACAAGTTTCCTCTAAAGTGCAGGAGTTGTAGTTTTGTTTAACTGGAAACTGATGTTTTAGATTTGATATGAGATCTCAAAAATTCCAAGTGAGTTCTTGCAAGTTCTAACAATGTCATAATTCCAGGATGCAACAAATAAAACAACAAACAAACTAAAAGTTTGGCCATTGCATTTGTGGTGTAGATCAGTTAGCCTGATGCAATATAATCTGAGTAATTACAAAAGGTGCTGTCAGTTTTGGATATGTCCACGTGTGCATGACTATGCAGCATAGATATGTTTTAATCTCATAATGTAAATTGTGTCAGAGGCAATTTAAGCCCTCTGTTTGGCATAATATACTACTGCTTAGTTTAAGATAGCACAGTATGTTTGCTTATCACACAGTAGTGTGTACTAAGGTCTAAAGTTCTCACAGCATTACCTTCTTTTCTCAGAAGATCTTCCCCTACCAGGAAGTACATTCAAAAGCCTGTAATTAAACATTAAACATAATAATAATTACAAATACATAGAGAGTTTAGACAAATGTGTAATCTGATTGCAATTATACTTTATCATGGTATACACAACAATTGTGTTTACAAGAACTGCGATTTCTGATACTTAAGTCTGAACCACTAGTCAATTATTTAAAAGTAGTTTTGTACATATCTATTAGTAATTTTATCATAAAAGTACTTTGTAGCAAGACTATAAACAGTTTACTATGTTTTTTTTTACAGAACAATTACAAAACATCCTAGATTTTATTTTTATCAGCAGTATTTTGAATAGGCAGACGTATAAATGTGGATAAAGGAACAGGTCATCCAATATGTAGATGAGTTTTTCTACATTCAGATTTGGAGAAACGTAGCGTTACATGACTTGCTCACCAATGGATCCACTGAAGTGTATGGGTGCTGTCAGAATGAGAGTTCAAACAGCTGATAAATACATCACAATAATCCACAAGTAATCTACACCACTCCAGTCCAACAGTTAACTTCTTATGAAGTGGAATGCTGTGTGTTTGTAAGTAAGAAACCCATCATTAAGGCTTTTTCAACTTCAAACTGAAGTTAGCCTCCAGCTAAAACATGAGTCCTCTATCCATAATTATAATTTTCATCATTAAAAAATGTCTAAATTAGGAGATAAATACAATCATATCAAGTACCTTTTACAAGCAAAAACAGCTCTAATCAAATATATTGGTGTATTTTGATGTGAGAGGACACCAAGGGACACCAATTTTTTTTTTTTACTTAAGGAAATTTTATTATGGACTCATTTTGTCCGGAAGCGACAGTTTAAAGTTCAAATGTCTTGATGAATTTGTTTCTTACAAACGAGCAGCTTTTCGCTTCTCAAGACAAATTGATGGACTGGATTAGTGTGGATTATTGTGATGCTTTTATCAGAGTTTTGTACTCATTCTGACGGCACCATTCACTGCAGAAGATCCACTTGTTGTGAACAAGTGATGTAATGCTAAATTTCTCCAAATCATCTGGAGAAACAAGCTCATATATGCCTTGGATGGCCTGAGGGTGAAACATCTTAATTTTCACTCATCTATACCTATTAAAAAAACTGAAAAGTATTTGTTTGCCTATTATGTAAAACCACAATAGAAAAACATTTTAAGCGCTCTCAAAGATGAACTAAGTAGTGTTACACCCACTCTTAATACAGACAGAATACCGATAGAAGGGTGTTACTTTCTTATGAATAATTTTAGCAGCAAATTATGTAATGTATCATATTTCTGGGTCACTGGTCATTTTCGAGTTACTGTTAAATGTGATATGATGCGAGTAAGCCATATTTGTATTATTGTGTGTTGTGCCTTGGGGTTGTTAAAATACTAGTTTCAGGTTTAGTAAGATTTGTTAATCTAATGGAAAAACTGGTGTTGACCTAATTTCTGTGTGGGTATGTGGTATCTTTTTCTCTTTATTGCTTTTTGCTACATGTGAAAGTATTCCGAGCTGCTGGTTTACTGCTTTTTACTTCAACTATAGAGTGGAGTTTTAGGTTTTCTGTTTTGTGTGTTTCATAGTGAAGTGCTTAATCATTGTAGCTAAGATTAATTATTTTATACAATGGTATATTGAAGAGAAAGTGTGTGGGACGTCAAGTGTGTGCCTGTCCAGCCTGTCCGTTTGGCAAAGCTAGGCAGTTGATGTGGCTTTAGAGAGCAAACTATTGAATCGTGAACAATGCCTGGCTAAGTGAGTTTCATAGCATCCAGCTTCTTTAGATCCTGAGCAAACTGTCAAACAATTTCAAAGTCTTTCATAATTCTTGTCACCAGTGTCAATATTACAAAAAAGGAATACTAGCCTAAATTAAAGCGGACATATGAGGCGATTTCTTGTTTTCCTTTTCTTTAGTGTGTTATGTAGCTGTCTGTGCATGTATAAGATCTGCAGAGTTACAAAGCTCAAAGTCTCCCACAAAACTATTCATTCTATCTAAAAGAGAAGGCTGATCCAGACCGGGCTAAAACACCTCATTGAAACACGCCCCCATATATGTGTGTGTGTGTGTGTGTGTGTGAGTGAGGGGAACAGGGTCACATCACAGCGGAGTGTACAACCCGTCAGAAATCATAGCATGTCAGCTGTCTTAACCGCGGCTTGTGTGCAAATACATACGAGCATCATCACTGTGCCTGTCACGCAACTCAGTTCCACCCTCGGGCTTGAACTGATGGTAAAACTAAAGACATTATTAACTGTCTTTATATTTACTTTGAAAGCTAAAGTTTGCGATTATGGTAAGGGGCGTCACATTTCCGATGAGTGCGTGTGGTGTTCGGCCAATCATAATGCACTGGGTCAGCTGGCCAATCAGAGCTGACTGTGCTTGTTGGGAGGAGGGGCAATGTAGAAAACGAAGCATTTGAGAGAGGTGGGGCATAGAGGAACTACAATAATGTACAGTAAAGCTCAAAAAGCTCAAGCTTACGCAGGACAAGTAAACAGTCAGTGATTAGGCCTAAATAAGAATGAGAAACTAATTACAAGCAATAGGACAAAAAACTACGGTAGAACAACAACAGAAAAGTAATCTTCTTATTAAAGTTACAAAAGTGATTTAGTCCAGAGCAGAGAGAGATTTTCTCTCTTTTGCTTAACATGAATGACAGACAGCAGGAATATTAGATTGCTGTCTCTTTAAGAGCTGCCCAGATCCAAAATAATCTTACTAGGGCTGGGCGAAACAATGAAATGTCTTTTTTTTTAAGAACATCTGGCTTATTCTTTCTTGTTTTTCTTTTTTTTAATGATTTTTAACTAGTCAACTTGGAAATGTAACTACATGATTCAAGTAACTTTTTTTTTTATTACCCCTCTAGTTAAAGGTGCTGTATGTAAGTTTTTGACTCTACTAAAGCATACAAATACCATAATATGTTTGCAGATATTTAAGAAAAATGCTAAGTTAACATACATGTTAATCTGAAAAACAATGCTGCATGTGAAACCCGCCCACTGCCAGTTTACCCAATTGTATTTCTGCACCCCGGGTTGCCAGTTGGCGGAAAACACAGCCTATTTAATTTCCTTCATCATCATGTGCGCTCGTTCCTGTTGGTGTCGTTAATATGGCAACCTGCGTGTGCGTCAAGTCTGAGGAGGGGGGGCCGGGTGAAAAATACAACCCTCTCCAGTATTTTGAATTCGGACTGCAATACCTAGTGTCAATCCAACATATACAGCACTTTTAAAGAAAATTCTATTCCAAGTGCACCACACATGAAGTTGTCAACATAGAGTAAATGCTAAACAAATATATAAAAAATATTAGACATACAGTAGTAGTTCTTCACAGAAAAAAACTATGGAAAAGCAGTGCTATCGAATAAAAAAAAAACTATTAAACATGGACGCGTTTGACTACTGTACTCGTGTCCCTTGTAGCATCTCATGCATGAAACGGCATTCTAAAAACAAGTTCAAGTTGAAAGAAGTTCACTCCCATCTTCTGGCATGTTTTTCTTATTCCACTGCCCGCCTCACATCACACAAAAACATGGCATTCTGTGTGAATGGCGCCTAGCGATAAGAGCGTCACACATGAGCGGTTAATCACGTTCGCCAACATGTGGTTGGATCATTCTTTTCTCGTTACTGTTATCATTGGCCTATTGTCAAAGTGTCTAATTCTAAGGTTCGGTATTATTTCATGTAAACAGTATATTTGTGTTCATGTAAAATAACTATTTGTCTTTAGTTTTCTGGAAGCCTTCCAGTCAATGTTTGCTTTAACATATCCATCCTTTGCTTTGGCACGATCCCTTCATTGAAATGCCACGGACCATTACGTCTGACACTGTTTAATCCCGCAACAATGTGAAACGCTAGAGACCGTAAAGTGACCCTGGTTATGCGGTCAACTGTTATGATGTCACAGCTGTAGTTATGTTGGCTGGCAGCACACGTGGAACAAAATAGTTTCCTTTGCATGCTTTGCAGCCGAGCCACTACTAGCCATCATCTGAATGGTTGGTATAGTTATCTGGGTGCTTTCTTCAAAGCTAGGGTGGTCGCTAAGTTCAGTTGGGTGGTTGCTATTTGCTAGGGTCATCTGTCATTTTTAGGGTCTTTTTAAGTGGTTACCAGGGTCATCTGGTGCATTTCTAGGGTCTTTTGAGTCATAACTATGACATTTTGAGTGATTGCTAGGGTCTTCTGAGCAGTTGTTAGGCCATATGAGTAGGGGTGTGCGATATTGAAAAAAAAAGATATCTCAATATTATTTGGGATTTTTTCGATAATGATAATTAGACAATATTTTGCAGAGTATGTTATTGTGCTGATAACTGACTACCGTGGACAGCTGCAATTTTTTATATTCTTCATATTCTGTGTGGTCAGTTCACATCACTGATGAATTAATATTTTCATTTAAGTTTAAATAGATTTTTAACACTTTTTTCTAAAAGTGTACATCTTTTGTGTCAAATTGTTACATTTAACCAGTCAATTAAGATAAAACACATTTAGGCTGTTACCAAACAAACGAAACCAGTATCATCAAAATGAATCTCTGCAGAAGTTGCATCTGAAGGTGTTTAGATTTATTCACACACTGTTTAATGCAGCTCAGAGGCACATGGAGTGCTTTAACCAGTTAAAAATGCATCATTTGACGTTTTAAACATGAATACTGATATTAAAAATTATAAAAAAAATGAAAATATACTTTAAATGTTAAATTAAATCGCCAGCAGGTAGCAGCACGTCACGGTTAACAAGTGAGTCGTTTGCGACTGAACCTCAAAACATCACAGAACAGACTGTTCTGAGACTCAAATCATCGCTGTAGCTGTTTGGAATTATTTTGTCAACGAAATGCAGCAGAAACAGGCAATATGATGTATAAAATGTAAATCTCTTGATATTAACTTATTGTTTATTGAACTGTTGTATAAATCAATATCACATTTGTAATCATGCTTATTTTCTAAGAAAAAACTGCACTCTTTGTGTGATTTGAATCATATGAAATGTAAATATATACATTTTCTGCCCCCATACCTTGAATTTTGCGATCACTCTTAATGCATTTGAATCGACTGAACCATGCAGTGACAGAACACAGTCTAAATGCGCACGTGCACTGTTTAACCCCTTCATCACCGCGTAGGCTAATGTATGCTACGGGTTTTCTGAGGGTCATTTTGGGGTGATTTCTAGACATTTTGTGTGGTTGATAGCGTCTTCTGGCTACAGGCTCAAGTGAAGTCCACATAAAAATCCACATTCGAATGCAAAACGCTGCATTCGAATTTTAGGTGTGCATCAGGCAGTTTGGCACACAAAATGTGATTATGAGTTGTCGTTGCATGTTAATGCTTTTTGTTTTAGCCTGTCCAGTTGAACCCACTCGTTGCGGTGCTGCACATTCACAATATTGTGGAAAGAGAGAAAACATCAATGTAGAGCAGATGTTGTTTACCTCAAAACTGAAACCAAGCTGTTCACGCAGAACGCATATTTATTGCATTTTCTAGAGGGACATATATCATTGTTACACTCGCGTCTCACACAAGAGAGCCCAAAGCATGTACAATTCATGTAAGTTCAACTTTTAAAAAACATGTAATTACTAGATTAAGAAATTAGCTTGTTAGTGAAAGTGCATATTAACAGCGTAAACACGAACCTTGCGATCATATGATTAAATGTTAATAAATTAGGTGTATCAGCAATGATAAATCTTTGAGTATAAAGCGGCTCTGACAGAAAGGCAGAATCTACAGAAAGGCAGAAAGGTAGATTACAGAATCTGTAATCTACCTCTTCTGACAGTCTGATAAAAGACTGTTCTTTTTCTTGCACTACTCGCATCTGCACAGTTTTGTTTTATTTAACTGGTTTGCACTCTATCTGCCATGTGCCTTATGTCACTTTATCTCTTTTTTTATTTATTTTTTATTGTTCTACAATGTCCTCATTTGTATATCTGTATAGTTTGTATGTACATATGCTTAAACCGTATTTATCTGTATTTTAATGTCTACTGTCAGTGTTTTATGTTAACTGTATGCACCAAGGGTCTGAGAGTAACGCAATTTCAATTCTCTGTATGTATGTACTGTACATGTGGAAGAATTGACAATAAAGCAGACTTGACTTGACTTGAAAGGCTGCGTGTGCCCTGACAGAGACGTGCTGTTTTGAGCTATGTGCTCTTTTCCTAAGTACATTACTTACATTTCACAGGTTTATTCTCTAGTGATCGACCGATATAGATTTTTTTATAACCGATACCGATTATTCGCATGTTTATGTACCCGATAACCGATATTCAGAACCGATATTTATTTACTGTTATAAAGTAAATAAATAACAGAGTGAAGTAAGTCCATTCTTCGCTTTCAGTCATCTTAACAACAAACAACTGTTGAAAATTAACATTCTTTCATGTAAAATTGAATCTTCAAATTACAACAATAAAAACATTTTATTTATAAAAAGCATCATCAGCAACACTGATATTAACAATAAGCAAAAGAATGTCTAATGTTTTCAAATGGAGAAAATAAAGGGCAGAAGTCATATCAACTTATTTAAACTACAGTTTTATTGGGTTTATAAGCTGTTTAATATGCTAAAGAGTGAAGAATAATTCACAGAATCATATTCTCTGGAATATTAAAATAAGCTATAACAAACAAAACATCGTATTTTATAGCATTTCTTAACTGGCATGTTTTATCAGAATTATCAAAATGTTTTTTGTCATTCTAAAGTGACAAAACATCGTATTTTATTGCATTTCTTAACTGGCATGTTTTATCAGAATTATCAAAATGTTTTTTGTCATTTTGTAAAGTGACAGTAATGGGGTAATCAAAATAGCCGTTTTACTCAATTTGCCTAAAATCTAATGCCTATTAATAAAACAAATCGGCTGGCCGATCAATCGGTCGACCTTTAGTCAGGAGTGGGTGAGGCTGACGTGAGTGAACAAGTAAAATATAAATTTTGCTAAAATATTTGTTGTTTGACATTAAATGTGCCATTTTGTAGAATTTTAAACCTACATATGTGTATTTTTATGATAGCAGTAACTGTAAAGGGACTATTGTAATAGGTAGCCTAAATCAAATGTAAACTAGTAAACTAGTCATTTTCTTTATTTTCTATTTTAATCCAGTGATTTTATCTTTTAATTTAGATATTTGAATGCTTTATAGAGCAATTTTAAGTTGTAATTTTCTGCTATCTGTTATGCAAACTATAATAGGTACAGCTGTCATAAAACCAGAGAGAAAAGCTACATGGTTAGAAACTGTAAAAAAATAAAAAAGTCAAATAATAGTATGAGTCAGTGGTATACCTATTGGTCACTGTTTAGAGGAGCTGACATTTAACCTGCTTTAGACCAGGTTAGTTTCCCAGCATAAGTTGCCACAGTGGCAAATTGATCTGGGCCAATGTTAAATTTGCTTTATGGAACCAAATAATTTGAAAATAAGTCAGACTAACTAAAATAAGCCTGGCTTATTTGGTTAACTTTTTTTATGAAACAGGCCTCTAGGCATTAAAATTCTCATATTTTCTGTATTGTATCTTATTGCATCGAATCGCATTGTGTTGAATCAAAATCAGATCGCATAATAGGGGTGAATCGTATCACATCGGTAGCTACTTCATATGCATCTTTAATTTATCGTATCGTTGGCTATGTATCGAGATGCGTATTGTAATTGATATTATATTATTTATGATTTCCTCGCTTTCCTTCCGTGTTAAAAGCGCAATGTGCATTTTACGTTCACTTTCAAATTAGGGGCAATTCAGCATCAAGCAGTTGTTTGTTTTTAGTTTGTTTGAGCTTTTCCTCACTTTCCTTCACTTTTAAATAGCTTAAAAGCACTGTGCGCCAAAAATATATGAATAAATAACGTACGTTGATTAGCAAAACAAATAAACCGTCAATAACAAGTTAAACTGTCAACACCATCTATCGCAGCAACCCTACTATTCTTTGAATCTTTTTTTTTTCAGTTTTATCATCTGCCATTTAAAAATCTTTACAGAAAAATGTAACCTAAAAAAATGTAACCTTTTTTGTTGTTTAATTGTTTGACTTTTTTATTTTCTTTCCAGTGTCTTCATTGTGATGGCACATCCGGTGGGCGTGTCTTTGGTGTGATTGACAGCTTGCGCTAAAAGGAATGGGCTACAGTGCGGGAAGGAAAGTGTAGACTACGCCCCTCAAACATCATGAGGCTCAACTTATCCTGAATCGCACACAATAACACAAACAAACTTCCTCGCCATGGGCTCCGTGTACCTTTGGAAGTTGTCCTCCCAAAAGCTGGGATTCTTCCTGGTGAGTTTCGGCTTCATTTGGGGGATGATGCTGCTTCATTTCACCATCCAGCAGAGGGCGACGCATGAAAGCAGCGCACAACTACGTATGCAAATATTGGACCTCAGCAAGCGATATGTCAAAGCTCTCGCAGAGGAGAACCAAAGCGTGATGGACGGACCTTACGTAGGCACCATGACGGCATACGGTGAGTTGTTGAAATATTCGCTTTTCATTTTTGGGGTTTGAGTTATGATTTCGGTGGCAGGTTTATAGAGGGATTATGGTTCAGAGTTCAACATATGTTAATTTTGACTGGATGAATGGCTCTTGCATTCTTGATAAGTATTTCATAATGTTGAATCTGCATTGATTCCTGAAATCGTAACATCGTAATATTGCAATATTCGCAAAATTACTAAACATCAAGCTTTCTTGTTGTTTAAATGCAAATTTCAACCACAAAGTTTTCAAGTTTTGCATGTCATCTTTTGTCTGGATTTTTTTACTCCTGATTAAGTACCAGGTACAGGTCCAAAAATCCATTCACTGATGGTTTCTTATTTTATTTAACATTTGTATTAGAACTACTGTGAATAAAAATATAAATTCCAATAATCTAATAAAAAAAAAATGTATAAAGTAAATTTTATATAATCTTTAGCTAATTGCATAATGAATATGATTTTTTCAAATTGTACATAATATTTTGCTGTCTAAATTAACTTTTTCATCTAAAATGAATTTGTAATGTTTTATTTTTAATATATTTTGAAACAGTTGCATAACATTTTCAGCCATATCATTAAAATATATTTTTTAAAGTGATAATAATTGCATTTTCACTTGATGGGCAAAATAGATCTTTGGTGTTCAACCATTACAATAAAATATATTTAAAAAAATCAACTGTGTTACATTTATATTTTTGTAATCTTATATTATTATATGTTTTATTATATTAAGTTTTTAAGGTGATTAGGATTAGTTGATCCAAAAATGAAAATTAGGCTGTGTTTCACTCACCTTCGAAGCATCCTAGGTGTATTTGACTTTCTTCTTTCAGACGAATCCAATCAAAGTTATATAAAAAATTGTCCTGGCTATTCCAAGCATTATTATTGCAGTGGGTGGGGCTCCTTTATTCACCCTCCAGAGCCGTGTGAGGCACGTTTTATTGTGGATGTGTGCGCTTTAACGTGTTTTGAACTGTTGAACAGAAACACCCACCCACTGCAATGATAGATCTTCATATCTCGCTCTAATCTAATCGTGGTCAGTATATTGTCTCCTGTCTACATCACATCTCACTGCAGCTGCCTGTAGCCAATATTTTTTTTATTGTATTTAGGGCTGCAGCTAATGATTATTTTTATTGTCGACTAATCTATCGATTAATTTTCAATTAGTCTATTTGTTATTTTCTTATCAGTTCATGAATTCTTTAGTTAAACTATCAATAAATAATAACAGTAACTTCTGCTATCAATCTTTTAATATTTTATTCAAACGTTTTCTCATAATTAATACTTTCCAAAAAGAAAAAATAAGAAGAAGAAAGAGAAAGAAAATAATAACAAAGAAAAGCGAGGAAAAAAAACAATAAATAATTAATAAAAAAGAAAGCAAGGAAGCCAGAAATAAATAATAATAATGAAAGAAAGAAAGAAAGACAGAAAGAAAGAAAGAAAGAAAGAAAGAAAGAAAGAAAGAAACAGGAATATTCGTCCACATGATGTTTAGGATATATTTTCGATATTTAAAATACACATAATCACTACAAACAACTTATAAGTTGATGAAGAAGAAGAGGAAGAAGCCTAACTGTGATCATTATGAACTTGTTTAAAACACAAAATACATTTACTTGCATAGGCTATATTTGTGTCTAAATAACTACAGTTTTGCCATGAATAATTTTGCATGCCTCATTTCTTAAACCTGATATAGTGAATAGAACAAAGATCAATATAGCCATTATTGCACCCGTCTCCATGACAGCATGAAATGAAACGCATCGTCCAAAAATCCATTCACTGATAGTTTCTTATTTTTATTTAACATTTATATTAGAACTATTGTTTTTTATTTTTCTGCTTCATTTCATGTTTTTATTTTTATTATTAACGTTCTGTTTTGAAGTAGCCTGCCATGAGTGTTTTGTAGACCTATGTCAGTAGATGGGGATAAATCAGCATCTGTATTATATATTGGCAAGTTATGAAATATTTGAATCAATTGATTCATTAAAACCACTGAAGCAAAGAAAGAAAAAAAGAAAAAGAAAGAAAGGAGAATTACAGCGCAGTGATACGGTCAATAGAAATGCACATTATGGCTATATTCGTAGTTATTGTTTGGGACTGACAGCATTTGCTTACAGGTGAGAGACTTGAAATATTTGATTTATTCAGCAGATTAAAACATCTGCTTGAATACATATCTGTATATGAATGAACAGCTGAAGTCACAACCGCATTCAGGACAGGAGAGCGTCAGAATCAAAAATGGCGTCATAACTCCAGGAAGTTTTATCACAGCTGACAGCCCGTTTTTAAATAAATGAGCCCAGTTGAGGCTTGTCCTATCCATCACACAGTTAAAAAAACTAACAATGACTTTAAACGCTTTGTCAGCGAGTGTAGAGTGTAGAGGTGCGCGCGTCTCAGAGCTCTTGCGATCGCGCCCACGTCACTGACGGAAGCTCTGGTGGATCTTAAGATGAACCTGAATTGCTTCTCCTTCACCGTCTCTGTGAGTGCATTAAACCCGTCATGATTATATATGTCCGTTCATTCAGCATGAATCCTGACAATGTAAAGGCGTCAGTTCTATAATAATAGAATGCTCTATGAAGTGAAGTGATGTTGCCATACAAGCCTTTACCTTCTGCTCTAGAGTCTTGTTTTTGTTAAACATGGAAGAAAAACAGTCTTAAGTAAGGGTAACTGCTGGCTCGCGCAATGGACGTGGCTAAAGGTGCGAAGTGTCGACGCACTCCATGCTAATTGATGTAATCGATGCCGTTTACGAATCGCTGCAACCCTAATTTTATTATATTATATATTATTCTTCATCTTCAATGTTTAGGAATGATTTTATTACTATATTTTAAATAATTTATTTAATTTATTATAAATTTAAGTGTACTGATAACTGCTATGGTAAACCGATTTTAAATATAGGCCTAGTTTCTTCTTATTTTGTTTAAATAAATTCATGAACATTAGATTAAAACAAAACATAATTAATAATTAATATTTTATTAATAATAGTAATAAATATTGTTGTTACTTTTTTGCATTTGTTGTTTGTTAATATTGTTATTTTTTTGCATTTGCATTTTAAGGGCATTTTTAATTTTTAAGCTTTTTTGTTGTTGTAACAAATACCTTTTTAAAAGAACATATTGATCAAACCGATTATCGGTTTTAATGATTATTGAGCTGTTTTTCTTCAAAACAGCAAGACAATGTTTGTTTTCCATGTCCTGATCCCATTATTGTCTGTAAGATTTTGTTATTCCCATAAAACTTGTTTTACCTAGCTGTCTTGCAGCTTGGAAGATTTAAATTCATTATTTTAAGGATGTTTTTTATCATTTAAATGCTACTTTAACTTAAAGGACTGCTATTTTAACTTGAACAATTATTATCCAAATAATTTATAAATTAAATTACTTTTCCTGTGAATATTGTTGTTGAGTGATTTTTATAGAAATGAATATCGGTTTTAAAAAAACTGGTCAAAACGATTATCGGCTTTATCGGTTATTGTATTTTGAGATGGTTATCCTTCAAAACAATGATACAATTAATGTTTAACATGCCATGATCTCATACAATCTATAACATAATAAGGATTCACACAAAAAATTTTTTATACAGTTATGTTGCTGCTTGTGGGACTGACAAATAAGATAAATAAAGTTTGATACATTTGAAAAATAATTAAAATAAATAAATTGAAATATCACAAATGCGGCCCGTCCTGAAGGCTTTACTGCTCTCTGAGGGATTTACTGATCATGACGTCATGTCGTCCTCATCATTGTGAGCTACGGCACTCAGTGACAATATGGATTATACTCTCTTGTCTCCATCTGTCAGAGAAAATCCTGTTGGATTTGGATTATTTTTTGAGCCAGAGAGAATGCGATAAAATTAGTTTAAGATATTTTCAGTGAGTTTAACTTCCATAATGTGACATTTCTGCATGAAAAAGAATATTTAGCAAGAAGTAATGGGAGGGGATCGTTTGGGATTTGATTGGATGGGGAAATTGGGCCAGTCTTCACTAGTCATGCATCATGAGAAGTACATTTCGATTATGTCCTTCATTCTATTAGTAGATGTGTGTGAGAAACAGGAACAAGTACTTCAAGGCATTTTAAACTGGAAACAAGTATAACAACGTGTTTGTTTTCGGGTCAAGTAGCCTGGATGAACTGATTGTGAAAGGAATCTAGTTAATTACAGTAATTGTGGTCACCCAGAAGGCCACGTTCACACAGCAGCAGAATACGGTTGTCAATCTTGTTTTTGAGTCCTTAATACGGTTACATTCACACACAGTTTGGTTATTTACAGGCGTGACAACCACATTCTGTAACCAAACTCATACCTCAATTTTCAGGACTCACAACCGCTTTCTCGGAACACACGTGCTGTGTGAACAGAACAGGACTGGACAACTAGTCGTCTGTCACGTCATACTGCACAAGAGAGAGCCGCTCTGCTGCACAAATGCACGTCTACCGTGTTTTGTGTTTTCATGTGTGTTTTCTGTAACTTACAGTGATAGAGAAATCAGCTATGTGTCATATGAATGTTCTAGATTCAGTCAGTTTTTCCACCGAGCCGCTCCCGTCATCAGGTTTGTGTTCTGCGCGCGACTTAAATACCCCGCTCTCCACCCAAATTGAATAGCTGCTGTAAGTGGCTCGATTGAACTCTTGTTGTGTCAGAAAGTGATGAGACGTTCAGTTTTATGGATGTCGCCATCTTTGATTTTACTTTGGTCACTGTCGCTATGGTTACTGGTGAGAAATGAGGGCTTGACTCCCGTTGCACAACTGTAAGCTGCTGTGTGAACGAGACATTTCGAGACTCACACCTGTAAAGAAAATGTGGTTGTCAATTCCAAAAACTGACAGTGTGAACGTAGCCATAGTTAAAGAATAAAGCGTATTGTTGTCTAAAACAAGGAATCACTGAATCAGGAATCTGTACTAAATGAATCTCTGGATTCTGGTTCAGAATTACATTTGGATCATTCCAAACTGCACTCTTTCTCTGTCACTCTCAGCCAAAGAGCATAGTCATCTTTTATAGTGTATTATCAAGATGAAACTCTTGCTTATTGAGTTATTGAACGTATGGATGGTTTTATATTCCTGCAGGAAGCTTGTGTTTCAGATGAAGTCATATTTAAAAACCTGTTTGAAATGCTGGAGGTGTGTTGGACTCATTCGGATAAGTGTGTGGATTGAGCATCTAAATGGGCGTCGTGCCTATTAGTTCATCATAATTCATTCTATTCTATTTGTACAGAAGAAAAGATTAATGAATGCTTAATACACCTTAAAGTGTGGCAGAGAAGCGTAAACACATTTCTTGAAAAATGAATCTTGATTTTGGTATTATTTACTTATAATTACTCTTAATTATAAATTGATTATTCACACATTCATACATATATATATATATACACAAAATGAATTTTATAGAATTTTTATTTGGAGAAATTTTGTTATTGTATAATATTGTTTATTTTATTTTATTTTTATATATACAAAGTGTGTATTTTATTTGTAGAACAATTTTCTGGTTTGAAATATAATATATATTTGATAAATTTGTATATTTAATGTGTATAAAATACTAAACTAAAATGTATTTATACAGTTTTACTTATTTTACTGTTATATGAGCTATATATACAATTTCAATTTTTTAATATATATATATATATATATATATACTGTAACATAATTTTTTTATAAAGAGTTTTTCTTTTTTTTAAATAGTAATTATTGTATTATTTAATAATCATATTATATATATTTATATAATATAAATACTAAAAACAAAATAGGTAGATTTCTCTGCTTTATTGTAATGTTTTAGCTAATCATACGAATATCATATTCTGTTGTGCAGATCTGAAGAAGACTCTAGCTGTACTTCTGGATAATATAATGCAGAGATTATCAAAGCTGGAGTCTAAAGTGGACACTATCATGTACAACGGCACCAGTACCAACCTGACCAATGGAACCGGGACCCCTGCACCGAACCCTGTCAACCCAGAGAAAGTCAATGTGGCAGGTACGATGCTCTTTCTCATATTGAAGTAGCCTATTTTCTGGTAATCTTTCTGTTTCTTTCTTACTGCCCCACATTTCCAAAGTCCACGGCCCTCCGTAAACCTCGGAGTAAACACAGCACTCTTTACACATCATGGCACACAATCTCGTATGCATCACACACACACATCATGGTTTTCTTTCACATCTCCTGCCTTCTTTATTGGATCCCATTGATTTCCCCTCAGCTCCAAGATGATTAAAGACTGTGGGAGAAAACAAGCTATTTGTAGTTTCACCAAGTATTTGTTAGAAAAAAGGGCTTGGCTATGTTATGAGTGATAGCTTTGTAGTCAAACGTGATATTTATCGTCACATACTGTTTGATTTTTGTTTGATTTGTTCATGGAATGTTAAACTGCTTTTCTTTGATGTGAGATCCTCTGCTGAGGTGGTTTTAGTGGTTGACAGTTATACTTATTGATTTTTACTGTGTTCAGAATGTAGTGTTGTTTCAGGTTGTAGCTTGTCACTAAAGCAAAGTTTGACTTGGCTGCATTGAAGTTTGATGCTATGCATCAACTATGCGTAGTACCACAGTAATACTATGATTTGTGGACGTATACATAAAATACATAAAATTACAATACAATGGTTTTGGTCATTTACCACAGTAATACCATGTTTGCTTGCACACATACAATTGTTTTAGACATTTACTACAGTAAAATAATAGTTGAATATGTACAACGGTAATGCTGTGTTTTTGTACATTTACCGCTGTAATACCATTGATGTTGTTTTTTTATGTAAAATGATGGCACTTGGGTCCTATAGTTAAACTGTTTTGGCAGATTGGTCATTGTGGTCGTTGTCACAGATGGTAAATTGCACTATACTTTATAATTTCACACTATAAAAACTGTAGTTGAACTGTAGTTACTGCTGTAGCGAAATAATACCATGTTTGTAGGACATTTACCCCAGTAGTGCCATGATTTTGGTATTTTAATGCAGTGGTTTTGGTACTAAAGTAATACCATAGTTTTAGAATGGTAGTATGTTGTTAGACATTTACCAAAGTAATTCCAGTTTCTCATACAAACCCTGGTTGGGATATTTACCAAATATCATATACCATATTTTCTTGTACATGTACAATTATAACAACATTGTTTTGGTTATGCATGCACGGGAGGGGTGCGATTTTCGAATAGTAATCAAATAATACCAGTGATTATCGAATATTACTTTTGCTTAAAATGCCCATCCCTAGCTGTAATATGTTTGTTTTGGACATATAACTTAGCAATACCATATTTTTACAATGGTATTCTCAGAAGTGCCACATAAAACAAAACATATGGCTATCATTTAGTTCCATGCTTATATTAAAATACCACGGGTGTTACCATCTGATGCCATTACTGTAACATGGTTCATCCTCAATGCTTTTCTGTAAAGGTTGTATGTGTGTGATTTCTCTGTCACTGGAGTTGATGTGTGTGCGAATGTGATCATCGTCTCTGACTCACTGTGCTAAATATAGGCCAAACCCCGTTGAGTCATGTGGGGCATGACAGCGGCTGGATATCGCTAACCCTCTCTCTCTCTCCGACTGCTTTTTTGATAGACCCGCTGTGATGACAGTTCTGGTGATGGCCTTTTGATTATATCTCAAACCTAAATTAGTTTATAAGATGCATTAAGTTGCACAGACAGGTTAAAATTACAGTATGTGATGGATTTGTTTTGGGTTGCAACGATTAGTCGACATTATCGACAATGTTGACAATAAAAAATTGGTGACAAATATTTTTGTTGTCGAGTAGACGTTTGATCTCATATGACCTCATTTAACAGCCTGCAATAATGGGAGTTGACCAGTGTGACTCGAGCGCAAAGATGTAATTCAGCTCTCCTGGATGCAGTTTAAGAGAAGACATTCACAGCACTTCAGTGCTTCAAACCCAGCCAAATAAACCTGAAGCTGCTGAGCAGCGTTTGGATGAATATGTAAATATATGCTGCGCGCTTTCCTCTCAATAATGAAATAAACACAACAAAAACTGACAGCAGAGTGAAAGCAGGAGTTAAAAAATGCATCTGAATACAGTAATGTGAATGTTTGCATGAGCTCTGCAGTTCAGTAACGTAACGTTACTCCAGTAAAGTCCGGTCACATCATGTTTATTTACATAATACTTTATGCAATAGATAACCTTAATTCAAGCAGCCTTACACAAAAAAATAAAAACTTTTGAAGAGTCAGGACTGATGTTTGCTATTATAATTAGGCCAGAGCTACTAAATGTCAGTTTCATAAGTGCATCTTAGAGTTTGTATTCTCCTGGTTGCACAAACTGCAGATTATATGAAAATTATAATGTAAAAATATTAACTTACTGGTTATCGGTATTCAAATCGGCCAGGAGAAGGACTTAATTATCGGTTAACATTTTTCATATTGTGCATCCCTAAAAAATATAGTTGTTCATTGTTTATTCATGTTAGTTCACAGTGCATTTGCCAATGTTAAAAACACAACTTGTGATTTCAATAATGCATTAGTAAATGCTGAAATTAACATTACTTCTACAGCATTTGTTAATCTTAGTTATTGTTCATTCTTAGTTCAAGTTAACTAATGAACCTTATTGTAAAGTGTTACCAATTAATTGTATAATAATTGTTATTACATAATAGGTTTTCTAAAGCTTAAGTGGCCTTTATTTCTGTTAGAATATGTATAACTTAATATTTTAACTAATTGCAAAAGCTGAATAATCAAAGTATGCTGATTAATCAGTGAGATAATCGATGATTAATCGTTCTAATAATTGTTATATTAATCGATTATCAAAATAAACATTTGTTGCAGCCCTAGTTTTGTTGTGTTATTATGGCATTAGATTGTGTAATACTCACTGTTCGTCAATGCTTACTTGATTTGCGAAGATTGTGCACAGCGTAAATAATTTAGCTCTTTTTTCACCATTGTAAGCAGAGCTTATACGTCAATCATCACTAGTATAATAAGGTTGCTAAAGCAACATTTGTAATTTTTATTTAGCTTGACTCTGTTTGCTAAAATAATTCAAACAAAGCATGTAAATAAAAAATAGACAGCTGCCTTTAGCAGCTGCTTAACAATGTGCTAAAACCATTAAGAATCAACAACATGTTAAAATAAGCCAGAAGATGCTAGCAGTTGCTTAACAAACACGTTAAAACCACCCAGAAAACCTTTAGCAACCGTTTAACATTGCGTTTAAACAAAGAACAAGCTAGCAGATGCAAATCAACACACTAAAATAAGCCAGAAGACGCTGGCAGCTGCTTAACAAAAATGTTAAAACCACCCAGAAAACATTTAGCAACCACTAAACAATGTGCTAAAACCATCTAGAAGATGCCATTTTTTATAGTGCTGTTTTGCAGTGTGTTGACAAAATGTTGAAATGTCGTTTTAGGTCTCTGTTTGCTTAATAGACATGGTCAACATGCTATAGATGTCTTTAAGAACTCAAACCAATATTTTTAAATATAAATCATAGTTCAGGATGATAGCAGCTCGAATCTTTACACGCAGTCCCAAGCTCTCCATAGCGCTATTATTCCCTGACGAGTGACCGAGTGGGCCTGGCAGCTAGCGAAGAAAAGAAAGAAAGGTCCTGCTTCTCAGAGCTATCAAACAACTCTTTATAGTCCATCAACATGATGACAAATCTTAAATAATACTGTCTGAGAGGGCCTCACAAAGACTCATTGTGGTCTTCATGTTGGAACTGTAAACTGGTGAGTGTATGTGTGAACTCTTGCGCCCACATCAGAGAACATTCTCCTTCTGCTCGTTCTTACTGAGTTGCTCTCAATGGGTGCATTTAATTGTTTGAAGAAACAAATATTTTGAAGAAATTGAAGGGCTTTTTGTTCATAGGTCACCTGTTTAACCTCAAACTGTCATTTGTCATTCATAGTGAGTTGGACTATGAGATCGACACTTGCTTCTTGCGCTCTGTTGCACTATACTTTTGCTTTAAACAAAATTAAAATTTGGATTTCATTTGGTTTAGTAAAATGGTAGATTTTTTTTGTGGGAAATTAAGTGTTTATATTAACCGATTAATCAATAAATTAGTCGATAGATTAATCTAAATAAAATAGTCGTTAGTGGCAGTGCTACATGCCGTTAACATTTAAAATACTTGGATTACGACTGAAGAAAACATAAAAAAAAAATTCACATCATAAACACTGAGATATAAATGCTGTTGCCCAAAAAACAACCTAGCAACACTGTCTTAACCAAAATCCTGAGTCTCAGTTTGGTGGGAATGTTTGAAAGATTTGTTTGGAAAACATCGGAAAAACTGTTTAATGAAGCTAGTGCTAGCTCAAAAAATGACACACCTAACACATGTACTATGCTAATGTTGGATTGACATTATCTCGCGTCTGCATCTGCGAATCCACCCGATTAAAACCGCTGAACCGTTGCCCGCTGATATTATCTATCCAAACACGGCACGTTTCACCTCCGCTCTCTCTCTGTTTCTCAGAGGTTATCGGCTCTGCGTGCCAGTACCAAAGAGAGCCCAGGTGTTTGTGCGGCCCGTGGCTTGTGTGTCTATGTGTGTGTGTGTTTGTTTGTGCCAGCGGTGTCTGTTACCGTCTCTCTGGATGGTGCTGAAATGACGCCGCTGGCACGCTCTACGCTTCTGGCTCTTGACTAGAATCCTTGGAGAGAGAGGAAGAGCAAGAGACACAGAGATACCCACTGTTAGCAAACAGAATGGCTTGCTTCATTGTGCTCGTAGATGCCGCTGGTGGACGCAAGGCCAATGTGTAATTAATAAGCTAAACACTCGCAGGCCAAGAACAATTGCACAAAGACAGTGTTTTATCCTTGCTAGCTAAAAGAGACACGTAGGGTTAGAGTTACAGTTAAGGCTTGTTCAAATCAGGAATATTTTCTATTTTAGCATCCACACCAACTCAAGTTCTGTTTAGGATAAACATGCTGCAGTTATGACATCTGCCGCTTTAAATGCTCCAGCTCTTTAAACATCAGGTGGATTCTGATTGGCTGTCAGTGTTTTTATTGTTCATCAGCTAGAAAATGTTTTATTTTACCTGCATTTTGCTGTTTGTTTGATAGGCGTGAAGGAAGTTATGTTATGAGCGATAAACTTGTTGTGAACATTGTCCTACAACTTTTACATTTTTTTACATTCAAATGATCAGCTTATCTTCAGGGTTTCAAGTTGTGTTCGAGTTTTGCCACTTTTTGCATGATGTGCAACAAAAAATTTAGTTTGGTTTTCTTTTAATCTCTTAACTCACAGGGGTTGCACCAATTAAAAAATTCTGGCCAATAATTATTTTCATATTATGAGTGATAATTGGATGAAATTAAAGGCTTGTATTTTTCACTCTGTTAAATTGTATTTGTCCTGTTTCTCTATATACATGAATGATTACTGAATTTGTGTGATTTTTTTGTGAACAATGTCCTGCTACTTAGTGGTCAAATGTAAGATTTTTAAATAAAAACGATCAACGTCATTTCAAGGTTGCAAGTTATATATGAGTTTTACCATATTCTTCAGATATTGTGAAACCACAAATCAAGTTTGCTTTTCTATCTATTACATATTATACTCTTAAAAAGACCCAATACTGGGGGTTTTTTAATTAACAACCAATATTAAATTACTTTGCCAATAAGTGTTCTTCATGTTATGAACGATAAATGGAAATTTTAAAACTCTTTGGGCCCTAATTTAGTGATCTAAGAACAATGGTCTATTCTAAAGCGGCACGCTCAGGTGCACTCAGGGTGCGCTTTTCCAGCCAAATCCTTTTGCTAGTGTATATCGGCGCTCCCCCCGGCGAGTGGCAAAAGTTTGTGTGTCCCTATTCTCCTTAATGGATGGGAATGGGTTGTTTTTTTTGTTTTTTTTTGGGCATATGGCATAACCCAATCCAAGTCTAATCTCCCATTCCCTTTAAGAGCGAGTTGCGCTCGTGCCATGGTGGATTCGCTATTTAAATGGTGGAATTTTAAGGTGCACAGACTGAACGCGATTCCAGAGAGCAAACGGATCTGCTCATGCGCAAGAAAATAGGTAGGCTAATTCTGATACACGCAATTCTATCCATTATGACATGTAGGACATTTTTATATTCATGTAGTCTACACAATAATATTCTTTTACACTGTAATCCAGTGGTTCTCAACCTTTTTTTTTCCACCTGGCCGCACTATGGTCCAAGTGCTAATCTCACGGGCCGCACGCATGTAATTTACATATTACGTCATCAATACAAACCAACCAGATTTATAATATTATTTATAGCCTACATATTATGATATCTAAACGATTACATTTATTTAAATAAATAATTCTACTCTCCAATAATAAAACATCTGATGCTGTCTTGAACCAATTTTGTGAAATTCTGCTCAAAACGAGTAACAGCACAATGAAGTTGCGATTGTAAATTGCAGTCTGTAAGACGCGCACGGAAGTGTTACTTGACATTGCAGAAAGTGTGCGTTGTGAGCCTATGTTGATCCAAATATGGAAATCATTTTCTAATTTAATAATCTGAGGTTCTCTCCAGAGATGTTTTGCCACATTTCTGTAATTAAGGATGATCGCTGCATATAGTAGTTTATGGGTGTTTCTTTTTTGCCTGAACATCTTCAGTGTGAGTGGTGGGGCAAACCGAAAGTAAGTCCAGCACTCTCTTCACCGCTGATGCTGACACTATTCTTGTTTGAACGCGTTTCTTCGCTGGTATCTTCCACATTTAGTTTTCTCCCTTAACAAATTTGTCCTTTCTGATGCTCAATTTTACAGAACTAATGGCAGCTGATGACTATTTGAATTGAATTCTGCCAAAGTGCGCGCTTGTAAGTGTTTGTTAAATGCGTAACATTAATTACGTGAGTACAGAGGTCTGCTCATGTCTGAAAATAATATATGAAAAACTAAATTATTTTACATAACAAAAACATTAGCTTATATTTGTTTAGTACATTTTTAAATTAATGTAAAAACTAAAACTAATTGTAAAACTGAAATTTATTTTTAAATTATATTTAACACATAAGACTGGAACATTCAGCATGGTGGGCCGCATTCAGATTCGTGACGGGCCGCAGGTTGAGAACCGCTGCTGTAATCCTTTAATGTTTAATATTTGGCATGTTTGTGTGCTGCTGCATGTCTTCATAAATGTTTTAGTGAATTGTTGGCCTTCTGGAAAGTATGTTCATTTACTGTATATGTACTCAATACTTGGTAGAGGCTCCTTTTGCTTTAATTACTGCCTCAATTCGGCCTAATTTTGCTGAGTTAGATGTGTTCCTGGGTCAACATATATTGTTGACCCTGAAACAACATTTTAATCCAAAAATGTAATCTTGACCACTTCCCTACACCTAAACCTAACCTTAACCATGAGTAATCCCTAAAATCAGAGGAAATTATAGATGAATGACACTGATGTACAAGCACCAAACAGTGATTGTAAGCCTAAACTTCACAAAAATTATAAACTTGTTCTTCAAATCTGATTGGTTCATAGCAATGTTGTTCCAGGGTCAACAAATATGTTGACCCAGGAACATGTCGCACTTGGTAAAATCAGGTTCTGCTAGCATGGGGGTGATCAGTTTGTGGCACTGCTGAGGTGGTATGGAAGCCCAGGTTTCTTTGACAGTGGCCTTCAGCTCATCTGCAATTTTTTGTCTCTTTTTTTCTCATTTTCCTCTTGACAATACCCCATAGGTCTGGTAAGTTTGCTGGCCAGTCAAGCAGACCAATACCATGGTCATTTAATCAACTTTTAGTGCTTTTGGCAGTGTGGGCAGGTGCCAAATCCTGCTGGAAAATGAAATCAGCTTCTTTAAAAAGCTGGTCAGCAGAAGGAAGCATGAAGTTCTCCAAAATGTATTGGTAAACGGGTGCAATGACGTTGGTTTTCAAAAAACACAATGGACCAACACCAGCAGATGACATTGCACCCCAAATCATCACAGACTGTGGAAACTTAACTCTGGACTTCAAGCAACTTGGGCTATGAGCTTCTCCACCCTTCCTCCAGACTCTAGAACCTTGGTTTCCAAATGAAATACAAAACTTGCTCTCATCTGAAAAGAGGACTTTGGACCACTGGTCAACAGTCCAGTTCTTCTTCTCCTTGGCCCAGGTAAGACACCTCTGACGACAACTGTAGCCAAATTCCTTGACACGTCTGTGTGTGGTGGCTCTTGATGCCTTGACCCCAGCCTCAGTCCATTCCTTGTGAAGTTCACCCAAATTCTTGAATCGATTTTGCTTGACAATCCTCATAAAGCTGCGTTTCTCTCGGTTGGTTGTGCATCTTTTTCTTGCACACTTTTTCCTTCCACTCAACTTTCTGTTAACATGCTTGGATACAGCACTCTGTGAACAGCCAGCTTCTTTGGCAATGAATGTTTGTGGCTTACCCTCCTTGTGAAGGGTGTCAATTAGGGCTGCACGATATATTGCATGTGATAGTCATGCGTCTCAAAATCTCATCAGTGCAGACGGTTCTGTGATTAGCCGTAAATCTCCTTCAGCTGTTTTCAAATGGAGCGGAATTTAATACACAGAGCTGTAGTTCACTGACAAGCTACGCAATCTCACGTTCACTATCGCATGCGATGCATCTGCGATTCTGAGCGCGATTTGCGTAGCTTGTTAACACGCTGTTGAAATCATTTTAACTTTGAGCGTCTCTTTTAAAGGCTCAGTTAACGAGCAGAGTGTCAATGCTAAGACAGAGATTTCGCTTTCCTTGAACATGACAACCTATTTTCTCAAATATACATGACTTAGCCTGAAGGACAGACACAGGTAATCACACGAGATCAGTCGATATCTCTCATTCGCTATGTGCTTAGGCTTGTTTTGTGCAAATCTAAAATTTGCCTTTGTACAAATAAGCATAGTACACATTATGTTATCATTACTAACTTTTTTAATATTCAGAACCCATGCAAGAAGTGTAATACGAGAAGGGCATTCATTACCTTACGAACAAAGAAAACACTGAAATATTGCGGTTGTTGCATTCCTCTGCGGTTATCCTCGTCAATAACGTGGTATTGCGATATTGCAGTTATCGTGACAGCCATAATAAATGGACAATAATAAAAGTTATGATTTTTGACTGATTAAATAAAAAATACAATATTTGACACTAAAATCTATTATAAACAAAAAAAGTGCAACACAAATCAATCAATATCGACTCACACATTTGGTCATAATTTCCCAATCCTGGATGTTTGTCACCTGTTTTGCAGAGCCGGAGGTCTCCAGAGAGCCGTGGTTGGGTGTGGAGTGTCTCTGCAGTTGCGTTTATGCATCTAGGGCGGATGTCATTAAAATTTAGTTAAATTAAAAGTCTTTCAAAATTACTTTATAATATTTCATAAAATAAATAATTATTACAAAGCATTTTCGGTTTTGGTTTTTGGTGACCAAACACATCCAGAATTCTCGGCTCAGAATTGTCATTTCGGTGCAGCCCTGACATTTACTGTAACTACATACAGAGCACTGTTTGTAACCACATGTTCCTTTGAAGGATTACACACACACACACACACACACACACCAGTATGCAGAGAGACATTTGAGAGGGTTTATTTTTCAAATAACTCCAAATTAATGTTGCTGACAAATTTGTTAATGTTATGTCTATGGACTCTTGTTTTTGTTCCACATTAGCTTCCTGTCCACTAATTTTTGCCTCTCACAAAAACCACAATTCTTCTAAGAAGACAGTAAAGGCTTGTCATGCTTGAGCTTTAGTTAGGATCAAAGGTGGAAGTTAAGTTGCACAGTGTACAATGTTTAGAATTTATTATTATTGTTTTTAATACTATTATTTTGAATTATGTCTTAGTTTTAG
Source organism: Oxygymnocypris stewartii (assembly GCA_003573665.1). Taxonomy (NCBI): domain Eukaryota; kingdom Metazoa; phylum Chordata; class Actinopteri; order Cypriniformes; family Cyprinidae; genus Oxygymnocypris; species Oxygymnocypris stewartii. The sequence goes on from QVTF01025857.1 coordinate 214,832, forward strand.
GTTCTACTATATTTACCTTATTTGTACCTTACCTTGGTTGTATTTGCATTTTTAATGTAATATGGCAATTAAATGCACTAAATGGGTTTAGTTTTCACTTATTAATATATGCTATTTCAGCAATACAATTTTTTATTTTTCTAAAAAAGGAAACAAATTACTTGTTCATTTTAAGAGACTTGTCTTATTTTCTCTTGTATATTTAGGATTGCTCTTTAAAAAGAAAAAGTAGTTCTTATCCGACTACTCGATTACTCAATGACATTTTTGGTAGAATACTTGATTACTAAAATATTTGATAGCTACAGCCCTAAACACAACACTTTTGTCTTTGCCCCCATTATTCATGAGCTGAACTCAAAGATTTAAGACTTTTCTATGGACACAAAAGTCCTATTTCTCTCAAATATTGTTCACAAATCTGTCTAAATCTGTGTTAGTGAGCACTTCTCCTTTGCCGAGATAATTCATCCACCTCACAGGTGTGGCATATCAAGATGCTGATTAGACAGCATGATTATTGCACAGGTGTGCCTTAGGCTGGCCACAATAAAAGGCCTCTCTAAAATGTGCAGTTTTACTGTATTGGGGGGGTCCGAAAACCAGTCAGTATCTGGTGTGACCACCATTTCCCTCACGCAGTGCAACACATCTCCTTTGCATAGAGTTGATCAGGTTGTTGATTGTGGCCTGTGGAATGTTGGTCCACTCCTCTTTAATGGCTGTACGAAGTTGCTGGATATTGGCAGGAACTGGAACACGCTGTCGTATACACTGATCCAGAGCATCCCAAACTTGCTCCATGGTTGACATGCCCGGTGAGTATGCTGGCCATGCAAGAACTGGGATGTCTTCCAGGAATTATGTACAGATCCTTGCAACATGGAGCAGTGCATTATCATGCTGCAACATGAGGTGATGGTCGTGGATGAATGACACAACAATGGGCCTCAAGATCTCGTCACGGAATCTCTATCAATAAATTGCACCTGGGTTAGAAATAACAGCGATCATATTTTTTCCATTGCATCGAATCGCATTGTGTTGAATCGAATCGTATTGAAATCGAATCGCACTGCATCGTAACAGGGGTGAATTGTATCCCATCGCATTGCTAGCTGCTTCATATGTATCTTCAATGTATCGTATTGTTGGCTATGCATCAAGATGTGTATCGCATTATAATTATCTCAAGTTATGGAGATGCACATCCCTAATATATATATATATATATATACATACAATAATGAGTGTACATATACATACATACATACATACATATATGTATATATATATATAATATGCATTTTTTTAAAGTTTCCATTCAGAATAATGATAAAAGGTTTATTAAATAATGAATAATAAATAAATATAAACACACACACACATATATATATATATATATGTGTGTGTGTATATGTGACCCTCTCTGTGAAAACCAGGCTAAAGTCATTTTTATGACATTTACTATTTTCTTCATAAAATCATCCTACATATTGTAAAGCACATTCTGTGAAAATATATATTTTTTTCCTTTAATATTGACTGAGTAAGGCCATGTCAAAGATTGAAATCATAGTGATCAAACATTTATGCTCGTTATCTCAGAATTAGACTTTAGCCTGGTTTTTACAGAGAGGGTCACATATGTGTGTATGTGTGTGTATATATTAGTGGTGGGCCGTTATCGGCGTTAACGTGCTGCGTTAACGCGAGACTCTTATCGGCGATAAAAAAAATATCGTCGTTAATCTATTCTCAAAGTTGGGTTGGGAGCTGGGTCTATACTACGCAAGCTATGATGACTTTCACCCTGATATTTTAGCGCGGATGTATACCTAGCCGAATTGCACTGTAGGGGGCGAGAACGAGTCTTCGAACTAGAGGCTCGCAGTCCGTGATGGACAGATTGTTAACGGCTGGTCTATGTGGTTATACAATCGGGCAGGACATCCAAACGCTCACCTATCATTCATCAACCTCAAATATGGCTTTTCATCTGAAAGATGTATGTAGTAGCAACTTTACATGGCCGCTCAATATGATGTTAACCTAGAGAAATGTGCGCTATTGAAGTGTTTGTGTGGAAGCGCGTTTGCGCAGGACAGGCTCCGGTGCGCTCACTTGCTCTTAAAATCTCCGTAATTTTTGGTCATACAGATAAAAGTAGCCTAATACATTTTTCGAATCTGTAAAGACTCTACGTTTATTTGTGTGCACTCAGAATAACAACGAAACGTTGCGCTTTTAAGCAAACAGGATGCGCTTTAGGTCTCATGTGAACTTGAGAATTCACTCCCGTGTCACCCTCTGCTTCGAACCTGTGTGTATGCCGTTACTGTGAAACGTTACTGTGAAATTACCACATCAGACGTGACGTGCTAACATGGATGCAGCTATGAAGCCGCCGGGTTTGCTTCAGGGAAAATTTATTTTTAAGAAACTTCCCAATGGAAACTGTAAACAGTTCATCACGACCTCTTATGTAGGCCTACAGTTCAAAATTCATGTTTAACTGAATAAACAGTTAGTAAACACAAGTACATCTTATTGAACATAGTTTATTTTCATCACCAATTATCATAGTAGAACAGCTTTCTCAAGCAGTTTGTGATGCATTTTGGAAACAGGAGATGAGCCCCTGGCTTGAGAAACCCGTTCTCAAAGACTTACTTTGAGTCATTATTTGGGTAGCACACATATTCTGAATGCCTTCGATTCAAATGAGCCATTTTAATCTAGATTAATCTAGATTAATTCCAAAATTAATCTAGATTAAAAAAATTAATCTATGCCCACCCCTAGTATATATATATATATATATATATATACACATACATGCACGCTAAAGTGTGTGTGATAAAAAAAATATATATATTGTATAATAACAATAGTGTGATGACAATTTGATTTGGAAATATTTCTTAATTGTAATGAAAATAATGTCTCTCTCTCTCTCTCTCTCTCTCTCTCTGTATTCATGAAATTCACCTTTATATTAACATTAATCATCTATAATTTGTCCAGATTTAAAAGTAAACGTGTGAGTCACATCCATTTGAAAGCTTAAGCAAAACCCTTCCAGCTTGGCAGAAAGACCGAACGCCCTCAAATCGCCTGGAACAGAGATCACACACACACACACACACACACACACACACACACTAGAGCACTGTACTCTCACACTCCTCCGTACTAGCCATAGAAGTGCCCTCGGTGTGTGTTTTCTGGCATGAGAGAGAGAAACACACGCTGCTCTGAGGGAAATGTGTCTCACTGATTCGCAACAGAGAGAGAGAGAGACAGCTCTCCTGAGTGCTTTTCCCTTCTCGCTCCTCCATTTCTTGCTGTTTTCTCATTGAAAGACACACTCGTCTTCTTGATGACTGTTGTTTGTCTTGCGGGGTCTCACTATTTAGCCTGGAGGAGTGTGTGATGTAAAACGCCCATCTGTGTGTGTGTGTGTGTGTGTGTGTGTGTGTGTGTGTGTGTGTGTGTGTGTGTGTGTGTTTATGTGATTGCGTGTTTACAATGGTGCCTGTGTCAAGCACAGCTGTTTTTCCCACTCTGCGTAGCGCCACATGCTGACTCGAAATCGTTCCCTTTCTCTCTTCCTCTCAGCTAATCATTGTTTTTGTATGTGACAGTTAAAAGGAAGTTCCGTAAAGTTCATGAAAGAAGAAAACGCATCACTACTGATGTATCTAACTTGATATGTGTATGTTATCGCCCCAATCAGCAAACGAAACATTGCACATATGCACACTTCAAAAATCCACTGGATTCCTGCCACATGCCTGCCCTTACAAAAAACATCTCAAACTTTCATAACACTGAAGGGATTGTAGTCTGAGGCGGAGCTAGAGTTTTATAAAGGGGGTGGCCAATGCTAATACAGGGGGTCCATAGACCATAGAAAATCAGTGTATAACTCCAACCTGGCTTTAAAAAAAGCATCAATAAATCCTATGATTGCTGATTATTTCACATTACCCCACATTAGCTTCCTACCGTAACTTCAAATGTTAGTCTACTGAAACTTATTTATCTTACTTGTAAGAGAAATACTCTGTAAAAAATGTTTTAGACTTTCGTATTTTACTCATAAATTGAAAAACCCCATTATAAAACCCCATAGGAAAATCTTGAAGGGACTTGCGGCAAATTACTCTTCTGGGTTCTGACGTCATAGTTCCCCCACTCTATTGTGAGTAAAAATAGCCTAATGTAAGCACATTTAAAAAAAGTCCATATGTTCACTCTGAAAATGTTGCAAACAAGTCCACTTTCGTGGTTTGCTCATCAAAAATTATAAATAGTATGCCGTGGAGTAAGTTGGGCGTACTGTTTTGCAACATAACATTTTCAATATCTCATTCTATTTAGTAAATTTGGAATCAGGTTAAGCTACTATCAGTAGACGTGATGTCCATAGCATCCCATAATGCATTTCACACCCCTCTTCTATGGTCTAATCTCATCTTTTCTTGTAACATCTCATCTTTGAAGAAAAAAATCAATTGAAAACCATTACAGGCAGTCTGCTCTTAAGTAATGCAATGGATTGTGGGTAACATTAGCCTGATAATGCATACATGGGTGCATACTTTAAAAATCCATAGGAAATAGTATACCATCCAATCCAGTATACCCAGTACTTTGGGGTACTTTTCCCCAATATAGTGTGATTGGGGACTCCAATTCCAGTATTGCATAATATTTAGTATGCAAATCAGGACTGAATTCAGACATGCATATTATCATAGTAGTATAATAGACATATAACACAGACTGCAGGCATAGTATGTAATGCAATTTCAAATTCAGCATGGGTTTAAACCTAGTCCGTATCAGTACCGATGGCGTCAATGCATCCCAGAATGCCTTGAGTGGGACTTCATGTTATTGGATTTTGTGTTGTAAAACAATCTCTCTGCAGTAGACAAGTGTGTCCAGTGTGTGTGTGTGTGAAACAGATCAGGGTTTGTTTGGGAGTTAATTGGATTAAGTCCAATTAAGGTCTAATTTAGCTCTAAATTGTGTTATGTTAAACACAACTAGGCGATCGAGTTAAAGCATTCATGACATGACATCAAGCTGAACAGAGGCAAATTTCACAGCTCGTCTCTTTATAATCATCCCTAATTTTCTGTCTTTTGGTCTATGTTTCGGCTAGGCTCGAGTCATTTTTGTCGTTTCTCCCCCATGACTCTTGTGTTATTTGTGTCATGTGACTCTCAAAATGGTCCTGATTCTTTGTTTGTTAGTGTGTGTCCTTAAGCAATGTGAATTTGTGAATGACGTGTACATCCTTTACTGTCTGGTGTTTGTTTGGTTTACAGGATGTGCTTTTAATGTGTGCTGTTCTATTTAGGTTGCGGCCAGCCATTGTTCTGCAGCGCCGTCATGTCTTGCTGCTTTATGAGAGAGAGAGCGCAGAAAGATGATCCAGCCCTTGTAAATCAAATCATTTGAAATCACATGCCTAACACCCTCACATTACTGCAGTTTGTGTCCTCATCTCCCCTAGATTCATCTCTTCTCATCTTGTCTCCTTTCATCTCATCGTTTCTCCTCCCCATCTACTTGTCTCATTTTTTTTTAAATCTAAACTCGACTCCTCTTCTCTTCTTATTTTGTCTTCGACTCTCTTCTTGTCTCTTCTCATCTCCAGTCCACTCATACTGTCTTGTCTCCTCCCGTCTAATCTATTCTTGTCTTCGTTTACCTTTCCTTTCATCGTGTCTCATCTCACCTCACCTGGGTTCCTCTTCTCTCCTTTCATCTCGTCTCGTCTCATTTTACCTAGTGTGTTTTCCTTTCATTGTGTCTCATCTCACCTCGGTTACTCTTTTCTCCTTTTATCTCATTTCGTCTCATCTCATTTATCTCATCTCATCAGTCGATACTGATCCAATCCGATACCACCGCAGTATTTTTTTATCAGTCTAACTTAGAATTTCTATAATTCTCTGTGTTGACCCGATCATCACTCTTTTGTGTGTTTAACACAATCTATTACAGTGTTTCTCAACTGGTGGCTCAAAAGTGCTGGGTATGCAGCCCAAAAGTGGGTCGCGAGACCATTCTGAGTGGGTCGCGGATTGAATACAACAATAATTCTACAAAACCTAGTGAAACATTTTTATTTACAAATAAAAGTGAATAAGAGTATGACTAAATCTGGTAAAATGTCACATTGCTCTTTGTATTGTAAAATACATTCATGAAAAAACAAGCAAATACATTTTAAATACTATAAAACTAAAATAAATCTATTGCACTGTAATAAGGCAGCAACGTATGATAGATAGGACAGAACAAGAAAGACTGTTATTATGTTTCATTGCGCAAAAGTATTGTAAAACTTAATGTAAAACTTGTAAATGTAAAACTTTTTTACATTTCACTACTGATTATATCCTGTATAATTGAGTATGTGACAAATAAAAGAACCTTGAACCTTGAAGAAACGAAAGGCTCAATACAGAGCGGCGCTATGCACATCCTGTGCGCAGAATGATGCTCTTGAAACAACACGAAGTCACAGCACACAGGCTGCACAGCCCTCCGAGTGCACATAGAAAAGAAAAGTACAGGGGGAGAGATATTGATAAGTCAAGTCAAGTCAAGTCAAGTCACCTTTATTTATATAGCGCCTTTAACAATACAAATTGTAACAAAGCACTGCACAATATCAAAATAGGCAATATTTGTCAATTGATAAGTACTGTATTAAATCTGTGTGTTAGTTTATTGAGCCTTTTCTTTTAACCGTTTTAAACCTCAGTGATTGTGCACTCTTGAAGAGAGTTTGACTGTAGTAACCGAACGCAACGCGCAGTTTGAATGCTGAACGGAGGATGACATACAGACAGATGCAGCGGAGAGAAGAGTTTACATAAACTTGAATTTAACGACTTAAATATTCATCTGTACCTCGGATTAAACTATGGAACAGCTTTAGAACAATTTAAATATAGTGCACAAAAACTTTATGATGTTTATGTGGCTTTCGTGAGGCTTAACAACAACACAAAATAGTATACGCACAATATCGGATTTGGATCGGTCTCGTCTCACCGATACCCGATCCGCAGAAAATGACCGGATCGGAGCGATACCGATCCAGCGTATTGGATCGATGCATCCCTAATCTGAATTCATCTTCTCCGTTTTCATCCTCTCTTGTCTCATCTCATTGTTTCTCTTCTCCCTCATTTCCTCACCAATCTTCTCCTATCTTCTCATTTCCTCTCACTGTTAGCTCTTGTCTCCCTTCATCTTCTCTCATTTTGTCTCCACATATTATCATATTATCTCATCTTACCTTGTCTCATGTTTTCATATCTGCTTTCCCCTCTCATCTCATTTACACTCCCCCCATCTTATACTATTCTCTCATTTGTTTCATCTCGTCCCATTTTGACTCCTCTCCCTTCTTTCCTCTGCTCTCTCATTTTCTCCCGTTTTCTTTGAAAACAATGTATTTTGATTGAGCTGCAAGCTTTAAGAATCTCCTCCTGACATCCCAGTCTATGGATTGGGTTAATCTCTTCAGGGATTTCGTAGCTAATACAAGCAGGGTTAAGATAATCAGTGGCAAAAACATCAGGCGGCACATTTAATCTTAAGATGTCAAGTGGAACGCTAGAATCCAATGACTTCAAGACCATTTAAACAAATCACTGTGTATCTCTTGAAGTTATGATATTATGATCTAAGTTTAACCTCTCAAATAGCTGTTAAATTCATTGAAACAAGTAGCTGTTTCAACCTAAAAGTGCGTTATGTATAACATGCTTACTTGCAGGCTTGACAATAGCCATCTCCGCAGTATGATGTCATATACTTGTCAACCTGGCACTTGATATTCTACATTGCTTGGCTTTTTAAACTCTGTAACTTGAGTCACTGAGATTTCTTATCTCCATTGTGTCCTTGAAAAGAGCTCTTTACTCCCGGGAACACCCGTGCGACTACTGTAAATCGCCTGAGAGGTAAAAGCTTCTGTGAAAGTGTAAAAGTCTGCACTCGAATCAGGGTTCATCTGCAGAATGCGGGTGCATGCTTGTATTGGAAGAGAGACACATTTGCTTGCACAGTAGATTATGTGTGCTTACTTTGTGTCCCCAAAGATCAGTTTCGTTCGAATCTGCAAATAGCAGAATAGTTTTTTTTCATGACATATGTGTTGACTAAATCCATATCAGTCGTTTCTTAGAAGGAAGGAGATTGCGGAATTTGATGGCTCGACAGAAACTGTTTACTCGACAGAAACTGTTCAGAAACTGAGAGAAAGAAAAAAGCTAGGTTAGATTGTGTTTGTTTGGCCCTAAAGGGCAGTTAGAAGTTAAATTTCAAAGTATAAGCTGTGCGATCATTTTCTTTGTTATTCTAACCCTTTTTAATGTAAATTATAAATAATGTTTAAAATAATGCTGTGTGCAAAGTGTGAAGACTCCAGATAAACCAAATGCAATTTTCGTATATATATTGTTGATTTTCAGTTATTTTCATAAACACAAAAACAGTCATGAAATGTGTCTTTGAACTTGTTTTTGAACAAAAAAAAAAAAAAAAAAAAAAAAAAAACAATAAACAAAAAGGTAGCTCTAAATTGTAATTAGATCTAATCACACTTAAAATTAAACGACTGTTCAAAAAACCTAAAACTTGAGCATACTTATGACTTACGAAAATGTTAACAATTTTACAAGTTTACCATTTTTTTTTCAGGTTTCATTTAATGTATTATGTTTTGAACATTACAAACAGCAACGTATTTGAGACAAATTTTACATTTTGAAAAGCTTTATACTTTTTTCTTTTTATTAAGTTATCAACATTTAGTCGTTCTTAAGATATATTGTTTTCTTGTTTGTTTTTGTTTTGTTATTTTAACAACCTTTTGTTACATAAAGTGTTTGCTTTAAAGAATTTCTAGTAAAAATTACGAAGAACAATTATAAAGTAAAGTATATATTTTTAATGATGGCTATAAATTCTGATCTTTATATACTTTAATAGTAGACATTTTGGCTCAAAACATTTATGCATTATTATTGTCACAGATCGACCAGGGTCCCACGCCAGCCAACCACAACGCACATCATCACCTGAGTACTAATGAAGCACACCTGCATGTCATCCGAACCTCACACACCTCACTGCACTCAAACGTCCGGTCTCGGTTCTACGAAGTGGACTTCTGAAGCTATCTCCGATATATACCTGTTACTAACCTTCCTGATTACCTACCTCCTGTGTCCTCTCTAGCGTTGTGTCCTCCGATCTCCTGTGTGCAGTTTCTCCAGCGATCTTCTGTTGATTCATTCAAGTCTCATATTGAAGTGTGTGGTTCCTCCCGCGTCCACGAGTTCCTGTCAAGACATAATACCCCAGTTATCTACTCATCATCCCTTGGATCCGCTACTTAGATTATCATACTTACAAACCTTATATCATACTTATAAACACAAATTAAGATGTTTTGGATTAAATCTGAGAGCTTTCTAAACCTCCTTAGACACCAACGCAACTGACACACAAGTGCAAGGCCCCAAAAGGTAGTAAGGACATTGTTGAATAAAGTTATTTTTGTTTTCTTTTGTGCACAAAAAGTATTCTCGTAGTTTCATAACATTATGGTTGAACCACTGATTTAAAATGGACTATTTTAATGATGTCCTTACAACCTTTCTGGGCCTTGAAGTTTTCAGTTGCATTGCTGTCTATGCAGGGTCAGAAGGCTGTTAGATTCTTAATTTGTGTTTTGAAGATGTACGAAGGTTTTACACGTTTTGAATGACATTAGGGTGAATAAGTAATGACATAATTTTCATTCTTGTGTGAACTATCCCTTTACATCAAATTTGTTTGCATTCATTTTTTTTCTGCAGTGCAAAGCAGCAACAGAACATCTTTGAATGCATTTGGCAAGATGTGGGTGTTCGGTCTTAGTGTTAATGTCACACTGTGTTAATTTGCTGTGTTAACTGCATTATTGATCTCTTTCTCCGGCTGAGTGCCCTTGAGCTGAAAAAGCTTGTAGATTTTGGGTTATGATTGTGAAGTATTCTGTCTGAAGGGAAGTTAGCAGTAAATCTAGCACTTTGTGATTTACATAAATAAAGAAGAGCTACTTATCTTAAAAACGTTTTAAACTATCAACCTATCAAAACTTTCTTTTAAAATGCATTTTAAGCACGGTGTGGTTTTATTCGGGGACTACAATTTAAATTTAGCTTTAACCTTTACAATATAAATTTACAATTATTTACTTTTTAAATATTAAATCAAGTCAATTCAATTTTGTTTACACATTTTGTGGGACTTTTTAATGGGAGCACAATAAAGTTTGTTTAAAGAAAGTTTAAATGTGCAAATTATTCGTAAATCAAAATTGTACATTTTACTTAAATTAAAAAATGTACATAGAAATGACTTTACTTCCAAATTACAAACACATTTGTTCCGCTATCATTTCATGATTAATGTTCATTGTCTCAAAAAACATGTGAGCACAATTTGACGACTTGGTTGACTTTTAGCTTTCCATGGGTTAAACCTAGGTGTATGTTTTTTTTTTTTTTTTTAAGTATGTAAAAGTTATTTTCATCTTTTTGATATTTTTCATCAGTTCAAATGAGGCGACATAACATATTATAGACAATATGAATGCTTTGTAATCGCTATGTGGCTTTTACACGTAATTTTGTGTTAGGGAGTTAATTTTAGTGTGCTTTGTGCGATATTTGGACTGTATTGATCTTCCAGGCGGAGACCTGCGTGCCAAACAATCTTGTTTAATTTTCAGCTGTGAAATGTGTCGTTTTGGGACTGTTGTGTGCTAATTATGTTCTTCTCTCTCTTTCTCTGTGTGAGCAGACTTGCTGAACGGAGCACAGGAGAAATGTGAGCTACCCTCGCTTGACGGGTTTCCGCATTGTGAAGGGAAGTTGAAGGTGAGTGTTTCTAGCAAACCTCCGATCCAGCTCTCAGAGGAAAGCTTCTCGATCTGAGTCATTCTTTAATTACTTTATGCTGTTGCTGTCCTATGATCGCTTCTCATGGTGGACTTTATTTAGAAACTATTTCCAGCCGGAATTCAGACAGATAGATTGTTTTAAATGAAAGACTCTCTGCGGGATGTTCCCCGTACAGACAGAGAGGTATTGAGATATATTGAAAAGCTTTAAACTGCTTTTGCGTTAGTTATGAGCAGAGTACTCATGTTGTTGCTAAAGTCTGCAAGAATTACAAGGTTTGGGGAAAGTTAGAAAAGAAGAAGATAATTAGGAGGAAAAAGAACAAAAATGCAGTTTGCTAAAAGTTGCTAAAATAGCAAAATAAAATTATATATTAAATATATTTTGAATATTGGCCTAATGTGTATGTATAAATATATGTATATACTTAATTTATAATTATAAGGTATTATTAATAATAATAATTTATTTGTATTGTTGTTGTTAGAATATTTAGATGATAAAAGTAATTTAGGAAAGGATAAAGGAATTATTATTATCCTGCTGCTCTTCTTTTGTTCTTCTTATTCTTCTTCCTATTCTACTCATATCTCCCTCTATATTATGTCCCCTATTCTATCATGTCTCTTTTATTTCCCCCCCATTGTGCACCATTTCCCTTCTGCAAATACTTTCTTATCCTGTGCCCTTTATATTTCTTCCTATTAATCCCCTCTCTGTTTTTATTCTATTGTATTTATATATTTTAGAATAATTTTACATTTTGTTATTTGGTTATATAATTTACATACACAAAATAATCTATAGGTAATTATTTATATATATATATATATATAAAATAATTCAATAGAAAGATTTATATATATTTATGTGTGTGCATGCGTGTGTGTATATATATATATATATTTTTTTTTTATTATGGGGGAATGTAAAATGCCACGTCTTAGTGTGAAGTGTTTAGCGTTCGTCGTGGCTTAACCTCCCAGAAGTTTCAGATTTTTAAAATACTTAAAAAAATTCAGAATGGAATTTTACCGTGTGATAATGCTTTTCCTTCCTGGAACGCCACTCTTCGTAATGAGCTCACCTGATGGCCCCATCACAATAATCACAGGTCCTTTCGTTTAGAGCTCATGGAAATTCCTGCGATATGGAAATCCTCTTAAAATCATGCAGAATTAAATCCAGAATGTGACAACCGAAACAGTGAGGAACAGCATTTGTAAAACCATTTGTTAAATTCTAGTACAGTCAACTCTGAAAATCTGGGATTTTAATTTGATTTGTTTGGCTATTTGTATACCAAAACCTGTAAAAAAAAAAAAAAAGCACTTTACCAAAAATATCCAAAATTGCTAATTGATTTTTTATTTTATTTTGTGTATAATTTTCTTATGAAAACTGAATTTTTATTAAAAATAAATAAATTTATTAAACTAATAAATTACCTTTAGATTATAAATTAATAAATGATCTCTTACCTTGCAAATCGTTTGGTAAATCAGTTGTTAAATTCTTGTTCAGTCAACTTTCTGTAGTTAATTTGATTAGTTTGGTTTTTATGCACCAAACAAATGTAAATATTCAGACATATGCAAATTAAGCACAATACGTTTGCGTATTTTCTACATTTTACAATGTAAAATGTATTATTTTCATAAGAATTCAAGCTTTTCCTCATCAAGTGCACGTACGGCATCTTTCTCAGAAACCCTGATCGATAAGTGTGATCTGAACCGCACGCTGGGATCAATATGTTCCTCTTCGTCCTAGAGAGAGTCTCACTATGAGAAGAAATTGAATACAGGAAGAGGAAACCAATTTTTCTGAAGGTCAAGCTGATCTAAGAACTTCAAAAATATCCTAGAAAAACTTTGACGGGAAATAAAACTGCACACTTTATCCACAGCATCCTGCACAACTGCTTATCAGATCAACTGTGGATTTTGTATATTTGGTAGTTTTACAAAACCCCCTGAAGGTTTGTTTGGACCGTTATTTCTGATCTAAACTAACGTGTTTTTGTTTCCTTCTCTACAGTGGATGAAGGACATGTGGCGTTCGGACCCCTGCTATGGCAACTACGGAGTGGATGGATCCACCTGTTCCTCCCTAATTTATCTGAGTGAGGTAAGATGTGACAGAAACATTAGCATAATGGAGGCTCAAACATACAGAGAAAAGTATGTGGCAGGACCATGAACATAAAACCATGATGCTAAATGCTAGATGCTACCATGATGCCCCCCCCTTCAGGTCATCCAAGATGTAGATGAGTTAGTTTCTTCATCAGATTTGGAGAAATGTAGCATTACATCACTTGTTCACCAAAGGATCCCTTGAAGTTAATGGGTGCCGTCAGAATGAGAGTCCAAAAACATCACAATAATCCACAAGTAATCCACACCACTCCACTCCATCAGTTAATGTCTTGAGAAACAAAAGCTGTGTTTGTAAGAAAAAAATCTATCATTAAGACCATTGTTAAAATACAAGTTCTCTAATCATACATTGCTTTCTCCAGTGAAAAAGTGAAATCTCATCTGAATCCGTCTCGTCTGAAAATAAAAAAATATTATTATTATTTTACTAAGATAATTATTATTGAGAGAAATATGCAGATACAGCACAGTTTACAAGCGAAAACAGTTCAAAACAAATAAGTCAGTGTATTTTGAGAGGACAACAGGGGATTGACCTTTCCACTGGAGGAAGTGTTATTATAGAGTTGTATTTTGCCCAAAACAATGGTTTGATGTTTAAAAACACCTCAATGGATTTGTTTGTTATGAACACGCATCGTTTTATTTTTCAATACATTACCTGAAGGACTGGACTGGATGGAGTGTCAGTCAGCTCTTTAAACTCTTTTATCAGCTCTTTAAACTCTGATTCTGACGGCACCCATTCACATTTTTTGGTGAAAAAGTGATGCTATGTGAAATTTCTCCCAATCTGTTCTAATGAATCAAACTAATCTACATCTTGGATGACCTGAGAGTGAGTTAAATATCAGCAAATTTCCATTTTCTGGTGACCTATTCCTTTAAGACATTTTAAATGATATGCTTTCTTGTCCAGTAAACCTTGTCCAAATGGCCTTAACTTAATTAGCTGAGTGTGGTTTCTGCATACAAGGAAGTTTGGCTGTGTGAATTGCTCCCCATGCCACAGTAAACACATGATCCTCTATAAAACACAAAAGATTTGGCAAAATCGTAAAAATGTAGCTTGTAATTCCTTTTGAGTGTTTAATGACTTCCGAATAAATTTTTGTGGAACAATCAGTGAAATTAATGTCTCTTAACAACCACACTGTTTGTGTGTGTGTGTGTGTGTGTGTGTGTGTGTGTGTGTGTGTGTGTGTGTGTGTGTGTGTGTGTGTGTGTGTGTGTGTGTGTGTGTGTGTGTGTGTGTGTGTGTGTGTGTGTGCGTGCGTGTGCGCGTGTGCGTGTGTATTAACATCTGAAATCCATTAGACAGAGCTGCACATACGGCATTGTCATTGCGGCGTAAATGCATTTCCATATCAACCATCTCATTCTCTTTAGCAGTCGATGTGTAATTTAAATATTGTTCAGGTAGTTAAATGAGCGGACTGAAATGTAAATACGCAAGGCTGCTCAGAGAAATGAGATGTAGTATGTCTACAAGATGTGTTTGCACGCTCTGCTGGTTTATGTCTGATCATTAGCTCTGACGCATGCTAACTCACTGTTATTGTGTGTGTTAGGTTGAAAACTGGTGCCCTCGCCTGCCGTGGAGGATCAAGAATAATGCTGATGAAGCTGACAGGAATACACAGGTTAGCTAAGGTTTAGTGACAAAACTGTCCTCAAAATATGATAAAATGTCCATCAAATTGATTAAATTAAAATTATTTAAATGAAAGGTTAATCAAATAATGAATAAATAATCAATGTTTAATAAAAAACAAGTGAATATATTTGTAAATAATTTAAAAAGCTTCCATAAATATACGTGCATCTAAAAATGAAACATTCAAATATAATTAAATTAAATTAAAAAATTGCTTTTTTTTATAAATTAGTTAATGAAATAAAAAATAAAGATAATTTCTTTTGGGGTAATGGTTTGATTAGGATATTACACATTTATAATATATTTCTAAATTATTTATGTATAAAACATGTAATATATATTAAATTAGTTTACTCTGGATAAAATAGCTTCCAGAATATGACGTCCTTAAAAATATATTAATTTAAAAAAAATCATAAATTGTACAAATATTCATAATCCCTTTTATAAGAGTTGTAGGGGTAGATGCTGGATTACACATTGTTAAAATTAAATTACTATAGTTTGTGGATAAATAGTGATCAGAGTATTGGGGGGGGGGGGGCTCCCATAACTACATCCATAAAAAGTAGTGTTAAAATTAAATACTCATTAAAATATTTAAATAAAAACACACATATCATAAATTACAAAATTATTCAAAATGACAAACTTCCATTAATGCGTCCATAAAAAAAAATATTTATTGCAAGTTGAAATTAAATGTTAACTAAACAAATAAAATAAAATAAAATACATAACAAATTAATAAAGTATTTAAAATAGTCTCTAGTATTGTTGGGTGTAATGCATTACAAAGCATATAATATTTCCCCTGAAAAAGTAAAGTAAGGGATTACTCTTCATTTTTTTGTCAGTTATTTATAATGTAATTGCATTAAATACTGTATTGACTATAGAACAATTCTATATGAAGCAACAGTGGATGTTAAAATGCATGTTTTAATGTTTTTAATGTAACCTTCTCTCTTTAAATACTTGATTCAGTTCAAGAGTAATTTATGCATTTTTGTGTTATTTATTTAAAAGAAAAGAGCAGTTTCATATCTGTACTTGCATTGTTCAACTGGTCGAGGTTGCATTAAACAATACAAGGATAGACTGGAAACTACATTTTAGTTCTTTCAAATATAAACTTGCTTAAATTTATAAAGTAAGAAGTAACGCAATACTTTTTAGAGAGAGTAATTAGTACAGTAATCTAATTACACCAGTGAAGGTAATTAATTACTTTTTTTTACTTTATTATAATTGGACAGTGTAGAGTTGACAGGAAGTAACGTGGGAGAGAGAGATAGTGGTGCAGGATCGGGGAAAGGTCCTCAGGTTGGGATTCTTATTAGGGACGCCCGTAGCGCTACAGCGATGTATGTCGGCGCGCTGCCCACAATGCTATCGGTGCAGACAGTCAATTCCTGTTTTATAGTAATTACCCTACACTGGTCTCCAGAATATGACAACTTCACACAAACTGTCACTCTACACAACTCATGCAAACTGATTTGTTTATTTTTTCACAGATGGAGATCCGGACGAGTTTCGACGAGCTGTATCGCATGATGTCGCGGCGCGAGGAGTTTCGCTGGATGATGCTGCGGATCAAGCGCATGGAGGAGCCGTGGGTCAGCGCCATCCGCTCCCTCGCCACCAAACAAAACCTGCACAACCGCAAGCGCAAAAAGGTGAGTCTCAAGAAATGTAGGAATCTCGGTATTGACTTGTCAGCCTTTAACAATCATTGATGCAAACTCCTCACCTTTCGGGGAAAACTCACCCTTTGAGATCAAAATAGGTCACCTACGAGATTCCTGTAGATCAGATACATTTTTTTGGGGGGGGGGGGGGGTGTTCAGAATGATAAAACCACAAGTTTATTTACAACTTGTTTTGGCAGCGTTGAGTATTGTAGCCAATCACAGGTATCTCTGTTGTTCAGTGACAAGCTAGGCAATATCACGTTCAATATCGCAGGCGATTCATCTGCAAGTCTGAGGTCGCTTGTCGGTGAACTACGGCTCTGTGTATTAAATGCCGTTCCATTTGAAAACAGGTGACGGAGATTTATTACTAATTACTAATTATGCTATTATATTGTCATACTTTCATTAATCAGTGGTATAAAATGGTATTAAAATGACAATAATAAATCATTAATCGCAATTCATTTTGGTGCAATATATTGCACAACAAAAAGTAGTTATTGTGACAGCTCTACACATCATAAATAAGATGTTGTTTAGTTAGTCATTGACTTTTATATACGTGTTTTTTCGTATTCATCGTCCTTTCCTATCAAAATTGTTACAGATGCAAAAATGCTGAAAATCGAACCTGATCGGATTTTTTTTAAGATGGACGAAGGTTTCAGAGGCAGTGTGTAAATGTGGTTGACTAAACACAAATTATTTAACGTGCAAAAATTTGTCAATTTTTCACCCATGATGAGTTTGCATACCTGAAAAATGCAGCCGGTATTCCCGCCCTTTTCTGAATGAATAATTCACACAAATGCAGATAGACGCACTTTCCCAGGAGCGTCTTTGACTTTCTCTTTCACCTGCAGTCAGGCGCCGCAGCGGGACCCAAAACCTCACGCACGCGCCTCTTTAGAGATCGCCTGATGTCAGGCCTGAAATAACCTCAGCTGTTTAGACCTTAAAGCATGTCACGGTTACCCATAATCCTCCGGTGATACTTATCCACCACACAAATGTGACTTTGTGCGAGTCCCTTGAGATAAACTAAAACAAATACAAAAAATGATTCACTACAACCCACAGTTTTTTATAATCCAGAATGCAACCTTCTTTTCCCATTTCCTGGGATAGATATATATATATATATATATATATATGTATATGTGTGTGTGTACTGTGTAAATTTTTTTATATATTAAAATACTCATCTATACAGTATACATTTTGAATATATTTACATGTAATTACATGTATATATTTATATTCATAAAATGTATATTATATATAAATAGATGTTTTTTTTCTTAAATATATATACGTGCATGTGTATTTAAATATACATAATACATATACACAGTACACATACACTATATAAACAAAAACCTTAATTTTGGATGCGATTAATAATTTTACAACACTATATGAAAAATTATTATAATAATAATTATTATTATTAATAGTTATTACTATTTTATGTACTGTAATTTTTTATTGAAGTTCATTTAAATGTTGATTATTAACATAATTTTTTTAAATTAAAATAGTTTTTTTAATAAAAAATGTAAATAAATATATAATTTTCTTTTACGTACAATGTGTAAAATAGTATGCATCTTTTTTCTGGTTTGTTTTTCTTAGATCCTGGTACACCTGGGTCTCCTGACGAAGGAGTCTGGTTTTAAGATAGCGGAGAACGCGTTCAGCGGTGGTCCTCTGGGCGAGCTGCTTCAGTGGAGTGACCTGATCACCACGCTGTATCTGCTCGGACATGACATCCGCATCTCAGCGTCTCTCGCCGAGCTCAAGGAGTGAGTCTCCGACTCCTTCTCTGTCCTCAATTCTTCAGTCAGGTCCATGCAGTGCCATTTAATTCAATTCTGTGTCTCCAGGATAATGAAGAAGGTCATGGGCAACAAGTCCAGCTGTCCTACAAAGGGTGATAAAATTGTGGAGCTCATCTACATAGACATTGTGGGTCTGGCTCAGTTCAAGAAGACTCTGGGCCCGTCCTGGGTCCATTATCAGTGAGTTCACATTACATTTGTGCTTTAGTATGAAGTATATGCCTCTGACACAGTTTCTTCAGCTCCGGTGAGAAACGCGACACTCGGGCGTTATTGACAGCGTAAGCCGTTTGAAATGAGTCTGAAACTGATCTCCTGATTTTATCTCAGTCTTCAGACACTGAGACAGATTCTCCTCTGGGTCGATCCCATTCGCACCACTCCAGTGTGAATCCGAGTTTTTATTCCAGCCAAGATTAGGTTTATCGAGTAATCAGAGTCGTCTGACCTGATATGACCATTAGCTGTTACCTGATTATAATCTTTTGCTGATGGATAACTTCCTCTATAACTTACTCTTAGTTTACTATAGTAATTCTCCAGACAATAAATAAATGAATTTACTTATTTTCTGGAAAATTTGAATAATTGTATTCAATAATTTTAATAAAGAAATCTAAATACATTTTCTTGTATTTCATGCCAAATGTATAACCTCTGTGTGTACAGATTTGCTAAAGTATGCTGAAAATACATTTATGAAGAACTAGTAGTTTTGTTTAAATGTTTTACGCCGATCATATAACGCTATTGTCCCGAGTTCGAATCCAGGCTCGAGGACCTTTCCTGATCCCACCCCCCCTCTCTCTTTCTCACTTCACTTCCTGTTTGCCCACACTGTCATATCATAATAAAGGTAAACACACCAACCAAAAATAGAAAAGTTATAATAATACAATTACAGTATTTTTCTCTAATTTCAGTAATAAAAAAAGAGAAAAATGTTAAATGATAAAACCAAAAGTACCACTCTTTTTATCAAAGGACATTTTTAGTTAGGAATATGTGCATAATTATGATAAAATGCCAAAATACACAAAATTAATAATTATTATTATTATTGTTGTTGCTGTTAGTGTTATTGTTATTATTATCAATAATAATTAATAAAAGTGATAACAAAATACTACTACAACTAATTATAATGATTATTATTGTTGTTGTGGTTTTTATTGCTATTATTAATATTATTCAATTTTGACTTATGTTTTCTTGTATTAGTGGTTTTCATCACAAAACAATTAAGAAAAATATTACTTAATATTACTATTACTTAGTACTTAATTGTATTTCATTGTTTTAATTAGAAACGATTGACAAGTAAATCTTAAGTCATATAGTTAAAATAAGAAAAGTATTGTACTGTAGTTTGTCATTATTTTAACTAACAACATTTTTTAAACTATTTTCCTTAAAGTTAGGTTTTTCCTTAATTTTTTGTCATGAAAAACAAAAAACAAAAGGCTGATTATTAGTGTTATTGTTACTTCATGACTTATTTTTCTTCCATATTTGCACAATGTTCTACAATATTCTCATTAACATAATTAATGATAATTATGCTAATGTGTTTTGAAGGTAATTTTACTTTTGTATTGTTTTAATACTTTTTTTGTAAATTCTGGAAAGAAAATTAAAAAAAAAAATCTAAATACAAAAGATGATTGTATGTCAATGTATGTATTTTTTCAGGACAGTTAAGCTAATTTTTTATTAAATATTGTATTATTATAAGCATTTTTTCAAGTAAAGACCTCAGCACTTTGTAGATGGTTTGAACACTGCTGTTCTTTGCCCACACTCCAGCTCTGAACGTGTGTTTTAGGTGCATGCTGAGGGTCCTAGACTCATTCGGGACAGAGCCGGAGTTTAACCACGCCCACTACGCCCAGTCGAAAGGTCACAAAACTCCGTGGGGCAAGTGGAACCTGAACCCCCAGCAGTTCAACACCATGTTTCGTAAGTCTGCATGAGAGAGGCTTTGTGTGTGTGTGTGTGTGTGTGTGTGTGTGTGTGTGTGTGTGTGTTTAACCTTTCCTGTTTTACCCTTTGGACATGGAAACTCTATCCGGGCCGCGTCGGGGTTCTGGGGGTTTGGGTGGCGTCTCCGATCGGCTCGGGCTCTGAATAGCTCTTTTGTTTACCAACAGACTTTGACATTCTCATAAAACATGCGGCTCTCCAAGCAGAACTGATTTAGCCTGTTTGAGAGCAGAGATTGCTTTCACTGAGGTGTGGGTCAAACTTTTTCTGGAGAGTAGCGACGCTGAACTAACAGTCCAATCTCACCAAATTCCTCAAGAATAACAAGTCATATCATCATTATTGTTTTACTGCTAAATAAAAAAAGAAGAAAAGATAAAAAATATTGTATTATAATATTTTTATTGTACTTTATTAACATTTCAGTCAGTTTTAATTACAAAAAAAATCAAAAGTAATACTCAAGTCAGAAATTTAAGTCATATTATGCAAAAAAAGAAAAATGGGACAAAGTCAAAATGCAAAAGATGATTGTATACAAATGTTTTTTACAATGTTTTTTTAATGACAGTTAAGCTCATTTCCACTCCATATTTTCATTCTCATATTTTTCTAATAATTCTACAAAATATTAAAATAATAATAATAATAATTAAACATATATTGAAGACACTACAATGTGATGTATAAACACTTCACAATTTAATATAGTGTTTCTCAACGGGGGCGGTACCCCCCCCCCCCCCCCAGCGGGGCATTCGTAGCGCAAGCGTGTTTAGTGTGTCAGAAATAGAATGCGGCATCCGTTTAACGGAATCCATGTGCTTTGACGCAACGTGTCGTGCCGTTTACGCCCGGTGTAGTAGTGTTAATACTACCAGTTCTAGACTAAATAAAAATGAAATTATTCAATTGATATAAGAAAATGTATAAATCAGGACTGCACTAAAATGATCATTTTGAAAATGAGAAGCATGTTTCCCATCTTTCTACAACCCCAATTTTTGAAAAGTTTGGACATTTTGTGAAATGACATACAATCAAGAAATGTTATGTGTTCATTCTCTTTAAACTATATTTAATTGACTGAAGTACAAAGAAAAATATCCAATGTTTTTACTGGCCACATTTTATTTTGTAAATATAATCTCATTTTGATTTTGATGGCTATAACACACTCCAAAATAGTTGGGACAGAGGCATGTTTAACAGTTTCACATCAACTTTCCCTTTAATTCCAATGTTTAATTGTAATTGAGGATATTAATTAGTAAAAGTTTTGTTAGCAAAATTTTGACTAAACTCACTAGATACAAGACTTTGTTGTCTGATTCTCCTTTTTATGATGGGCCGTACATGTTCAATAGGAGACAGATCTGCTGGCCAGTCAGCTATGACTGTGGACGTGTCTATGAAACCATACTGTTGTAGCACATGCAAAATGAGAGTTGGCATTGTCTTGATCTAATAACTATGGACTTCACATGAAAGATGTCATCTTCATGGCAGTATATGTCTCTGTACAATACCAATAAATGCCTCCATGTTAATGGCACCTTAACACATAAGCCAGTCACCGATGCTGCTTGCTCTTCTGCACCGCCATACCAAGACAGATGTGTGCTTTTGCATCTGTCACTGAAAACTCGACATCTGTTTTTCTCAAGAAACAAGTTGAAATGTGGACTCATTTGAGCACAGCACACATTTCCACTGTTTTTTGACTATCTGAGATGAGCTCTGGTCCTGAGAACCCGGTGTTATCACTGCATAAAATTGATAACTTTCTCCTTGAGTAAAAGAGATTCAAGTTGCATTTCTTGATGCAGCAGCAGATTGTGTTAAGTAAGAGGGGTTTTCTGAAGTTACTCCTGTCCTGAGCCCATGTGGAAATTTTACATAACAC
Organism: Oxygymnocypris stewartii; assembly: GCA_003573665.1. NCBI lineage: Eukaryota > Metazoa > Chordata > Actinopteri > Cypriniformes > Cyprinidae > Oxygymnocypris > Oxygymnocypris stewartii. The sequence goes on from QVTF01025857.1 coordinate 237,075, forward strand.
CACATATTAACACCATAATAACACCACAGCATAATGATTTCTTATGCAATGCCATCTGAGGGCTCAAATATCATGCAAATTCACCTTAGGTTTCCTGATTGCCCTACACGCACTGAGATTTTTTCTTTGTACTTCTGTCAATTAAATACAAATTAAAGAGAACTAACAAATCACTGGTTCTTGATTTTATTGCATTTTACAAAACATCCCAACTTTTTTTTGGAATTGGGGTTGTACTTGAAATAGTTGTAAGCAAACTTTGAAATATTGTCAAAGAATTTATGAAATATAGTAAAAGAGGGTTTATATTTCTTCCATTTGCAAGTGTAAATGTGGCTTACCCACCAAAGTTACCATGTCTACTATGTAAGAAAAAAGGAAATTCTTGCGTGCGTATCTGCACGTGTGTGTGTGCGTGTGTGTATCTGCGTGTGTGTATCGGTGTGTATCTGTGTGTGTGGTGTTGTGTGTGTCTGTGTCTGTGTGTGTGTGTGTGTGTGTGTGTGTGTGTGTGTGCGTGTGTGATGTTGTATATCTGTGAGTGTGTTTGTGCCTGTATGTGTGTGTGTGGTCTTTTGTGCTTGAGTGTGTGTGTGTGTTTAGTGTTTTTGTATCTGGTCTCCTGGAGTTTGATGTGGAGAAGTCAGACCCTTGGCAGGTGTGTGTAACTGACCTCTCCGTGTGTCCGCAGGCGTCTGTGAGAACATGAGCTCTGACAGCAGACCAACAAAAAGCTACCTGTCCATCTGTCAACACACTTGCCAAATCCAGCCATGCGCTTCAGATATTACAAACCGATTGCATCAGGTGCGAGCGCACATGTGTATTTCCTCCATTCTTAACACTGCCAATCAAAGCCCTTTATCCCGCCATCCCACAGTGCACTGCGGTATCTGATTGCACACTGATAATCTCTGTGGACCTCATATATTGTGTGTATGACAGGCCAGAATGACATGCCCCCGTTTCCTTTACGGCTAAACGTAATATGTGCCACCCGTCCTGAAGCCGCTATTGTTCGTAACACTTCCCACACGTACAGGCCCGGCGCTGCAGGGGGTCATGGCCCCCCAGAAAGAATTTGTGCCCCCCCAGTTTTCTTAACAGATGTAAATTAAAGCGTTGTTGGAGGACTAAATTCGTCACATACTTTGATATTACAGTTTCGGTAATAACGTGTAAATGAATGTATTCAATGAATGCAACGCTCTCGCTTGCCTAATCTCAGGCGGATGGCTTCAGCACGCTAATGAAAAACAACATGAAGGCGACAGAGGTGGCGTTTTCTTGATGGATCTTAAATTCTTAAACATTTGTTTATAAATAAATGCATAAACGCAACTATCACGATCTCTAAGCATAAAAGAAGACCCAAAAGCAAAGATACTGTATGTAAATCATACTTTATTAATGAAACTGATAAGAGAATATTAGTTTTTCACTCATTTTTGTTTCTTTCGCATTGATCCACTCATTCAACCACACACTCCTTCATGGTTTTGTTTATGAGTCTTTGTCGGTTACTCTCCGCATCACATTGGATTTTACGGCTCATATAAGGATCACGAAGAGTGGCTGGAATATGCTGTCACAGATCTCACAAGTCCTTTCAGTTTTTTCAGTTTTCACCAGTGTATTGTGCAGCGACCGTGGGTTTGCGGAAAAAAAAGTGTAGAGGGAATTGCACACTTTGAAGAAGTGCAAATGCAGCAATGCAGCAATCCACCAAATGCAGCTAGTGATTAAAATAATGCACACTCTTGCAGTATTTTTATATTATTGTTTTATGTATTTATTATTATTATTATGCTTTCCGCTGTTTTCCAGACATAACCTTGTTTTTCTTACTTAAAATCTTGTCAAGGCTGAGCCCAGCATTAGTTAGTTCGGTGATATCTAGTTCAGTTAATGTCAAGGCGTCACATTGTTTGCTTGTGGTCTCTCTTGCACACGATAACACATCTCAGTACAATAGAAATGTGTTCACATCCAGTTGGGTCTTTAGTTGCATCCAATTTAAGGTGTACCACAAATCACCAATCTCCTTCAATGTGTTCTGTGATAAACTCGCTCATTAGAAAAAAATATTTGTCTATGCTTATCTATGCAGTCTTTCGGATGAGACGTTAAACTGAGGTCCTGACTCTCTGTGTTCATTAAAAATCCCATGGCACTTCTCGTAAAGAGAAGTAAATGCATTTACATGTATGCATTTAGCAGACGCTTTTATCCAAAGTGACTTACAGTGCATTCAGGTTATACATTTTTTGTCAGTATGTGTAATGTGAATCAGATGCGTGAATCGCCGACATACCGCAACACCGAGGCAGGAAGTACCTTGCTTTCAGTACGACATCATAGTCCTGGAATAATTCACTTTCCATTTGAGTTCTTTCGTTTCACTTTTCAAGGTTTGCTGGGCAAAGACGACGTCATTGTGGCCACTTTGGGTTTAGCAGAAAGTTTTCTCTGGCGAAACAATGACTGAAAAATGTACACACGCGTTCACACACTCGTAAACACAAGATTTGGCACACACTTTTGCTGCAGTCATTTCCTTGAGAAACCACACAAACACAGAGGGCTCCAGAGTCATGCAAACTAACCAACTTCCTGTCATTTGCATGGCACTTCCTTGCATACGCCACACGCGGACAGAGAAAAGTTGCTTTCATCTACGTTTTTTTTTTCAGATAGCTTTCATAAACTAAAGTAATACGCCCCTGGCTGCTGAGAGGAATATATGTAAAATGTGTATAAATATTCATGTATTTATGCATAAGGTATGAATAGTTAAAGTCTGAGTCAGTGGAAGGGTCAGTCTTTGTCACGATTCATAACGCTCGCTTCAAAACACTTCTCCTTTAGCGCTCCTATAATTAAGAGCTTCTGGCGCAGTCTGTGTTTCACAGGCATCTGGTTATGCTGTTCAGTTATTAATTGCAAGGACAGAGTTTGCCATATGCCAAATGATATGTGGATATGGATAAAAATACATCATTTTATTTAAGAAATTTTATAAATTTTAAGAAACATAAATAATAATTCTAATTATTAATAAATATGTATATCATTATTTTAATACATATGTAATGTTATATATTATCGCCAAACATGCACATACATATATACACACACACACACACACACACACACACACACACACTATTTTGCCAAAAGTATTGTCACCCCCTTCTAATGAAAGGTTTGACTGCTTTAGTAATTTCCATGAGTTCAAATCTTAATGTTGAAGCATATAATGATATTCTAGGGAATTGTGTGCTTCTAATTTTATAGCAACAGTTTGAACATGACCCTTTTCTATTCTAACATGACAGTGTCTCTGTGTATAAGACAAGAATCTAAGAGAAATGATGATTCAGTCAGTGTGGAAGAACTTGACTGGTCTGCAGAAAGACAAGTCCTAATCCCAGCTGAACACCTCTGGTGTGACTTTAAATGCAGAACTTGAGCCACAAACCCATGACCAAACACCAATGACTTGTACATTCATTATACGGACAAAAGTACTGGGACACCCCCTTATTTAGAAGAGAACAAGGCACTTCCAAACTGTGGCAACAAAGATAAAAAATTGTATTTCCACATCTGTTGCAACAGTTTTGAAGTGTATGAAATGACTGTATATGTACCCATATGTCATTGGTGTTTGGTGATGAGTTTTTGGCTCAAGGTCTAGCAATATAGTGTATGTATATAAATGTATGCGTGTGTGTGTGTGTTTATTTATTTATTTATATTTATATATAATTGTTATTTATTAAATGATGTTGATTAAATTGTTTACATATGCACAAAATACATTTTCTGCTGAAATAAAAAGTCTTGAAAATTACATTATTTTTCACTTCATTACAGATGTATTATTTACATATATTTATTATTATGCATAAAGAAATACCTAATAAGAGAAAAAAAATTATATGCCAAATAATATAAATAATAGTTTAATTATAGTCAAATAAATGTAAGTTATTATAAATAAATACATATAAATATAATAATATATTTATAAATATAATAGATATAATCTTATATTATTATTATTATTAAATATATATGTAATTAATATAAATAAAAATGGAAATTATATTGTGTGTGTGTGCATGTGTGTGCGTGCATGTGCACATTTATTTTTAATTGACATGCTATTATTAAACTATTATTATAATTAATTTTAATAATTATTATAATACATATTTCATTTGAATAATTATTATAATAATACATATATGTGCACAATAAATATTTAATAATTAAGTATAATTAATTAAGTTTAATAATTAAGTAATATATATATATATATACATTGCGCCCTCCAAAATTATTGGAACAAAGACAAATTTGCTCTGTTGGCTGTGGAGTCAAGACATTTACAAATATGATTAAAAGATGAATATGACACAAAACTACAGAATGTCACATTTTATTATTGGGTGATTCAACACATAGATGTTTTACCAGCTAAGACATTCAGCACTTTTAGAGTTTCATCCCCCTATCTGATGTGGACACAAGTGTTGGGACAGTTGCTTCACAGGTCTTTCTAAGTGATCAGCTGTGTCCTGTTGCATTCATTCTTCAGATATTAAAAGCAGGGAATATGTCGTATCGTTTATATCCATTACTTCTGTATTCTGAATCTTGCATTCGATAATGACACACACAAACCAGAATGAAGATGAGGGAGCTGACTTTGAGAGAAAAGCAGGCAATTTGGATGCTAAAAGAAAATAGGAAGTCAATTAGAGCTCTAGCAAAAACAAAGGGCATGGATAAATCAAGAGTTTGTAAACCACCAGCGACACCAACAACTACCTGCTGAGAAAACAACAGTAGCTGATGACAGACAAATCATAATAGCTGTGAAAATAAACCCTAAAAGACGTATCTGTAAAATCGCCAACAACTTCCAGAAAGCTGGGGTGATGCTCTGACAATCGACAGTCCTCAGGAGACATTGACACAGAATTACAGATGCTACACCGCAAGATGCAAACCTCTGACCAGCACCAAAAATAGAAAGGTAAGATTAGAGTTTGCAAAAAGCACAAAGGTGAGCCAGAAGAATTTTGGAACTGTGTTTATGAACCGATGAGACAAACTTGAACCTTTATCTAAGTGATGGGAAAGCAAAAATGTAATCTGCAACTAAATAATAGCTTTTAATCTTTTACATCTGCCTTATGTTCAACTGTTCCAATACTTATGTTCACATCAATGAGTGAGATGAACTCTAAAAGTGCTGTTCTTTTTATTTGATAAAACATCTATGTGTTGAAACGGCTAATAATAAAATGACATTCTGTAGTTTTGTCTCATTTTCATCTTTTAATCTTATTTGCAAATGTCTTGACTCCACAGCCAACAGAGCAGTTTTGTCTTTACTGTTACAATACTCATGGAGGGCACTTGATATGTAGTTAGTTTGTTTTTTATATAATCTGTTAATAACCTGCAAAACTGGGTAATATGTCTCCTCAGCATTCCTGCATGTAGTTGCTGCGTCATGTTGCAAAGTGCTCCTCTGAAGGCTGACGGGTGTGTTTGTGAGGTCTAGACTGTTCTTTCACAACTCAACCACAAACCTTCCCCTTTTTCAGTGCAAAAACTTCAGAAAGAGATGTTAGAAAATCGTGTGGAATCGTTTGGAATTATGGAATTCCAAAAATGAATCTCAGGTTTTCGTTCACATCGTGTGTGTTTGTGTGTGTGTGTGTGTGTGTGTGTGTGTGTGTGTGTGTGTGTGTGTTGTTGAAGCTTATTTGCACTACTTACAGTATCAATAGAGAGAAAGAGAGCAATATGTCCTCCATTTAAATACCATTTATGGTTTCTGCAAAATTGCACAAATAGCATTATGGGCCGCCTGGGTTCTGAATTTCATCCTGCACTCTCATTGGAATTGACGGGTAACCGTGACAACACGCTCCAGCTGTTCCTGCAGGCAATAACCACAGACTGTATACACACACACACTCACACACACGCACGTGTAAATAAGAAATACTAATCTCAGGATTGAATTTATTGGACAGATGGCATTCAGGTGCATCTCTGCCAAGACTTGTTACCCTGGCGACCTCTTGGACTACCGTTGTCATGGTAACAGCTCCTCGCTTGGCAATGTGGACACCCACACGGATCTATCTCGTACACAATTAATCTGAACATCTTCCCTCAGGCGCTCCGGTCCTGATGTGCCATGGACACATCAGATCCCTGTGTTTAAGAAACAATTATAGTTAGAAGCTTAATCATCGAATCTTCTAAAAATCTTTTATTATTGCATTATTTGTTTTTGTGTTTTTTCGTTTGATTAATAATGTGTTGTTTTATATCAGTTTCTTTATAGAAACATGCCTTAATTTTTCTAATCCACAAAAAGAAGAATGCTACATTATATGGGCAAATTTTTCGAAATATACAATATATATAAGTATAAATATATAATATATATTGCATATATTGCAACACATTTTGTAATTTAATAATTATAATAATTTAATACAATTATAAAACTTATAGAATTACGGAAATTATGGAAACTGCCAAATTGTTAAGAATAATGTACAAAGATGTCTTTTTTTACATAGCTTTTTAAAGAAACTTTTTGCCTAACAAATGCTGTTATTGAATACATTTTATAAATGTATATTATGTAAACCTTTACCGTGACATTTTTGTAATAAAATTTTTTATTTTCAAAGTAAATTAGTTTGTTTGTTGTATTTATCCATCACATTTTGTAATGTAATACATTTTATAAATGTTTAACTTTAAAGCATCACATCTTGCCACAACCTGACATTTTTATTCAATCTTTTAATTAAAAATAAAAAACTGAATGAAAGTTTATGAAATGTAATTACTCAAACAGCCAGAATATTAAAGAGTAATGTACAGATAAAATATAAATGTGTATACTTTTAAAACATATGACATCTTGCCCCAGCCTGACATTTATTTTAAAAACAATGTTATATAATTGACTTTGCCTCTGTGTATGTGATTTTAAATATTTTTCTATTTTAATACATTCACATTCATATTTACAGGTTGTACTTGCTTCTTATTAACCCTAGTTATACAGTACATTATACTGCTTATTGAAAGTCAATAAATAAATGCTTATCAAATATCGATTTGAGTTGAAACTATTGCACAATGTAAGAACTCTTAGAAGTATGTATTATAATTAATGTTTTTTTACTCTTTAAATGGCTTCTCATATATTGGTAAAAACCAGGTTTTATAAATATAACCCACATGAACTTCTCATGTTCGTGTTGATTGTCTTGTTTGATTGGTTGTCGTGTTTACCCCGCAGCTCACACTCCAGATAACAGCTTCCTGGGCTTCGTGGTGGAGCAGCACCTGAACGCCAGTGACGTCAGGCACATCGACGACATCAAGCGGCAAAACCAGTCGCTAGTTTACGGCAAGGTGGACAACTTCTGGAAAGTGAGTTCTGCTCGAAATCAGTTGCTTCCGTCTAATTTTGGGCTGTTTACATGTGAAACAGTGTTGTGTTTATATGCTCGATTGTTGTGCCACGTTTTCCGACGTTGAGCGCCAACAAAAGTGTTTTCAATTCGACTGCGATGACTTCATCTTTCCCCACCACAAGGCCACGGCCGGTTTCGCCGTTTAGATGTTCCTACAGAGAACGTTTCACTGCCCATCTGGATCCGAAACGCCCCGTGTGATGAGAGACGCAGATGAAAAACTAGTCCCTCTGTACTCGCACACCATCCAGAACATCTAATCCCACACGGTTTCCCCCAGAAGGGATCATAGATCATATTCTCAATCTGTTTCTCCGATGTGCTGCTGGGAAAGTTTGCCTGTTTGTGGCGAACAATGTGGGAAGAAAAATGGATAAGATTTTTCCTGCACTCGTAGACGTGAAACAAAAGTTTTAACATGAAGTATGCCAGTATACAAATGTTAGCTAATCGCAAAAGAGCTCAGTTACGTATCTTACAATAGGTACAGTAATATAACCTGGCGGTTTAATTTTAAAGTTCACCAGGATGTTGCCACTATACGCTTGTGTGTTTGTACCGTGGGATGAATATTATTTTTGACATGAAACAATAATTTCCATGTGAAGTTTGCCAGTATGCAGTGGTTAGCTAATCACAACAGAGCTCATTTACATATCTTAAAGGTACAGTAACAAAAACAGCCACTTTAATAACAGTAAGTTAAAACGTTTTGGTGCATTTTTGTCGAACAACATTGTTTGAAAGGAGTTCAAAAAATGAGTCTTTTTTTTAGTAGCTTTGGCACAATTTCAAAGTTTGCGCAAAGATTGCCAGTATAATAATCACAACAGAGGTCATTTTACATATCTTAAAGATACAGTATAAAAAAACAGCCCGTTTCATTCTAAAGGTCCTTGCACACTGAGTCCAAAATTTTAGCATGCGTCTTTTTGTATTCTTCATTCTTTCCTATCAAAATGCATGCTACGGATGTGAAAATGTAGAAAATCGAACCTGATCCAAATTTTTTTGTGATGGACGAAAGTTTCGGAGGCAGTGCGTAAACGTGATTGACACAACATGGTCATATTTATAATTTAACGTGTGAAAATGTCAGACTCAGTGTGAAATGGCCTCTATATTCAGCAAAACGGTTGCAAAAAATAGATGCGTTTATATTGCTAATTTATTCGCGTCTAACTTCAGGAAAATATTTCATGATTTTCACATACAACACAGGATGACAAGCGTCATGTTAAGAATAATGGGATTTTTCTTGCTCTCTTGGATTAAAAAGTTTCCATGTGAAGTTTGACAGCACATAGAGGTTGGCAAATTACAAAGAAGCTAATTTACATATCTTAAAGGTACAGTACCCAAAAAAAAACACTATTTTATTTTGTGTTCAAAAGAGTTGTGAATTTGTTTTTTTACAACAGAGGATGAAAAGAGTCATATTAAGGATAATGGAAATTTTTTTTCTCGGTCAGTTAGATGCAAAAGTCCATTTAGTTCTAAGGTTAAGAAAAAGGTTGTGAAATATAGATGCATTTATAGTGACAAACATCGCAGTTAATCTCAGTGAAACTTTGCGTGTTTGTGATGCAGAGCGTGGAATAGAAGAGCCATATTATGGAAAATTCATAGTATCTTCAAGGGATGTTTTTTTATACATCGTAGGATGAGACAGTAATTTTATGGAAAACATTACTTTTTTTCTTGCAATGTTGGACATGAAACAGAAGTTTGTGTGTGAAGTTTGCTTGTTCGCAGAGGTTAACTAATCGCAATGGAGCTCATTTGCATAATCTAAACATACATTAACAAAAACAGTTAATTCTAAGGTTCAGCATAAGGGTTGTGAAAGACGGATGGATTCCCTGGATGGATTCACACTGTATTTACTATTAATCTCAAGGAAAGTTTGCACATTTGTCATGTACACCGTGGAATGAAAAGCCATAAAACATGCAAAGTTTTCCAGTGCACAGAGGTTAGCTAATCATAACGAGCTCGTTTACATCTCTTAAAGGTACAGTAGCAAAAAAATCCAGTTTAATTCTCAGGGTCAGAAAGAGGTTGCAAAAAAAAGGATGCAATTACAGCGACAGCGCATTCTCATTTTACCTCAAGCAATTTTACTGATGCCATCCTTCACCCAGCGATAAAGAGAGAGAGAGCTATTACACAGCCTTTCAAATTCTGGTTTCCATACTGGTTTCCATGGAAACAAACTTGAACATAGACCCTGAATCAGTGAGTGTGTGTGTGTCATCTAGAGATCAGAGGATATGTGTATAGGCTTTTGAAATGCAAATAAAGTCTTGGCTGCATGAATGCACACAAATACATTCATCGCGTTATTAGTGCTACAAGTTCACATGCAATGAATCTCTGTGTTTATTTTCTGTCTCAAACACAGATGCTTTTCTGTGATTGGTTTTACTCTCTTTCACACACACACACACACACACACACACACACAAACATATATATTAAGGCCTGAAATATGCTCGAGAATGCTTTGTTACACTAATCATTCAAACAATGCAAATTTTTCTGCTTTGTAGCTGCATTGCTTGCATGATGTGTTGACATTTCCAGCTCATATCTCCCATAATCTTATCACTGCGTGTGTGTTAGTCAATAAAACAAGGAACGAATTGATGATTAAACAAGGAGATCATTGATATTCTGTTTGATAATGTGTGTGTTCTGACCTAACTGAGATAACTCACAGGCGGGAACTTAGAATACAAGAATGTGAATCCAGACTAAATATTATGATAAAAAAGGTATTTAAAAATATTTGTCACTTTCAGATTTTTCAATTAATTAAGGCTGTGATCATTTGCCATTGATTTATTTTTAAATATTACATTTGTAATTAATTAGTAATAGTAGTTTGTTGACTTAGAATTTTCCCTAAATCTATGTTTTTTATCTTTTGAATAATATTTTTTTTAAATGTGCCATTTATTATTTTGTTAATAATAGGTTTTATAATAATAATAATAAATTAATAATACATTTTATTAATTTAATCGATACGTTTATTTTGTAAATGTTAGTAATGCATTTATATTTTTTTTAAATGGTATTCTTTGTTATTTGTGTGTGTGTGTGTGTGTGCAATCAATGATCAAAATCTATACACATTAACACACACAAATGTAAAGAATTTAAATATAAACTATTTTTGATGTTTAATTATTAAATAATGTATAGTTAGTATAGAATATATACTTTTTTTATTACATTAATTAGAAACCTACATGCACATACATATACAATTAGTTAAGTTTTCAAGTGCATTATACCCGTCTGGCACCAAAAACCATTCCACGTTCAAAGTCACTTAAATCCCCTTCATTTTAAAGCTTCATTTTATCTCGTGGTTCTCCCCTAGAGTCCTGTTGGACTGTTCCTGTCTCTGTTTGCACTTCTGCTCAACTAAAACAAGTTCACTTGGAGCTAAAAAATAAATAAAACACCTTTTTGTTTGTGTTTTAAGCTTCCTTCATTCATGCAAATCTGTTAACAGAATGTCTCGATGTGATTCAGATTATCTGAATCAGTCAGTTTGAGACAAAATATCCCAGCAGAAATCTGTATTTCATGACTTCAAATAAGATGATGTAGTACTACGATTAAGAGATGTTCTTGCTTACATGGACAGAAAATAATTGTTGTTTGTTAGTTATTTTGTTAATATGAACAGCAATATTACAACAATTTATAGTGTAATATCATAGTTTTCAATTCTTCTTCTTATTATTATTATTATGCATTAGTATAATATAGTTTATGATAGTATTATATTATGTTTTATATCAATATTATAGTATATTTTATATTATTATGGTTGATCATTTTTATTGGATAACAATTTTCTAATAAAAAATATTTTATGTAATATATAATTTTATATAATATACAATCATTTTAAATTTTATAATGCAAATAAATTGAAATATTATTTGAAAATTCAATATTTGTTATCTTATTTATTAATAGCAATTTTATACATGATTATTTTCTGCCCTCTCATCACTGGGATTCCACTTCTCTGGTTTGAATCCTATCTCACTGGTAGGTCTTTCAAGGTGGCCTGGGGAGGGAAGGTATCCACAGAACATCAACTGGTCACTGTGGTTCCCCAGGGCTCGGTTCTTGGACCTCTCCTCTTCTCCATATACGCTACATCACTGGGTCCCATCATACAAGCACATGGTTTCTCATACCATTGCTATGCTGATGACACACAGCTGTATATCTAATTTCGACCAGATGATCCAACGGTAGCTGCACGGATCTCAGGCTGCCTGGCAGACATCTCGGCATGGATGAAAGAACATCACCTACAGCTCAACCTGGCAAAGACTGAGCTTCTTGTAATCCCTGCAACTCCAACTCTACAGCATGACTTCACGATTCAGTTAGGTTCATCAACAATTACCCCATCAGCTTCGTTCAGAAATCTTGGGGTAATCTTTGACGAACAGCTGACTTTCAAAGAGCACATTGCAAAGACTGCTAGATCTTGCAGGTTCCATTACACAACATCAGAAAGATCAGGCCCTTTCTGACAGAGGATGCTGCACAACTTCTTGTCCCCAGGCCCTTGTCATTTCTAGACTGGACTACTGCAATGCTCTTCTGGCTGGACTTCCATCAAACACAATCAAACCTCTACAAATGATTCAGAATGCAGTGGCACGACTGGTCTTCAACGAGCCCAAAAGAGCCCATGTTACACCTCTCTTAGTCTCCTTGCACTGGCTACCAGTTGCAGCTCGCATCCAGTTCAAGACACTGATGCTTGCATATAGAACAGCCACAGGGTCAGGACTAGGGTTGGGAATCGAAAATCGATTCCGATTCCAGAATCGGATACTTAAGGTCAGGAATCGGATACTTGTTGTCAAATTAACATTTCGATTCCGTCTATCGATTGCTATGCACTTTTTTTTCTTCATCTGTGAGGACCGGTGTGACCTAGTGATCTGCCAGGACCTTGCTCGCTAATCTAAGCATCCCAAAGTTTGGCTGTATTTGCGATCAGAAGCCAAAAAAGCTAAGTATAATATCTGTGATAGCTAAACATGTTGCAAGAGAGGTGTCAGTCAACATGACATTATTTTAATAGATCGTTAAATATCGCGAACATGATTCAAACACCAACGTGATTCTATTCCTGAATTAAAATGATTTGTGACTGTTTCATTCCTCAACCTTTGGGGTGTGCGATCACAATGTTGATCACTTGTTCATCCGTGCAGCAGTGCCACCACTGATCTAAGCTTGGCCACCCTACTCAAAACTGCAGTTTTAGTCCCCTTTTTCTTGACAAGAAAAGCCTTTATTAAGACGCGGAACCAGTGTGTTTTTTTGCATCCAAATCCAACGAGACTTTTCAGACGCGCACTGCAGCTTTGCCTCAGCGCCAGGCGCGAGTCAAATGAGCTTCAGTAGGACAATGATATGCTGTTAGACTGTATGTCAGTAAAACAATCTTCCCTGTCCGGTCAGCCATCACTGTACTCACGGCGCACGCCCTGATCGCGTCATCATAAATAAGCGCACGAGAAACAGTATACGAGTCTGTCTTTAGTTAAGTCATGAAATTACCAAAAAAAGGCGATTAAAACTGCAAACTGTGCATGCATGTATGAATGCATTACATTTCAAAACGTCTCTCAAATGCATACTAAAATATAGGCTATCGTGCAATGGTTTGCTAAAAAGAGACACGGACGGGATAAATGTTTGATATCATTATTTAATCACATTGGAATCGAAACTGGGAATCGAAAAGAATCGGAATCGATAAAATTAAAAAGATACCCAACCCTAGTCAGCACCCACCTACTTCCACTCACTGATGACAATCAACATCCCCTCCAGAAGTCTGAGATCTGCTAGTGAGCGACGCCTCGTGGTACCATCACAGAGAGGCTCAAAATCACTCTCCAGAACATTCTCGTTCACCGTTCCTGGCCGGTGGAATGATCTTCCAAACCCCATCCGGACTGCTGGATCCCTGTCAATCTTCAAGCAACAACTGAAAACTCATCTCTTTCAACACTACTTGACTTCATCATAAACTTAAAAAATATATATTTTTATCTTTATCTTTCTCTTCTTCCCTTGCTAGCTTGTATTTTTTTGAACAATGCCTAAGACGTGGTGTTACGAGCACTTGCTCTGTCTGTTTGCCTCTTTAAGATTAATCGCTTTATGTATTCCCCAATGACTAAGTGTAAATGTATTTTATATTAATATTATATCAAGATTATTTTAAATCTACTAAGAATTTTTTTTTAAATAAAGATGATTATGAATACTAAAACCTACTGTAATAATAATTACAAAATATTAAGCCCCGCCAACATGATCTCGCTTTTATCAGTGAAAAAGAGAAAATAAATATGAATTTATTAATGTGAATAATAATATTATACTTCATATTTAATTTATTTCCTATAATTTATTTGTATTATTATTAATTAATAATAATAAAGTATTTTGATTATATACAAATTTAAGAAAATGTACAATTATAATTGTATAATACCAATAAATAATTGTATCATTGGTTTTACTTATAATAATATTATATTATTTTTATGAATATTAATTGTATGAATACTAAATAACTTTAATATGATTAAATTTTTATTTAAAAAATATTTAACCCAGCCAACGTGATCTTGCTTTTATTAGTGAAAAATAAAAAATATATATTTTTTCTTAATATGAACAGTAATATTATACTTGATATGTTATCATTACTATCATTTATTAATATTATTATTAGTAGTAGTTGTAGTAGTATTATAATTATTGTTATTATTATTGTTAAAGTATTTTGATTATATAAAAATGCAGTAAAATGTATAATTTTAATTTTTTAATACAAATAAATGATTATCATTATTTTTTATTTAAAGTAACATTATACTAAAGAATAACTGTAATGTGATTTAAATTCCAAGTTCAAACATATTTAGCCCCGCCCACATGGTCTTGCTTACATCAGCAGAATCCAAAAATAGTTTCCGAGTGCTACAATAAAGACTACTATAATTCCATTTCATCATGCTTCGTTACTGGTTTCTCACATGTCCGTGTCTTTATTTGTGTTATAGGATAAAAAGAAATACCTGGACATCATTCATTCGTACATGGAAGTGCACAGCACGGTCCACGGCACGAGCACGGTCCACCTGCCGGCCTACGTGAAGAACCACGGCATCCTGAGCGGACGCGACCTCCAGTTCCTCCTGCGCGAAACCAAGGTCCGAGTCAACAAACGCCACGTGTTTGTGCTAATCATTTCTGGTAGACTTGAATATGGCTTGTACAGTTGTTTATTACTAGTGTCTTCAGTTTTGTGTTTATAGCGTTTGTTTGCTTGAATCGTAAGTGTGAATCTTGCATGGTGGCGTTCATGACTTTGTGATTTGTGTCTGGCATGATGCTCAACCGCAAGAGAGGATGTGCTACTCTGCTGTTTCTCTGAAGACTCGCAGCTTTGTCCCCACCTCAGCCTTTTTCCTCGCTCTAAACTCGACTTTAACTTCCCTGTTGTTTCTACTTCATGCAAACTCCTGGAGAGAGCGAGGCTGCTTCATTTACATACAGAGAGAGTGAACATGTCGTGAGACTCGTTCGACTTATTTACTAATAAACAAAGTCACTCGGCAGCCCATCAGATATGCAAATGTCCGCTGAACTCTTGCTTCTTCCGCACATCCTGAAGACGTCTCAATCTTTCTTTCTATGAGCCTGCTTGTGTTCGATGCTTCTCTGCTGCCCCCCGTTGGTAAACCATAGAAGTTCAACCACAGAAAGTTTCTATACTTTTTATGCACAATAATTATTAGTATTTCTTCTTCGTATCATTATTATTATTAAATTATATTATAAATCATCCTGAATGTATAACAATAATAAAATATCTAATTAGTATTTTTATAATACATATCAAATAAAGTATATGTATTATAAAAATACTAATTATCAAAAACATTAATAAAATGTATTATATTTAATAGTTTAAATTATAATATGTTTATATACTATTTAATAATATATATTACAATGTGTATAATATATCGTTTTGATTATACATTTAGTATAATAAATAATTCGTCTGTTAATACATATAAATAAAATTTATTATAATCTGTGTTTTGTTAATATCAATAGCAATATTATAGATCATATTTTATATATTTAATGTTGCACTTTAATAATAAAATATGTAATTTTATAATGCCTATAAATTCATTATAATTTAATTTGTTGTAATGACTGTTCTATAGATCGATAGATAAAGGTATAGATTATACAATATTTATAATAAAATAAAGTATCATTTTAAATGAGAGATTATAAATGTGTCATAATTAAACAATTATTTGTTAATATCTTTAGAATTTATAATAACAATTATAATAATTTTATCTATCTAATAATTTTTATTGGTAAGTCTTTTATAAAAATTATTATACATTAATGTTGCTTTGTTTAAAAATAAAAAACCTGCAAAATGCTCATTGATTAGTGTTTTATTAATATCAATAGCAATATTATTCATTATTATTATTCAAATACATTATCACTTTGGATAAAATCATCTACTAAATGCATAAAATGTAAATGATTTTATATATTTAATGTTTTTTTAATAAAGCTAATTAGGAATATTAAAGATTAACTGTAATATAATTTAGCATTTTTTATAATTAAAACAACATTATTACAATCCTATTAAGCTCTTTTGGGAAGTAAATGAGGTTAAACTAATGTTATTCATAAATGAATCCGCATGATACATCACTGGTGTATTGTGGGTCAGTGTGAAGTGTGTGTGAAGCGCGTGTGTATGTGTGTGCACGTTTTTGTGACGCATGAGAACATACATTTGTATAATGACATGGGTATTACAAGGAGAAGGTGACTTCTGAGTTTTTCAAAAGGCTTATAAATCATACAGAGTGAGTTTTTTTTTGAGAAAGTTTCCTGTCAGGGGTAGGTTTAGGTGTAGGGCAATATAAAATACGGTTTGTACAGTATTAAAACCATTATGCCTATGAGATGTCCCCACTTTTCACAAAAACAAACATTTGTGTGCGTGCATGTGTGTGATTGTGTGTGTGTGCGTGTGTGTGTGTGCGTGTGTGTGTGTGTGTGTGTGCGTGTGTGTGAAGCGTGTGCATGCGTGCGTGAAGCGTGTGTGCGTGTGTGTGTGTGTGTGTGTGTGTGTGTGTGTGTGTGTGTGTGTGTGTGTGTGTGTGTGTGAAGCGTGTGTGTGAGTGAAGCGTGTGTGTGTGTGTGTGAAGCGTGTGTGTGTGTGTGTGTGTGTGTGTGTGTGAAGCGTGTTTGTTTGTTTGCGTGTGTGAAGTCTGTGTGTGTGAAGCGTGTGTGTGTGTGTGTGTGTGTGCGTGTGTGTGAAGCGTGTGCATGCGTGCGTGAAGCATGTGTGTGTGTGTGTGTGTGTGTGTGTGTGTGAAGCGTGTGTGTGTGTGTGTGTGAAGCGTGTTTGTTTGTTTGCGTGTGTGAAGTCTGTGTGTGTGAAGCATGTGTGCGTGTGCGTGTGCGTGTGTGTGTGTGTGTGTGTGTGAAGCGTGTGTGTGTGTGTGTGTGTGTGAAGCGTGTTTGTTTGTGTGTGTGAAGCGTGTGTGTGTGTGTGTGTGTGTGTGTGTGTGTGTGTGTGTGTGTGTGTGAAGCGTGTGTGAGTGTGTGTGTGAGTGTGTGTGTGTGTGTGTGTGTGTGTGTGTGTGTGTGTGTGTGTGTGTGTGTGTGTGTGTGTGTGTGTGTGTGTGTGTGTGTGTGTGTGTGTGTGTGTGAGAGTGAGAGAGTAAGCGTGTGGTCATCTGTCCGTCGTGTCACAGACGGCTCATTGTGTGTCCTCTGAAGCTGACGGCCCCGAGCAGCACACTTCACAAACACATTATTGTGGGCCGCGCCGCCTCTGCTGGCCACATGGAAACATTTGCTCAATACAGACTGTGCTTTTATTGTGATTGTTACTCTCCTTCTCACTGTTAATTGTTATTTGAGCCTCTGATTGCTTTTGTAGAGCTTGCTGCAGTGCAGCTGTGCAAATGTGAGTTTATTGCAGGTAAATTTGCTCTGGGAATCAGCTGTCAGGTTTCCATCAGTGGATGGTTTGTTTGATGTTTCCCACTGCGAGCTTGTTGAAAGAGCTCCAGAAATCCCTGATTTCCCTCTCAGGAATCAACTAAATATATCTACCAGTCTAAAAATATGCCGAGATGAGATTTGGAAATGGACATCAGGCCTGGTTTATGAGATAATTCAAGCAACTTTTGTTTGTTCAGACCCAATTGTCCTGTAACACGTAATCATGTGTGCATGCTCAGGAGTGTGTGTGTAAATGTTTGGTGCTGGTGTTTGCTGAATTTAGCATCACTGTTATTATAACTCTTACATATAGTTATGAATTTAAACAGACTTCTAAAGTATTAAACTTAAAATGCAAAAGTGTGCATTTTCATGCAAATGTTAAAAATACAATACTATTGTACAAAAATACAATACACTCACTGTATGTGCGAAAGTAAAATAACTTGGACATATTATCACTGAACGCAGATGAGGATATTGAAAGACAACGCTGTATGATGTATATGCAGGCAAATATACTTTTACGTAAGTTTAGTTTCTGTTCAGATGAGGGGAAGGTGTCACTTTTTAAAGCGTATTGTACAACACTTTACACTGCTCATTTGTGGTGTAACTACAGAGCATCTAGTCTACAGAAGCTGCAAGTAGCTTATAATGATGCAATGATAATCTACTAAGGATACCTAGTGCAAGTGAAATATTTGTGTGTAAGAGTAATCACTTTTAAAGCACTGCTAAGAAATCTTATGCATAGATTTATGTGTCGGCTTAATACTTCTAAAAATTGAATTATTGTGGGTTTATCAAATATAAGGGTTAGTACTTCCCGGCATCAGTTAAAGCTGTGCAGACACTGGTACTGCTGTATTTTGTTACTCTTTATGTTTGCGATAGATCCTATGGGTTATGTTGTTTATTGTCTTTTATAAATCTGGATCTTGAGTCTGTAATAAAAGTTTGATTGATTTATTGAGATGCATCTCAATAAATCAGAATGTCGTGGAAAAGTTCATTTATTTCAGTAATTCAACTCAAATTGTGAAACTCGTTTATTAAATAAATTCAATGCCCACAGACTGAAGTAGTTTAGGTCTTTGGTTCTTTTAATTGTGATGATTTTGGCTCACATTTAACAAAAACCCGCTAAATCATTCGAAAATCGGAAAAGTGTAGATCTAGACGTATTGAATTGTGTTGTTTTAATTTGCTTAATATTTTATGTAATATGATAATGTTTTATTATACATGACAATATTGCAATTCTCTCTTTGTTCTCCAGCTTTTTGTGGGGCTGTCCTTCCCGTACGAGGGCCCCGCCCCTCTGGAAGCCATAGCCAATGGCTGCGCTTTCCTCAACCCGAGGTTCGACCCGCCTAAAAGCAGCAAAAACACAGATTTCTTCAAAGGCAAACCCACACTCAGAGAGGTACTGCGCTTATGGTTCTTTATTATTATTTTACTGAGAGTTTTTGTGCTCAGAATCAGTTCCATCTGATGTATGTTTGACCTTTGACCCCAGCTGACCTCCCAGCACCCTTACGCTGAGGTTTACATCGGACGGCCGCACGTCTGGACCGTCAACATCGATGATCCCGCAGAGGTGGAGAACGCCATTAAAGCCATCCTCAGTCAGAAGGTACAACTACTTCCTGTTCACAGACTACACCTGCTTCTTGACTCAATCTCATATTCTGCACAGACACATTTAATATAATTTTTTATTTACATAATATTATAATATAATATGGAATTGAAGTGTAATCTCATTATATAAATATTTAGTTTTGCGTTGTTGTTGTTATTATTATTATTATTATTATGTGTTTTGGCTAAATTTACATCTAAATATTTCATACATTTTTGTTTAATTGTGAAAGTAGATTATTTTATGTTTGCATAATCCTTTTGCATAATATAATATATAATGTTTATTATAAATATAAAGAAAATGTTATATATAATGTTTATTATAAATATAAAGAATATGTTATATATAATAACAATATGTATATATGTATATATATATTAACCTTTAGTTTTATGAGTAATAGACTAAGTCAGTATAGACTTGAGCTAAATTTAATATCACATAAATTACGTTTCGGTTCTCAGAAGTGAAAGTGAATTATTTTTTTATGTTTACATAATACATAACATTTTGATCTAAAATAATCTTATACAATATAAAATATAATATATAATAAAACTGCTTTATTATAAATAAGTACCAGAAACATAATATCAGTATATTAATGTTTTGTTTTACAGTTGGATTAATACAATATTAATTACAAATAATGATGATAATAATAGTAAAGATGTGTCTTCAGAAGTGAAAGTGAATTCTTTGTTACTTTTATTTTATGAAATATTTTCTAAAATAGTAATAAATTATTATAATAAGGAATATAAATATAATATCAATACAATAATATTTTGTTTTAAGTAAGGAATAATAATGTTTTACCTAATAATTGACCTTTTCATTATCGTGACTTCAGACTTCAACTAACAAGCTCTATTTTGTATTTTTACAGTAAAAAATAAAAGAGCTATTTTCTCACCAAGGACCTCCTTTAAATGAGTTTTGGTCATTTTTGTTTTGTTTACAAATGTGTCCTTTGGGTTTGTCTTTAAATATGACAGATCTATACACATTTTTACTACGCTACATAAGAGTACATACTGTAGAATTCTGTCATTTATGTATAAATATAATTACTACAGAATAACCCAAAGCATAAACATACATTTACTAAACATAATTGCTTTATCTATGAATCTTTTTGTATCATTACGGATGTCCAAAATGGAAGTTTTGTCATAGTGAAGCACACACACATCATTTGTGATGTTTCAGATAGAGCCGTATCTGCCGTATGAGTTCACCTGTGAGGGGATGTTACAGCGCGTCAACGCTTTCATCAAGAACCAGGTACCTGTGACTGTGTGTTAGTGAACATTTAAGATGTGTATGATTCACACACAGCATGATATCAGACCTACACCTCATGTGTGTGCAGGATTTCTGTCACGGTCAGGTGATGTGGCCTCCTCTCAGCACCATGCGGGTCAGATTGGCTCCGGCAGGTAAATCCTGCAAGCAGGTGTGTCAGGAGGAGCAGCTGATCTGTGAACCCTCCTTCTTCCAGCATCTCAATAAAGACAAGGATCTGTTCAGGTACCAGCGCTGCAGTTCTCCATCCAGACAGCAGAGGGTTTCACAGCCCCTTTATGTCTCCTTGGAATCAAATTCCCTTGTTTAATTCACTTCTGCTGAGGTGTGCCTTAAATCGCCCAACATTTGCCTCAGATTTGGACTATTTTTGTAAACAACTAATATATGGATCTCATTATGTCATATTTATAGTATAATTGATTTTAGTTTTAAATGTTTAGTAAAATAATAAATTTGTATATTATATTAATATATTTTGTTATATTTTGTTATATTACGTATAATATATAAATGCATATTTAAAAATATTATTTATTAGATGCTTATGTATTTTAATATTGTAAAAATATATATGTTATAGAATATATTCAAATTATAAATAGTTTAATATTTAATGATACTTACCATTTATTGATTTATTGTCCATATATTTGAGTAGTTTTACTATTTTGATATATATTTTTAATACATTAAGTGTACACATATATATATATATATACATACATACACACACACAAACACGTATGTATTTTAATATATGTTCTATAATTAGACATATTTTAATATTTAATTATGAATATTACATATTTGATTAATAGTTCCTTTATTCTCCATAACTTCATTTTCCGTAACTTATTATATTTTAAATATACATTTTAATGCTTAATATATAAATATATATTTAATCATTATACATATTTGTAGTATTTCATTATAAATATTACTTAAGTCCATAATTAGATTTTTGTGCTCAAGCGTTGTCTCTTTGGCTTTGTCACTGCAGGTATGGTGTGGAGTGTAAGACGGTGGAGTCTGCCAGCGATAACGTTGTCCCCGCCTTCAGCGAATCGACACGGCATTGCGTGTTTCAGTCGGACCTGCTGCTGTTCAGCTGCGCCGGGGCCCATCAGTCCCTCACGCGCATCTGTCCCTGCAGAGACTACATGAAAGGACAGGTGGCGCTGTGCAAGGACTGCTTATAACACGCACACTTAAGCGACTACCAGCCTGGCGTACTGGACAGGACAGGACCGGACTGTTATATAGCACAATGCAGACAGTGCCAGTGTTGTAACGTGCGGTGATGCGATTCAAGAATTCAGAGTAATCCAACTCTTGTTTTATTCCCATAAACTCACGAAAAAAAGAAACGAAAAGGCTGGAGTGCAGCAGCTCTCGGCTCCCGGACGGAAAAAACAAAAACACAGAAGGATGGAAAGAGAAGAAAATTATTTATTTTGCTGGATTTTTTTGTTTTTGCGTGAACTTGAACTAGATTCAGGTTGACATACTTGAAACGGATTGCAGGGAATCAGAACTGCCCCCTGCTGGCGTGGAGGAAACACTGTAGTGACATTTATTACCATAGTTCTTCATTCTACTGTTTGTTTGTTTTGTTCTTCGTTCATTTTTTCTTCTCTCTCTGAAGGTGACTTTTGTCATTGGACCAAGACTGACGACTGACTCTGAAAAGCATCTTTAACCATATTGAAGACTCGGACTTATCGAGTTTATTTGTGTGTGAGAGAGGGCTTGTTGGTGTGGAAACAAAGTTTGCGAAGAAATTTCCCCGCTTTTACACTGAAACTGGACTTTCCATGTACTGGCTCCGTGAAATGCGTTCGCATGTAAATAACAGATGCTGAAGCGTAAACAAGTGGTCCGCTTTATTCTGCATGGTAGTTTATTTCCGACATTTTAATATCAGCACATGCTAACACTGGGAATTTTCGGTGTTGGTCACAATCCACGTGAAATATCGCAGTAGTGCACCAGTCAACTGCCAGGTGTGATGTTTTAGTGAAATACACACGTCGCAAACCAGCCAGTATGAACTAGAACGCAAACCAACTGACCAAACTAACCGTTAAACTAGTAGACTCAATTCAACTAAATAGGGACAGTTTTTGCTGTTGCGTTAATTGGCCGAGTTTACCTGAATTAACACTATATCAAGGGTTTTCAGATGCTCTATATATGGATAAAGTAAATACCAATCAGATCACAGATATTTCTGTAAAATGTTATCTTTATTTGTATAAAAAAGAAAGATATATCTGTATGAAAACAAAAGTGTACAGTACTAGGATAAAATACATTTTCTTTTTATATTTTGTGTTAAAAACACAATTTGGCCTTGGTTTTTGTTTCTTTTTATTTTGTTGAATTTGCCTGCCTATTATCGAAAAACGTCAACATTTTTTGAGTTGTGTCTTGGAATGAAAATGCACTATAGTGAAGATTTGACACCTGATATTACGACACTGTACAATTGTTGTAAAGTTTTTTTTTTTGTTTTTTTTTTGTATACAGATCTTTATCTATGCCTGTTGATTTTTATGTGACTATTTATAGAAGAGAAAATTCTTTATAGAGGGAAATATTATTTATCAGACTAATTTAAGTATAAGCGCACATGCTTGTCCAGTGTACTGTCTGAAAAAAATATTTGTGACGGAGCTAAATATACAGGTTTACTATTAATTTAACAGTTAAAATTATGTGTTTCTGAATATTTCGAAGAATTTTAGTAACCGAACATTTGACGGAACACATTGAGTATTTTTTTCCATACTTTGGAAGTCAGTGGCTACCTTCAACAGTTTGGTTCCAGCATTCTTCAAAATATCTTCTTTGTGTTCAACAAAAGAAAGAAGCTCAGGTTTTGATCAACTTGAGGTTTAGTAAACGATGATTTTATCTCTTTAATTAAATAATTTGAAATTCTTTAATGGCAAAGCGTAAAAATAACTGAATACTTAATTACAAAATGTAGTTGAATTTACAAATAAGAAAATATATAAAACGTGAAGTTTTAGCTTTCAAATTGTATAATAAATATAGAACAGCATAACATATCATAATTTCCTTTATTGTCAATACTCTGGACAAACATTGCAAACAGTTTAATTTCAAACGCCAGCAAAAACCTCATTTAATGTTTTTATCCAGTGTATGATTTCTGTACACATTTGCACATTTGTAAATATAGATGGGTCTCCTCTAGTTTTCCACTCTTAACTTATACGTTTGCGTTTCCGCTCTTTGTCGAGATCTGTACGTTTGTATATAAAACGAAGGTCTTCAAGCCAAGCTATTGTTTCATGATGTGCCTTCGGATGGTTAGTAGAACTGTCTGGTTTGTTTTCCTGTACGAAATAGCAAGTGCTGGAGGTAAAATGCTAGCTAGCTAAAAGCCGAAATAGTAGTTTAATAGCTGAAATAGAGTCTCTCTGCATTGTGTAAAATAGTCTTGCCAAAAGTTTGGTGGTTGTTGACACGCAAAATCACACAATCAAACTAATGTCTAGATGACTAAAGTTGTTTCTTTTGGTTTACAGTATGAAGGATGCCACCGTTTCGAAAGTGTTTGTGTTCGTACGGCTTAGCTGTAGCTATTTATATTAATGACGGTCAAACTTTGAAAATATTAGATTAGTCGAATAAAAAAAACATGGCCAGTAATTCTTGCCTAGTAACTACTGCTCATATATTGGAAATAATTTGGAACGAAATCAAAATGATGAATGGAACCAATATGTGAACGTTGTTCTGGTTTACGTTGCTGTTAGTAATTATTGCTTTTGTTTTGTTTGAAAATGAGAAATGCATTCACACATCATTTGTAAACTGTTCAACACGACGGGTTTGTTTTGAAGTTGTTCTTTTGTTTTGGGGGTGATTTACATTCATTAGTATGGATTTTAAGACATTCATGGAAAAAATAAAACTGTTTGTTTTTCAGTAATTTTGAGGAATCAGTAGGATATATCTTTATTTTTCAAATAAACATTTTTCTGTGACAACAGACATTTCTGTGTAAATATAAATGTGTACTCCACAGCATCATAGTTGTATATATACATTCTTGTATCTTATGACATTCAGCCCGACGTGGATTTACATTGGCTTTCATCTGCATTTGTAACTAAATAATGGCTTTAACCAAATAATGGCCCCTATCTTATTTTCGGGCCTCAGTTCTAAAGGAGTAGTTCACCTATAAATGTAAATATGCTCACCCTCAGGCCACCCAAGATGTAGATGAGTTTGTTTCTTCATCAGAACAGATTTCTTGCATTGCATCACTTGCTCATCAATGGATCCACGGAAGTGAATGGGTGCCGTCAGAATGAGAGTTCAAACAGCTGATAAAAACATCACAATAATCCACACAACTCCAGTCGATCAATTAACATCTTGTAAAGCAAAAAGCTGCATGTTAATAAGAAACAAATCCATCATTAAGAAGTTTTTAACTTCAAACTATAACTTCCGGTTAAAATATGTGTCCTCTATCGATAATATTGCTTTCTCCAGTGAAAAGTGATCTAATCTGAATCAAGAGAGAAATAAATCAAACAACGTTTACAAATCAAAATGGTTCTAAACAAATATCTTGATGGATTTTGATGTGAGACGACAACAGGACAGGGCTTTTTCATTATTATAGATTTTATATCACGGTAAGTATATATCACTATATTTTGCTTTAAATAAGATCTTTATAATATCGACATTTTGACACCATAGAAATTTCATATTTTGCACTAGTGTTAATATAAAAAGAAAAACGAATACTAGCCTAAACTAAAAAAGAAAAACCTCAAGCTCACTGAAGACGTAAACAGTAAGCATTTAAATAAGAATAAAAAAAAATGAATTACAAGAAATACAACAAAAAACTACTGTAGAACAAATGAATGACAGACAGCAGGAATATTAGACTGCTGTTACTTTAAGAGCTGCCCGGATCCAATATACTGTTGCACGTTTCTCAGATGTTTGCTTTCACTTAAGACTTAAATTACTGTGTTTACAAGAATGCTTGCAAAGACAGGCATTTTGACACACAACTGTGTATTTAACTGTTCAAGGCCTATAAAGTGGCAAAAATAACTCCATTCAATAATCTCCCATGTTCTATGATGCTCAGAAACTCTCAGACAGAGCGCACCTGTATAAAGGAATGAGTTCTCTTTAGCTGCTGATTGCATTTCAAGTTACAACAGCCTAAAATCACTTGTTTCTAAACCACTATGCTTAAAAACGTGCAAACGCAAGGTTTTGTGACCACGTATCACAGCAACGTCACTTAAGCTTCTAACTGCGATAGAGACGGTAGTCAAAAATCTCTACCGGTTGACAAATTTCTACCGGTTAATCACATCTACCAGTATATCGCGAGTTATTATGGATTAAGTGTTATTATGGATTCTGGGCAGAAGCGACGGTTTGAAGTTAAAGCACTTTAATAATGAACTCGCGTCTTAAAAACATGCAGCTTTTCACTTCACAGACGCTAACTGTTGGACTGGAGTGGTGTGGATTACTTGTGGAGTATTGTGATGTTTTATCAGCTGTTTGGACTCTCATTCTGACGGCACCCATCCACTTCAGAGGATCCATTGATGAGCAAGTGATGCTAAATTTCTCCAAATTTGTTCTGATGAAGAAACAAACTACATCTTGGATGGCCTGAAGGCGAGTAAATCTTCAACAAATTGACATTTTTGGGTGAACTATTCCTTTAAGTCCTTAGCATATGTCTACATGTGTTTTTATAAACTGTGCAAATGAAAGTCCCATTTGCAGGGGCGTGTGCTTGTGTCTAGGACTCAAGGTATTTAACATGTCAATTAAGAACAGAGCGTTGAATTCGACCACACACCTGAAAAAACAGCATAAGTCATACACCTCTCCAAAAGCACAAACGTTGCTTTTCACCAACAATCGCACTACGAACTGCCACTGAATAGCACATATGCGATCAGACTGGCTGTAATGTCACCGTTACGTCCAACTACTCCACGGAGCTACGATATATTTGCTACATAAAATGCGGCTTTTCCCATATACACGTTTAAACCGCCAAATGTCTTGGCAAATATTACAACAGGCTAATACTTAAGAACATATAACTTCACATCACGAAGGGTCAAGTTTTAAGGCTTTGTTACTGTGCGAGTAACGTCCGTGTGCCATTTAATAAGTACAAGCTTCACCAAAAGCTCTACGCAAGGCTGGATACAAAGCTATAACTGATGAACTTCACAGAGCTGTACTGTTACAATGGAGTGCGAAAGATGAAATTACATAATTACATTATTAATATCTAGCAAATGAAGCGGTTTAATGATAACGATTGATTTGTAGACGTGGACTAGTGCTCTTTAAGTACTGAAAGTTCCATCACGTGTTATGTTTTGAGTATGTTACAAGAGTATTAGATATGAAAATGCCCTGTTTGTTGAATATACTTTAAAGTTCATGTAGATGATTCAGTGGCACGTTTTAACAAGGAAAAACGAAACAAATTAAAGGTCCTCATTAAGAAAACAACTCATTACCTACAAAAAAGTAATTTCAGCACCTCTTCAAATGATTGTGACATTTTAGCAAAATTATTTTGGCATGATTCAAATTTGTACACTTTCAGAGTGATCTATACTTCATTTTATATCATATATTTGGCTTTTCCACTGTGAAATGTTATTGAAATTTCAAAAATGAGAACTTTTGAAATCGTATGTGTATGTGCTTGTGTAAATTTAGTCTATTTCTTAATTTTTCATTTACAGAATTTACAAGTGTTCACAGATGCAACAAACGCAGAACTACTAAAATAAATAGGAACTTAATTTAAACAAACGAGACAAAAATGACAATCTGTCTTAAGTTTACCTAAAAACCTCTTCCTTGCTAACCTAGACATTTATATTTCTAATAACCTGCACTCATCCATTATATGAATACCCAGAATATTACTCAATGCGATTAATATGGGTTTTCAATATCAGATTATATACATTCTGAAATGATTCTTGGCTCATTTCCATCTCAAACGATACGATAATACACATTAGATATATTTAATTCTCAGTTTTCCCTTTCAGATCCATATTTACAGGGGGAGTGTGTGTTGTGTTGTTTCCTGTCAGGAGAATCTCCACAGGATATTTCTGTGTGTGTTGACTCGTCCAGAATCAGCATCACTACTCGAAGCGCTCGTAATGTCTCGTCTGCCTGACGCGAGGCACCATGTCCTTTAGCAACCTGATGGAGAAAGAGAAAGAAAGAAACGTGTAAGAAAAAACTTTAGAGGTCATATAATGCATATGTCGCCATATTAACAAAATATTACAGTTACATTTTAAAGTTAAGGTAGACAATGAGATGGCATGTTTTATCAATAAAAAAGTAGTTTTATCTAAACTTTAACTATTCTATTGTCTAAAAAGGCCATTTTTAAAACCTCTTCAATTTACTGCATTATTATAGTTCAGTAAAACTAAAAACATATTTATTTGAAATAAGCTATTACTGAAATCAAATTGAAAACTGAGAAATGTGTATTATCGTATCATTTGAGATGGAAAGAGCCAAGATTCATTTCAGAATGTTTGCAGCATTTGAATCCGGTTCATTCCGAAGCCAGTTTTTACAAATATATTTCCACTCTGAATAAATAAATAGGCCTAAATTTAAGATAATTTATTTGAATTGCATCTAAAATGTCCATTCATTTGGATTATGCAGTTTAAGATAAACTGTAAAAAAAACTTAATGTGATACATATTTGCCAATCAAACAGGTAATATTTCTGCACTCAGAAATCAAAAATCATGGCATAATTTATAAATGTTTGTATGTATTTGATTTGATTTAATAATATTTGTTTATAGTGCATTCTTTCAAATTGCTTGGAGCTTGTAACTATGAAGACATTTATTCAGTTGAAAATGGCTAAAATATGGCAAGATGTAGAAGCAATATATACATGTATGAGATTGAAACTAATTGGATTTATTGATGATAAATATATAAACCTGCTTATTCTGTATTTAAAACGCAATCAGTTAACAGAAAGTTATTTTATGTATGACAGTTTATTAATTTGGTTATATTCAAATGGATGTAGATTTGATGTGCAATTCAAACACATAAATCTTACATTTAGGCCTAATTATTTAAGTTACAGTAACTATAAAACATTAAAGACAGAGTATTTTCTCGGCTTAATATGAAACAATGACACAGCTGAACTCAGCATGTGCAGCTCTGAACATCCTAACCTCTGAAGAACGAGACCTGTCACTTCAAACTAAACGACCTCTGCTTGTGTGCTTTTGGGAAAGAGACAGCTGGTGGAGTTTACAGCTTATAGATTTACATTTCAGCTTCAATTCTGTCATCAAGTCATTCAGCGTTCGATTAGCTGTGGGAAACCTGCCAGATGACGATGAGCTTTTCATACAATCTTGTTACGTCTTCATTTCCCTTACAATGAGTCAAACGTTAATTATACAGTCTCTGTTGATATTATAGTAATTACTTGAAATAATATTAGAAAGCATCATGTGCTATTTAACCAACAAAACAACATAATTAGCATCCCTTTCAGAAGCTTTAGCTAAAGCCGCCAGTGTATTTACAGCTGCACCAAAGACAAACAGTCACGCCTGAAATCCCTCAAGAGTGTACGACGTTATTAAACCACTGTTTGTTAAACAGCTTCGTGCTACGCTAAGACCTTCAACAAACACGCTTCTTTGCAAAAACATTATTTAAAGGGATAGTTCACCCAAAAATGGTCTCTCAAGCAGGTGCGCTAATGACAAGGCGGTCGAGCGTATGACGTAATGAAATTTGCAACGTAAGATCCGGGGAGAGAGTGACAAACACAGATACACAGAGAAGAAAGCAAAACAAAAACATCTGTCACAAACTTATTTAAGCATCCCGGGTATTGACACGAACGCACCATTTTAATCAAAACAGATATAATTTACTTGTTCACATGGTTTTCTTGTGCTGTATACAAAACTTGATTCTCACAAGATTACACGCTTCTCCCCAGAGCTTACTCTCGCGAGACTACAGTCTTCGTTCCGGATCTTACGTTACGCCTTCGTTACGTCTACGTCATACGCTCGACCGCCTTGTTGTGAGCGCGCATGCTTGAGAGACCGGAAGCTGCACATTACAGTTTATAAAGTTATAAGAATCAACATTTTTCTTAAACCAACGCATCATTTCACTTCAGAAGTTCTTCATTAACCCCCCGGAGTCTTGTGGAGTAGTTTTATGATGATGGATTCAGAAACAGGGGACCATTCACTGCAATTATACAGATTGGAACAGACAAGACAATATGGAATATAACTCTGAATGTGTTCGTCTGCGAGAGGAATGTCAGACACGCATAGGATGCCCTGAGGGTGAGTGAATCTTGGACTCATTTTAATTTTTGGGTGAACTATCCCTTTAAGTCAGTGTTGTTTTAGCACCATTTATATTCTTGTATACAGGTGCATCTCAATAAATTAGAATACTTCATAAGACCAATAAAAAAAACATTTTTAGTGAATTGTTGGCCTTCTGGAAAGTATGTTAATTTACTGTATATATACTCAATACATGGTAGGGGCTCCTTTTGCTTTAATTACTGCCTCAATTCGGCGTGGCATGGAGGTGATCAGTTTGTGGCACTGCTGAGGTGGTATGGAAGCCCAGGTTTATTTGACAGTGGCCTTCATCTCATCTGCATTTTTTGGTCTCTTGTTTCTCATTTTACTCTTGACAATACCTCATAGATTCTCTGGGGTTCAGGTCTGGTGAGTTTGCTGGCCAGTCAAGCACACCAACACCATGGCCATTTAACCAACTTTTGGTGCTTTTGGCAGTGTGGGCAGGTGCCAAATTCTGCTGGAAAATGAAATCAGCATCTTTAAAAAGCTGGTCAGCAGAAGGAAACATGAAGTGATCCAAAATTTCTTGGTAAACAGATGCAGTGACGTTGGTTTTCAAAAAATAAAATGGACCAACACCAGCAGATGACATTGCACCCCAAATCATCACAGACTGTGGAAACTTAACACTGGACGTCAAGAAACTTGGGCTATGAGCTTCTCCACCCTTCCTCCAGACTCTAGGACCATGGTTTCCAAATGAAATACAAAACTAGCTCTCATCTGAAAAGAGGACTTTGGACCACTGGTCAACAGTCCAGTTCTTCTTCTCCTTAGCCCAGGTAAGACGCCTCTGACGACAACTGTAGCCAAATTCCTCGACACATCTGTGTGTGGTGGCTCTTGATGCCTTAACCCCAGCCTCAGTCCATTCCTTGTGAAGTTCACCCAAATTCTTGAATCGATTTTGCTTGACAATCCTCATAAGGCTGCGGTTCTCTCGATTGGCTGTTCATCTTTTTCTTCCACACTTTTTCCTTCCACTCAACTTTCTGTTAACATGCTTGGATACAGCACTCTGTGAACAGCCAGCTTCTTTGGTAATGAATGTTTGTGGCTTACCCTCCTTGTGAAGGGTGTCAATGATTGTCATCTGGACAACTGTCAGATCAGCAGTCTTCCCCATGATTGTGTAGCCTAGTGAACCAAACTGAGAGACCATTTTGAAGGCTCATGAAACCTTTGCAGGGGTTTTGAGTTGATTAGCTGATTGGCATGTCACCATATTCGAATTTGTTGAAATAGTGAATTGGTGGGTTTTTGTTAAATGTGAGCCAAAACTATCACAATTAAAAGAACCAAAGACTTAAACTACTTCAGTCTGTGTGCATTGAATTTATTTAATACACGAGTTTCACAATTTGAGGTAAATTACTGAAATAAATGAACTTTTCCACGACATTCTAACTTATTGAGATGCATCTGTAGTTAATATTTTGAATGCGATTTTTCTGGTTTGTTGTAGTCGTGTAGTTTTTAGGTTTTGGTCTCTTACTTGACTCCGTATGCGAGAATGATCAGTCCGATCAAAACCCCGATACTCCCATCCAGGTACCAGACTTTAGGTTCGTGTTTGAACACCTCGGCGCTGATTAGGATGGAGAATCCCATGACGGCGCCGACAAGAGAGTTAAAACCTGCAAATGAGTAATTACGTAAATGTGAAAAACATCGGAAAGAGCAGCATGCATATTCTGCTATAAATCTACTTTTGAGTCACTCAGGAAACAAAAGAAAGAAAGTCATATGGGTTTGATGCAACATGGGAATGATTAAATTAGGATAAAAGTGTTTTATTAGTTAGACTTAAAAACAAATTGGAGCTGAATTTGCCAATAAAACATGAGGCATCAAAAACATTATCTTTTTACTTGAAAAAACTAAAAACTAAAAAGCTAAATTTACTAAATAAACATAAAACATTTTTGAATAAATAAATAAGGCAGAAAAAAACCATCAAAATTGTATATACTTTTCACTAAACTTGCTAATTAAACATCAGACATTAAAAACATTTGAGCTAAAACTTGTAGTTTTAGCTAAACTTGCTGAACATGAGTCATGAAAATAAAAATATTTACAATATTTCTTAAATAAATGTACTAATTAAACAAGGCATCAAAAATGTATCTAGCCTAACTTATTTTAGCTAAATACTAATTACACAAGACATCAAAAACAGTCTTTATTAGCTCAACATTTTAACCTTTTTAGCTAAATTTACTAAACATGAGACATCAGCAATATATATTTTAGTTAAACTAAACTTACTCATTAGAGAAGGCATCAAAGATTTTATTTTTTAGTTCAACTTTTTTCAATTTTTACATCTAAACATGAGACATCAAAAATATATATTTTAGTTACTAACTTAAACTTTTTAAAGGCATTAACAATTGTATTTTTAGCTAAAGGTAATAAAAGTTTTACTAACCTTACTAAAAGACATCAAACTCATAGCTGCACTTAGTTATACATTTAGCTACACATGATAAACCAAAACTTTTTTTTAGGTTTACTAAAGCTTGCAGGTAAACATACTAAATAACAATATAAATAATATATGCATAATATATATTTATGTGTGTGTGTGTGGAGGGGGGGGGGGGGGGGGGTGTATTAGCTAAACCTTTTTACTTTAACTAAACTTATACTAATTAAACATAAAATAGCAAAAAAAAGCTTCATTGAACATTTTCACTTTTTTTTTAACTTACAAATTAAATGCACAACATTCAAAAATAGCTGACAAATTCGACCCTTTTTTTAGCTAAACTTACTAATTAAAAATGAGAGATGAAAATTATGTTTTAAGATAATATTTAACTTTTTTTAAAGACAAACAGGTTTCTTTATCTTTACAGATAAATCGCTGTGTTTTGAGATGATCAGTAATAGCGTGTTAACTAGCTATGTTTGGACAGCTGGTGAGTTTCACACATAAGCTCGCGTGCGATTGGCTCATTGATAATGGGTGTGTGTGTTTGTGCTACTGGAACGCTTAGTGTACACAGCGATTACTGTCAGACCGTGTGTGACTTACAGTTAAACATGTCAAAATACTTTGCATTGTTTGCTACATTTAAGGTTTAAGTGTGTACTTAAAAGGTTAGTTCACCCAAACATGAAAGTTAGTCTGGGTTTTACTCACCTTCGAAGCATCCTAGGTGTATGAGACTTTCTTCTTTCAGACGAATCCAATCAAAGTTTTATTAGAAATTGCCCTGGCCCCTCCAAGCCTTACAATGAGACTAAACGGGTGTTAGCTGGATCATGCTCGGAAGCATACCTGTCAACACTCCCGTTTTCCCGTAATTTGTATGGCCCAAAACTAGTTATATGAATACTTGCATCAATATTATAGTCCAAGGTTGTCTAGTTGCCAGATCTTGTATGAAACGCATTACCTCACACAATCGACACAATACACACATTTCAAACCATGTGTGACCTCAACCTAACAACCTGCAACGCGCGCTGCTGATTTCTGCGCAGATAGTAAACGCGCTGGGAAGTTGGATCTAGCATCAGTGGTGGAAATGGAAGGAGAAGAGTCAGGTGGTGCTCTGGCGAAAAAACAAATATATTTGTAAATTTAACAACAGCTGGACGGAAAAATGTAATGTCTAGTCTCGAAGCCATGTAAACAACGCCCACGCCTTTTGCAAAGTGTGTCGCACTGCTGCGCGTGGCCACGAAAGCGTATTATTTGCACGCGTTTTTATGCCTTGCCCATTTAAACGTTCAAAGGAGTTTATAAAACACTTAAAATAAGAGTTTATAAATCCCAAAAACATTCGAACACATGACGCGGAAAATCTCAAGAGATCTCGCGCGCAGTGTGCACATAGAGAGCAAACTTAAGTGAACCTGAACAGTTCAGAAAAAAAATGGATATGTATTATATTAATATATTGTCTCTTAAAGTGATCGTGCCTAATTTACTAGCTGTCGATGTCCTTAATGTTAATCTAAGAGATTAAATCAGAGAGAATCACTCACAGTTATTTACCGGACCACTTTGTAGTTTAACAAGAATTAATCTATATTTAAATTTTACAGTGAAGAATATGCAATGCTATTTTGATTATTCGGTTTCTGTACCCAGACACCTACAAACTTGAATAAAATGAAAAATTGTTTAAATAGAACAAATAAATATATAGAACAAACAAATCAAACTATTTCAAACAGGGCCCGCAGGTACAACCTGCACCAGGGACTAACCCCAGCTACGGCCCGGGGAGCAGTGACAGATCAGACAACAGTATGTTAACTTCCTCAGGTCAACATAACTTGCTAATAACTTCAGTAACATTAGTGTGGTGGATCAATGAATGCAGGAGAAGGGCAGAGATAACACGGTGTGTCTGTGTACAGCAGTTAAACTGAATACAATGTTTATATCTCCTTGATTCAGATGATGAGAGAGATGAGAACTCCTGACCAGTCTTGTGGACTGAAGGTCAGTCTAGGGAATTTAAAAACATGCACTCTTAAATGTGCATTGAACATTTCCAGCTGATAAAACCTGTGCTCCAGGGACCATATTCAGGAAAAATGTAGCTCTTAACTGGCTGCGTTAGATGATTAACCCAGTATAAAATCAATCCAGTCTCCCCAGCTGTAAATTTACATTTACATTTATGCATTTAGCAGACGCTTTTATCCAAAGCGACTTACAATTGCATTCAGGCTATACATTTTTCATTAGTATGTGTGTTCCCTGGGAATCGAACCCACAACCTTTTGCGCTTCTGACGCAATGCTCTACCACTGAGCCACACAGGAAAAAATGTCATTGGCTGTCTTGTATTGCTTATAATAAATGGACATGTTGATATCACATAAGCAGTCTTTCAGAATGCTGTCAGTTACATGTAGATGCATACTGTATACATTAGTGAGTGTTTATGGGATGGGTGAGGGAGGGAAAATCACAGTATGCTCACTACAAAAAACTAGACTACACCACTGCGTGTGAGGGACGTTTTATTACAGACGCATGCACTTTATTTGACGTCTTCCAAACTGTTTACAGAAAACACCCGTTTATCCCCATTGTAAGGCTTGGAGAGGCCAGGACAATTTTTTATATAACTTTGATTGGATTCGTCTGAAAGAAGATTTTCACATACACCTAGGATGCTTCGAAGGTGAGTTTTTGGGTGAACTAACCCTTTAAGTGTGTGAATAAAGATTATTATAGTATATTTTACAAGAAAGTAGTTCTCTAGTTTTCTACCTCAAAATTACATCTCAACATTAATCCCACTTGCCATTTATTTGCAGTTATTTGAAACAATTTCCACACAGAAATTGCCAGTTAAATAAATTTGATGAGTAATAGCTACAATTGTATCTTTTAGGTGCGAAACAAACACGTACTTATTGTACTTGGGCACAATTGCACTTCAAATACCAGGATGATGCACTTAATCAAAAAAACTAAGTGTGTAATGTTGAGCACTTCATGCATACTGGACTTGCATGTGGACTACAGATGCAAATGAGCTTTATAGCTAACTCTAGCACAAGACTTTTATTGTGCATTGTCCCTGTATAAATAAATGAAAATGCACTCAACTGTCGCAGCTTTAATTACGTTGTGAAGGGGAAGGGCTATCAGACTCTGATCATAAATGACAAAATAGCCGTATACAATTCATACACTACAATGATTCCATTAACAGATTTCATATTAAATTCCACTTGCTGTTTCTTTGTAATCATTTAAAAAAAAATTCACCCAGACATTTCTTGGAAATGTCACAAGTAAATCTTACACCACTTTATTTATTTAGATTACAAAAATCACAAGTTTGGTATTTTAGAAAAGCTCTAGCGCAACTCTTCTCAATAAGCCACATAATTTAATTTGAACCGTGTATGTTGGTGTGTGCACTCGTATCCATCTGTGCGTATCTGTCTCTATATATAAGTCTGTCATGGCCCTCCATCTGCTCATCTGTCTATCTACTCGTCTGTTGCATGTTCTTTTTCATTTTTTTTAGTTTCTTTTAAATTAACACATGAAACCACCATAAAAGTAGCCTCTTCTATTTTTAAGTTGCATTTTAAGTCATCTGAAGTCATAAAAACATATTTATTGTCATTTTTGGAGATTGACTATCTTTCAATCTATAGAAAAAAAGCGCATTCTGCTAAACATCTCATGTTTTACAGAGAGGAAATTATTTATTTATAACAAACTTAGGATATCTTAAGTGTTACTGTTTTAAAATAATATTATTTTTGGGATTCGATGGAATTGGTTTGTTAAATATAATTTACGTATGAAATTCTGCTGCTTCCAGCTGTTGGGAAGTCAAAACGGGAGGAGCTAAAGTGAAATAAGACCAGACATGTTGCGAAGGCACTGTGAATAATAAATCAGGCTGGCCATCACCACGGTAACCAGGTGGGCTTCCGGGGAAACATACCGTCGGTGATGAGGGCCCTGCTGGTGAGGACTTTCCCCAGCATGAACTTAAAGACGGACAGAATAGCGCACACAATCCCGCTGATAATTGACACGCTGTACAGGAAGTCATCCTGGAGAAAGAGAGGGAAAGAGACATTATCATACTGAGCATGACGTGACGTTCATAACGGTCAACTGTATTGTTTTATTCAACAGCAATTCATACTGATGATGACACACTGTAAAGGAAATCAAGAGAAGTGTTTAGAATAACAAACTTTGAGATATATACTGCATGCAGCGTATTATTTGTAAAGAGGCAACTGTAAAAATTTTAATTAGTATGCTACACCATCACCACACGTGCAAACCGGAAGCCATGGATGACCGCAGAGGTTCGTGGGCTGCTAAAAACCAGAGATGAAGCGTTCAGATCAGGAGATAAAGCAGCCCTCAAAACAGCAAGAGCCAATCTGTCCCGTGGCATCAAAAATGCAAAACGGTCATATGGCAATTAAATCAATAATCATTTCACAAACAGCAGAGATGCACGGAGCCTGTGGCAAGCCATTCAGACCATCACTGACTACAAGCCCCCGCCACAGGGCTGTGACGACGACACATCTCTCCCAGATGCACTCAACCACTTTTATTCACGGTTTGAAATGCAGAACGACACATCTGCACAAAAACTGCCCACACCTCCCAATGACCAGGCACTCTGTCTGTCTCCAGCCGACGTAAGGAAGACCCTATCTAGGATTAACCCACGCAAGGCTGCGGGTCCTGACAATATACCTGGCCGCGTACTGAAAGACTGTGCTGAACAGCTGACAGATGTCCTAACGGATATGTTCAACACCTCGCTGAGCCAGGCAGTCATCCCCACATGTCTCAAATCCACAACGATCATACCGGTACCAAAAAAATCACCTGTGTCCTGTCTAAATGACTACCATCCTGTAGCGCTGACTCCAATCATAATGAAGTGCTTTGAGAGGCTAGTCATGCACAACATCAAAACCAGCCTCCCCAACACACTTGATCCGCTCCAGTTTGCATACCGCCCAAACCGCTCTACGGATGATGCAATTTCCTCCACCCTCCACCTGCCTCTTACCCACCTAGAAAATAAAGACTCATATGTTAGAATGCTGTTTATCGACTTCAGCTCAGCATTCAACACAATAATCCCACAACAGCTCATCAATAAATTAAGCCTGCTGGGCCTCAACAATTCCCTCTGCAATTGGATCCTGGACTTTTTAACCGGAAGACCTCAGTCAGTTCGGGTCGGCCAAAACACCTCGAGCACTACCACACTGAGCACAGGTGCCCCACAGGGCTGTGTGCTCAGCCCGCTGCTCTTCACACTGCTTACCCACGACTGCACTGCCAAGTTCAGCTCCAACCACATCATCAAGTTTGCCGATGACACATCAGTGATAGGTCTCATCAGCAATAACGATGAAACGCACTACAGAGAGGAAGTGGCACAGCTGGCTGAATGGTGTGGCGCTAACAACCTGTCCCTCAATGTGGAGAAGACAAAAGAGGTTGTGATGGACTTCAGGAGAAACCCCGTTGACCACCCCCCACTGACCATCGACAGCTCGACTGTGGAGAGAGTCAACAGCACTAAATTCCTGGGGGTGCATATCACAGAGGACCTCACCTGGACCACCAACACCATGTCTGTCTCCAAGAAGGCACAACAGCGCCTACACTTTCTCCGCCGGCTGAAAAGAGCAAATCCTCCCTCCACCCATCCTCACCACCTTCTACAGGGGTACCATTGAGAGCGTGCTGACCAGCTGCATCACTGTCTGGTACGGGAACTGTTGTGCAGCAGACCGCAAGACCCTCCAGCGGACAGTGAACATGCTGCAAAAATCATTGGTGCCCCTCTCCCCTCCATCCTGGATATTTTCCTTACATGATGCTCCAGCAAAGCAAAAAGTATCGTGAAGGACCCCACCCATCCCTCCCACAGTCTCTTCCAGCTCCTACCCTCAGGTAGACGGTACCGGAGTATCAGAGCCCGCTCCGCCAGACTGCTCAACAGCTTTTTCCCCCAGGCTGTGAGAGCCCTGAACTCACATCACACCCCCCCCCCCCCCCACCTTACCACATCTCAGGAAAAAAACTGTTAAACCTTTATTTTTGTGCAATTCAAATGTGCTACGCACAGGTGAGCGGGCCTGCACAAGCCACCTGTAGCAACACACTCTCCTCTGCATGCACTAGACACTTTCACACACCTCTGTGTGTCCATAATCCCACAAAAGACTGATTGTAATATATGACTGTTATGTATGTATGTTTACTGGCTCATGCACCACAAATCACCTTACACTGTTCCCCAGCCAGCTGCTTGAATGTCTTTCTTTTTGCACATGTACAGTATTTGAAGTCATCTGCACAGTTGTATAGTTTGTATTTTTTTTTTGTTTGTATAGGTAACCACTTTTATATATAGCATATGTATAGTCAAAGCTGACAGTAGGTTAGGTGTGTATAGGTTTATACTGTTTTACTTCGTGTTGTATGTCTGTATTTATGTAGCACCGTGGTCCTGTGAGGCACGACGTCTCGTCCCACTATATGTCCACACATGTAGCGGAATGACAATAAAGCTCAACTTGACTTGAACTTGACTATACAGTTGTCACAAACCTCATTAAAGTGTGTTTAAGATAGTATTTGTGTCTTTTTGATCAAATAATGAGTCATGTTGTATTCTAAATAACATACGACCATACTGACTATTTCTGCGGTATATACTAGGCCTATGTATGCTGTGCACTCGCTGAAGTTAATGTTTTGATGTGTTCTGATAATAGTGTAACTACTGTTGTTTTAACCACTTCATAAATATAGAAGTATGTTGTATTTAGTACGTAGCATGTAAGTGTAATGGCATATTAGTTTACTATACAAAAAAATTTTTAAACAGTACACGGTATGCTGCATTAAGCATTTCAAACTGTAGAATACTACTGAAGTAGGCTAGTACACAGTATGCAACAGTAAATATTTCAAACTGTAGCATGCTAAATTGTCACATGACCTCATTAAAGCCCCGTTTCCACCGCAGGAACTTTACCCTGGAACTTGGGACTTTGGGCCCGTACTCTGTGTGTTTCCACTGTAGGAACCAGGTTCTAAATAAAGTCCTGGGTACAAATTTGCCCCTCAGAAAGTCCCTGCTCGTGAGGTAGTACTTTTTCAAAGGTCCGGAACTTTCGGGGGCAGGATTTGGGCGCTGAGCATGCTGATTGGTTGAGTTCACGCAGCACTGTATTTCGACCACCATATTCGCATGATTTTTTTTTATATTACTGTTATTGTGTCGTGAAATGTAGTTTTAAAAGTATTTCAGGCGAGAATGTAGTTGTTTAAAACTCAAATCTGCAGTTTATTTATAAAGATCGCGCCTATTTGAAAATTTGCTTCGCCGATTTCGGAGACGGGAGCTCCACGCGATCACCGGGCGCTCAATGCTCATGTATCCCGAAGAGAGGATCATAACCTCGGCTAGTACTTCTGACATTTGCCGCTGGATCTGATGTCTCTGTAGTAGTATAATTCACTGGTATAGTGATATAATTCGCATTGGTAATCTAACACGTAATCTTTGTTCCCTATCTGTCGGTCACTACGAGTTATGTCGTGACGACATAGGGGATTTACTTGGAAGCCCCGAACATCTCTGACTAAGAGAAAACGGCAATGAAATTGGCTAGTGGATTTTGCATACCTGAGCCACTCCCCGTGCATACGGGTATAAAAGGGCGACAGGTGCATCCACTCATTAGATTTTTGCTTCGGAGCCGAGTGGATGAGAAGAGTGCTGATCTCCACAAAGCCGTTCATCTTTGTTTTGTTCCCGGTTGGCGTAACGGTGCGATCAGCGGAGTCCCTCTCATTAGCGATTCCCCTGGGCACTTCAACTGAGAGAGCAAATTCTAAAAGAGCAAATCACGGACGATCGCGTCTTTTTCAAGATGCCGTTTCGTCCGTGTCCTTCTGGTTGCGGTCGTTTTCTGTCTGCGGATGACGGACACGATCGTTGTCTTCAGTGTCTGGGCCGCCGACACGCTGAAGCTGCGTTCGTGGATGACTCATGCGTCTGTTGTGGGCGTATGAGCATGATTTCGCTGCGATCTCGCCTTTCCTTTATGAAAGGATTGGCACCCTCTGCCGCCACCCGTGCTGATCTCTCTGGCTCGAGCAGAGGATCGCCGGCTGACGCTCTGGGAGATCTGAGGGTTACTGTAAGAGCCTCTCCGCCGGGCACGCCCCCACGGACCTCTTACTCCTCACGCAGCGAACATCCCGTCTGGTTCCCGGGTGATTTCGCTGGTCTGTCCCACGGGGCGCCCAGCATTTCATTCGGTGCGCCATCTGTAGATAGGATGTCGATCGCAGCATCGGGGGATGGGTTCACGTCCTCTGAGGATGAAGGTGCGGTGGGGCTGCCCCCCTCGGGTGTTGTCGCCACCGCCGCACCGGACCCAGAGCTGACGGCCATGCTTGCCCGGGCAGCCGTGAGCATCGGGCTGGAGGTCAACAGACCGCCCAGTCCCGAGCCCTCACGGCTGAACGATTGGTTTCTCGGAGCGGGGCGCGGCTCACAACCGCGCCCTGCCCCGGTGCCTTTCTTCCCGGAGGTGCATGAGGAGCTGACGAGTTCGTGGATGGCCCCTTTCACGGCCAGAAGCCGCTCGTCCGCCTCCTCCGTCCTCACTACCCTCGACGGCGGAGTGGCCAGGGGGTACACGGGCATTCCCCAGGTGGAGAGAGCGGTCGCGGTGCACTTGTGCCCATGAAACGCCGCCACTTGGAGGAACCGTCCGCGTCTCCCGTCCAAGGCCTGTAAGCTGACAGCCGCTCTCGCGGCCAAAGCTTACAGTGCTGCGGGCCAGGCAGCCTCCGCCCTGCACGCCATGGCTATCCTGCAGGTTCAACAAGCCAAGGCGCTCAAACAGGTGCACGAGGGTAGTACCGACCCGGGGTTGATGCAGGAGCTGCGCACGGCGACTGACCTCGCTCTACGAGCGACGAAAGTCACGGCGCGGTCCCTCGGGAAGGCGATGTCCACCATGGTGGTCCAGGAGCGCCATCTCTGGCTCAACCTGGCAGAGATGAAGGACGTCGACAAAGCACGCTTTCTCGATGCCCCCATCTCCCAGGGAGGGCTGTTCGGCGACACCGTCGAGGGCTTCGCCCAGCAGTTCTCGGCGGTACAGCAGCAGACCGAGGCGATCCAGCACATCCTGCCCCGGCGTGAGGCACCATCCACCGCTGCCCCCGGGGCCAGGCCTCAGTCTGCCCGTCGCCGTGGGCGCCCTCCTGCGTCCTCCAGAGCTGTTCCACCCCAGGCCGAATCGACACATAGGCCGGTGCGTCGAGCCTCTCGCAGGAGAGCGGCGCCCCCCGCGTCCCAGCCAGGCCCCAAGTCGTCCAGGAAATCGACGAAGCGGCCCTGACGTGGGCAACCCGGAGATGTTGGAGTTTGCTCTTTCTCAGGAGACGGCGAGAACAGTGCCGCTCCTTCCCCCGGTGGAGGGCCGGGAGGAGAATATTCTGTTTCGTTTTGTTTCTGTTCCGCCGCTGGTCCAAGGGCCAGCGGTACCCACCTTCTCAAAGAAAGAGCAATTTCCATTTCCTCCGGGTTCTCAGGTCCATGGGACGACAGTGTGCGACGCCCTGCCTCCTCACTCTCGCCCACGACCCATTTTGCCAGTAGCCAAGAGAGTACGGTTCGGGGACGACATTCCTCCCCACGCACCTCTGGCCAGTCCCGTTCGGGACCCAGGGAGTTTGGTGAGGATGCCTCAGAACGCACCGCCTTCTGTGCCATCCACCCCTACTCCCTTTCGCTGCACTACCACAGGTACGTCGATTGTGCCGTTGGAGCCGCTTGCACAGCGACTGGAGGCGTGGCTCACGCTGCCCAGCCTGTCTCGCTGGCTCACGCGCACAATTCGACTCGGCTACGCGATTCAGTTCGCCAGGCGACCTCCCAAGTTCAACGGCGTTCTCGAGACGTCGGTGGCAGTCCGGAACGCCCCTGTCTTGCGCGAGGAGATTGCTGTCCTCCTGGCAAAGGATGCAATCGAGCCGGTCCCTCCAGCCGAGATGAGGCAGGGGTTTTACAGCCCTTACTTCATCGTACCCAAGAAAGGTGGTGGCCTTCGGTCAATCCTGGATTTGCGAGTCTTGAACCGGGCTTTGCACAAGCTCCCGTTCAAGATGCTGACGCACAGGCGCATGATCAAATGCATTCAGCCCCAGGATTGGTTTGCAGTGATCGACCTGAAGGACGCTTACTTTCACGTTTCGATCCTTCCGCGACACAGACCGTTTCTACGGTTTGCGTTCGAAGGTCGGGCATGGCAGTACAGGGTCCTCCCCTTCGGGCTCTCCCTGTCTCCCCGTGTGTTCACGAAGGTTGTAGAGGGCGCCCTTACCCCGTTACGGGAAGTGGGCATCAGGATCCTCAACTACCTCGACGATTGGCTTATCCTAGCCCAATCCAGAGAGCAGTTGGGCGATCACAGGGACTTGGTGCTCCGGCACCTCAGCCAGTTGGGGCTTCGGGTCAACTGGGAAAAGAGCAAGCTCTCCCCTGTGCAGAGAATCTCTTTTCTCGGTGTGGAGTTAGACTC
Organism: Oxygymnocypris stewartii; assembly: GCA_003573665.1. NCBI lineage: Eukaryota > Metazoa > Chordata > Actinopteri > Cypriniformes > Cyprinidae > Oxygymnocypris > Oxygymnocypris stewartii. The sequence goes on from QVTF01025857.1 coordinate 280,271, forward strand.
GGTGAGTATGACGGCACGCCTCACGGAGGAACGTGCCCAAGCAGTGCTGAACTGCCTGAGTTCCTTCAGAGGCAGGAATGTGGTACCACTGAAACCGTTTCAGAGGCTCCTGGGGCATATGGCATCCGCAGCTGCAGTCACGCCGCTCGGATTGCTTCATATGAGACCACTTCAGCACTGGCTACACTCCCGGGTCCCGAGGTGGGCATGGCGCCGCGGTACACTGCGAGTAGGTATCTCCCAGCAGTGTCGCCGCTCCCTCAGCCCCTGGACAGACCTTGCCTTTCTACGGGCCGGGTGCCCCTAGAACAAGTGTCCCGGCATACTGTTGTCACAACAGATGCCTCCAGCACGGGCTGGGGCGCTACATGCAACGGGAAGGCAGCCTCGGGGCTCTGGACAGGGCCCCGACTGCTTTGGCACATCAACTGCCTGGAGCTGTGGGCAGTGCATTTAGCCTTGTGGCAGTTCCGGCCACTGCTGTTGGGCAAGCACGTGCTAGTCCGCACGGACAACACTGCGGCGGTCTCGTATATCAACCGGCTGGGGGGTATACAATCACACCGCATGTCACAGCTCGCCCGCCATCTCCTCCTCTGGAGTCACACGCAGTTCAAGTCACTGCGTGCTGTTCACATCCCGAGGCGGCTCAATCGTGCGGCCGACGCGCTCTCACGACAGCTCACGTTCCCCGGAGAGTGGCGACTCCATCCCGAGACGATCCGGCTGATCTGGAGTCGATTCGGGGAAGCTCAGGTAGACCTGTTTGCCTCCCCCGAGTCCTCCCACTGCCAGCTGTACTTCTCCCTGACCGAGGGCCCCCTCGGCACAGACGCACTGGCACACAGCTGGCCTCGGGCCTTACGCAAGTATGCGTTTCCCCCAGTGAGCCTACTCGCACAGACATTGTGCAAGCTCAGGGAGGACGAGGAGCAGGTCCTGCTGGTTGCGCCCCATTGGCCCACCCGGACCTGGTTTCCCGAACTCATTTCCCTCGCGACAGCACCTCCCTGGCGCATTCCTCTGAGGAAGGACCTCCTTTCTCAGGGGCTCGGCACCATATGGCACCCGCGTCCAGATCTATGGAACCTCCATGTGTGGCTCCTGGACGGGACGCGGCAGACTTGACTGGTCTACCACCGGCGGTGGTAGAGACCATCATTCAGGCTAGAGCTCCTTCAACAAGGCAAACCTACGCACTGAAATGGAGTCTGTTCGCGACCTGGTGTTCTTCTCGCCGAGAAGACCCCCGAAGATGCACGATCGGAGTAGTGCTTTCTTTCCTGCAAGAAAGGTTGGAGCGTAGGCTGTCACCCTCCACCTTGAAAGTGTATGTAGCCGCTATTGCGGCTCACCACGATGCAGTGGACGGCCGGTCCCTGGGAAAGCATGATCTCATCGTGAGGTTCCTGAAGGGGGCCAGGAGGATGAATCCCTCCAGGCCTCCCCTTGTGCCCTCTTGGGACCTCACTATCGTCCTGGCTGGACTTCAGAGGGGCCCCTTTGAGCCGCTGGACTCAGTCGAGCTGAAGTTCCTGTCTCTTAAGACAGCGCTCCTGACCGCGCTCACTTCCATCAAATGGGTCGGGGACCTCCAGGCGTTTTCGGTAAGCGAAGAGTGCCTTGTGTTCGGGCCGGTCTACTCTCACGTTGTCTTGAGACCCCGGCCTGGATACGTGCCCAAGGTTCCCACCACGCCCTTCCGCGATCAGGTGGTGAACCTGCAAGCACTGCCCTCGGAGGAGGCAGATCCAGCCTTAGCGTTGCTGTGTCCCGTAAGAGCATTGCGCATATACGTGACCCGCACCCGGAGCATCAGAAGCTCCGAGCAGCTCTTTGTCTGCCACGGAGGGCAGCAGAAAGGGAAGGCTGTCTCCAAACAGAGGTTGGCCCACTGGATAGTGGAGGCCGTCGCCTTGGCGTACCAGTCGCAAGGCGAGCCGTGCCCCCTGGGGGTGAGGGCTCACTCCACCAGGAGTGTTGCCTCCTCCCATGCGTTGGCGCCTCTTTGGCAGACATCTGCAGAGCTGCGGGCTGGGCGACACCGAACACCTTCGCAAGATTCTACAATCTCCGCGTTGAGCCAGTTTCTTCCCGTGTGTTGGGTAAGTAATTGGCGGGAAGAACTGGCCGGTGTCACGCTTGCTGCGCCATTCCCCCTCACCCGGGGATACGAGCGCCTTTTTCTCCCCCAGTTCAGTTCCCCGGACGGTGAACCCTGGTGGAATCCTCCAAGCACCCCCGGCAGTCAGACTGGGCGGAGCAGTCTGACGCCAGGCCCAGTACTGGTGTTAGCTCGTCCGGGTCTCCGGTCAGCCCCTGTACTGGGCTAGGTGGCCGTATGGCCTGATTCCCCTTCGGGTAATCCCATATGTGTATTCTTCCACGGTAAGGTTTCCCTCACGGTAAACCCGTGTCTTCCCTGTGACAGAGCTTCTGTCAGGTTCTGCTGGCAGCCCTCCTCCCTACTCCTAGGTAGGATCTTCCCCAGAGTCCAGTCGTATGTAGTACTGCCCCAAGCCTGGGCCAGTCCATATCAGTGTCTCCACATGTTACCTCCCTTCGGGCAGGATGTGGCCTCCGTAGCGCCCTTCTCTGGAAGGCTCGCTTCCCTGCCGTTACGACAAGCTGTAAACAACAAATAGGAAAGACCTGAAGCTGTCTTTCACTGAAGGTCGAAATCCCTTCCGATTCCGTGGGGAAAGGAACAGCAGCTTGGCCGGTGGGCACCAAGGTTAGCGAATTTGCACTGGAGCGGTAGGAAGGTTGCAACCTCTTGCATGGCATTTGTCTGTCACGCACTCGCTTGTCAACATCTGCATGCCACAAGGTTGTGACGGGGTTCAGCTTGTGGCGCTTTCCATAGGACCCCTATGTCGTCACGACATAACTCGTAGTGACCGACAGATAGGGAACGTCTAGGTTACGTACGTAACCCCCGTTCCCTGATGGAGGGAACGGAGACGTTATGTCCCCATGCCACAATCTTGAACCATCGCTGGTTGCCAGGGACTCGTCTCGGCTCCTCAGCGTAAAACCTAATGAGTGGATGCACCTGTCGCCCTTTTATACCCGTATGCACGGGGAGTGGCTCAGGTATGCAAAATCCACTAGCCAATTTCATTGGCGTTTTCTCTTAGTCAGAGATGTTCGGGGCTTCCAAGTAAATCCCCTATGTCGTCACGACATAACGTCTCCGTTCCCTCCATCAGGGAATGGGGGTTACGTACGTAACCTAGACGGTCTTTATTCTGTTATTCTGTTAATAAATTAATATGTTAAAATGAAAAGAGGCAATGTTTGATATTTCCTTTCATTGTAGGCTAATGTATATTCCCTAAACTACATTTCTGTGGCTATTAATATGTTTATAGGCAGTGGTGTTTGATATATTTCGTCTGTAAATACAGTGAGGAAGATTGCAGTAGCCGAGGCGAGCTGACTGATGTTATCAAATACGCTGCTCTTTGCAGAATTACCGGATTTGCGTCGTCCCATCTGTGCGAGTTCACACTCCCAAGTCGAACTCGCGAAGTCAGAACCATAGACATAATACATACTATATATGTCTATGGTCAGAACTACCGAAGATGCAAGTTTGCTACTTGGTATTGAGAAACGCACGGAGACCTACGTCACCAGACTATTTGCCTATCCTTCTCAGTACTTTAGACCACGATGGAAATGCAGACATCAACAGGTCTGGGCTGAAAAAAATCCTGGGAAATAAGTTCCTGGGACAAATTGTCATTTCGGTGGAAAAGCAGCTTAAGTTCATGTTTCCTGATATGTATGATTTTTTTTTGCTGAAGTAAACATATTCAGTAAAAGGGTGTCTTGGCAACGGTGTAGAATACGAATTTTTTGAAGCATTTATTGCTGCATAATACATTATATTTAAGTATATACTGTGCAGTATGTACAGTAGATAGGTAATATTTCAAAGACAGCCAAAGTTAGGCTATGTTCAGAATAACATACTATACTGTTTCCTATTTATAAAAGCAGTAGGCCTATGCAATAATCAATCAAGCACACTACACTTTCACATGACCTCATTGCAGTCACATTACAAGTGCGTGTTTGTTTAGAGATATCCTGTGCATACAATCATTTCATACTACACACTTGCTGAATTAATGAAGTCTTTTTGTTATGTGTTGAGTAATATTGTGTATTGTATGTCGCTGCATAATACATATTTCAGTAAACAGTATATAATGCCAAACGCCTCAGAGGACCTCAGAGGAAGCCAACCCTCAGACAGTATACAGAATTAACTACATTTTGCCATAAGTCAAATATATTAAGTTTCTACAATATATCAATCTATTGCAGAAACTTGATTTCCTGTAAAGCTGCTTTGCAACGATTGTATTGTAAAAAAGCACTATAAAAATAATCTTGAATTGAATTTAATATAACTCCAAATCTGTGTATTCCACACATGTAAATAAGTAAAATCTAGTATGAGAAGTATCTATGCATATGTTATAAAGAAAGCAGTATGAATGGAAATAAGGAGCACAATGGTGAGAGAGAACGAAAGGATGCGAAAATAAGATGAATAGAGTTGCGAGATGCCTTCTCAGCCCAAGCAGAATCATTAAAATTGTGCACTGGCCTTGCAGACGTGAAAAAATGCAACGCTGCAAGGTTCCCACCATCAAACATTACGTCCAACACAAACACACACACAATCGGTCAGTCAATGCATCATCTGTTTCCACCACATAAAACGTAATGATAGATCTTCTGGCGAGAGAAGCTCATCAATATTGATGTCAGGCAGGTGAAGAAAGCAGAAAACAATGAGGTTTGTGTCTCGAGGACAGTGTTGAACAACTCTAACCCTCCCTGAAGAGTTAAAAACAACCTCATGACCTCGCATTTATCAGAAACGCTGTCTGCCTGCCAACAAACATCCCACAACGTCTCTCTCGGAAACATCTCTGATCATCCACCTCCTCTCAGACAGGGAATTGGTAGCAGTTGCGCTATCATTATTTTTTACGGTTGTGTGTCTTTTATAATTGTAGTTTCGACCACAGGACCATAAAATGACGTAAACATCATTATTTAGGGTTGTATGTTTGTGTCAGTTGGTCCCTTACTTAACTGATTTTGTTTTAATCTAGCAGGTTTATGACAGGAAGTGCAAATGGCACAAATGGGACTATTACAGGTATTCAGCGGAGGACTGTCGTATTGATTTTCTAGCACCAAAAAAACAGTTGAGAGAAACGCACGCATGTGGTTTGCGAAAGGGGTCAGTCCATTTCAAACACCTTGTTCAGAACAGCCTATTAACATTTCATTAGAGAACGAAAGAGCACGAGAGAGAGAGAATGTGAGAAAGAAAATAAGAGAGAGAAAAGAAGGGGGAAGTGTTTCTGACATCAGCAGCAGATGAAGGGAGGGAGAAATATTGGATCTATTTTTAGGCGGCGCTTGTATGCGCCAAAACTCAGCTTTACACGCTGAGACAGGAACAGGAATTCTCCAGGGAAAAGCCAGAGTCCTGATTAAAACATCAGCACTGACTCTCTCTCTCTCTCTCTCTCTGTCTCCTCTGTTTCTTCTGTATCTCTCACTGTATCTCTCATCTGGTTATCTCGTCTTCTCTATTACACCCTAATTTTGTTTGCTACGCTCTTAAAAAAATAAAGTTTCAAAAACGTTTAGTCTAATGACTTTTTTTAGCTTAAGAGAACCTTCTTAAAGACGTCATGAACTGAGAAACCAAAATTTCTTGATCTTTTGACATAAACGGTCATTGTACAAGAAAAACATAATGTACTTTTTATAACTCAACCCTTTCTTGTTAGTCTAAAAACAGCTAATATTGAAGGCAGTCTGCCAAAACGACAGCTTGTGGAATGTTCTACTCTATGAGGTAATAGTGTGGATAAGCACCGCCTTCACAGAAGATCAATGCCTGCTGCTACATCGCTGCCTGTTTAGCCCCGCCCACCGATTCACGCATAGTGTTTATGAGAGAGGCGAACAAGAATTCAAATGATAAAGATGCTTTTAATACAACAAGACGCTGTTTAGTGTCAAGTTTTGTAAAAACAGTGTCAGCATTGCCTTCCTTCTGATCCCAACGTTAGGAAAGAGTGAATTAACTTTATTTTTAATGCTCCAGACCATGTTAGTGAGAACTTGGTCCTTAGTTCACTTAATTTTACCATGGATTCGTATACAAACAAGGCACAATTTGATGTGGGATTTTCAGAAAGATTGCTGTGCCGCCTATATTGGATCCGACAGTAATGTCGCAACACAAGTGTGAGTATCTGTATTCATTACGTGGTCCCTATTACTTTGTCTCTTCTTACGGATCGTTTGATATGTATTGTTATTTATGTGTTTTTGACCTAAATCATAGCAGCATCCATCTATAAGAACCGTAGGCTGTCAAACATACACAACTGTTAGCCAATCATAGCAGTGCGCGTTTATTTCCTAGTCTACATTCTGCCACGTCTATTCAAACAGAGCATTTTGATGAGGGGGGTTAAAAACAGGACATGAAATAGCGTATAACTTCTATATGATGATGTTTTTGAGATAAAAATCTAAGTAATATGAGGGACCTCAGAGAACAGTACAAAATAATAAACAAAGGCAGTTCATTACCTCTTTACGTTCCCATTAATTTTGGAGTTCACATGTTGCCTTAAGAGAAACATAATACATAATAAAACCTTTTTTTAGCTCTCTTTATGTTGTACACATTTTAGTTGTCATCGTAGAACCTTTTTCAGTTCTTGTTAAATCATAGACGTTTTATTTATATCATCGTATACATTTATTTCATTGTAGAAACTTTTTAGTTCTTATGTCATCTTATAACTTTTTCTAGTTGTGACCATAGAAGCTTTTTTATTTTTATGTCATGTCACTGTAAAAAAAAAATTTATGTCTTAAGGTCGTCGTATAATGTTTTTTAGTTTTCGTTATGGCATCGTATAATTTCTTTATGTCATAGTATATATATATATTTTTTTGGTTATGTCATCATATAATTTCTTTGTTTTAATATGTCATATTAGAATTTTTTTTTGTTTTGGTTATGTCAGCGTAGATTTGTTTTATTATTAGGTCATTGTAGAAACGTTTTTTTTTACTTTTTAGGTCATCGTAGAATGTTTTTTAGTTTTTTATGTCAAACATCTTAAATTGTATAGGTCACTGTAGAAGTTTTTTGCTTTCGTAATCTCATCATAGAGACATTTTTATTTTTTGACAATTGTAGAATGTTGTTTGTTCTCATCGTAGAAACTCTCTTAAATCTTAGGTCATTGTATAATTTGGTTTAATTCTTTTATTGTGTGTGTGAACTAGTTTTAAATCTAGTTGTATAAGACTCAGAAACAAAGTTCATAATGTGCTTTGTTTGGTTGATTCTTGATTGAAAAAAATGTCCTTTCCTTTAAAGAATGTACAGTAGTAATTGAGGCAGTACCAGACCAAGTTTTTCGGTGTCTCATTTCATCACAGGAAGACCAATGGAGAGCTTGATTGAGAGAGAGAGAGTGAGTGATAGTGGAGGGGTAAGTGGTTTAAGGGAAACTATTTCCCCTCTTCATGTTGCCTGGTAACAGTGATATCAGACTATTCTAATCTCGTCCGTGACTTCACACCTCGTCTTCGTCATGTTTATTCAGCTTTACACTTCTGCTGTTTAACAGGCACCGTTAGTTCCAGCCGAGGGAAAACTCACACAATCGGTGACATGAAAAGTGTTGTGTGTGTTGTGTTTGCGTTTGGCTTCCTTCACCTGAGAGACACTCTTGAATGGAGCTTACAGTCGATAAAAAGACAGCGAGGAAATATGATTTCAGAGAATGAATGCTTCGAGCAAATAAACAGAAATATATAAAAAAAACGACAGAATCGAATCTGCTTAGAAAACAAAATAACAGAAAAATCACTGAAGGACTAAACAAACAAATGAATCAACCAATCAAGCAATCCAATGAATAAATCAATTAGTAATTAAATGAACAAAGGAATTAATCAATCAACCACGGTCAAAACAGCGAGTGTGTAAATTAACAAACAAGTAAATTAAGAACAGAAACTCCGATTGTTTACATGTTTTTCCAAGTTACATTATAGAAAACTCAGAAGAATTGATAGCTCCGTCGGCTAATTTGAAAAGATACAACTACACTCCGTGGATGATTATCAACAAATGCATGTGTTATGGACTAAATATTGCACGGAATTGGATAGCCTGGACCCTTTACAGTGAAACAACACCATGTTTGTCGAACTTTTATGGAACAGTGGACTAAAAGGAAGCTTTATAGGTGAGCTCCTTCAGTTTTGTTGTTGTTATTTAGTTGTTGGTGGTCTGACAAAGACATTGATTGTACCTTCTGTGTTTATTGTATCTTAAAATGGTTTACATCGTTGGAATCACAAGAATCTCAGCTTTCCACGGATATATGACATGGTCAGCTTTTTTTTTGTGTGTGTCTGACGACTTCTGACAACTTTACCCCGTCACCACCAGGTGTCCCGCCGGCGGTACGCTGGTTTGATAAGAGGTTAATGAAAAAATCAATGAAGGATTGAACACACAAAATAATAATCAGTTGCTGATTTCTTCATTCATTCATTCTGATACTGATACAGCCAATCGACCAAACCAATTAATGAATCAATTAGTGATTAAACGAACAAATGAACAAACCACTAGAAAAAATATCCAATCCAATTAATTAATCAGTGAGTGAATAAATAAACAAACTAACTAATGAATTAACCACTACAATGAGTACGTTAGTGAGTGAGTGAATGAACAAACAAATGAATGAATAAATCAACAGAGGAACACTCAATCAGTCAAACAATCCAACCAACGAATCATTTGTTTGTTTAGTGAGTGAATGAACAATCAAATGAATTAACAACTGAACTAATCAGTCAACCAATGCAATGAATAAATCAACTAAATCAAGTCAGTGAATGAACAAATGAATCAACCAAATAAGAAACAGAATTATGTTTTTTCTTACCACTTCTGGTTTCAGTTTTGTGGCGAGGTCATGGATCGCTTTGACCAGGATAGTGATGGCCGACAAGATGAACACGACCCCGAGGATGACACACGCTCTGGAAAACACACACAGGTACACTGAGTAAACCCCAGCATCAATCCAAATGATGCTTTATTGAATTCACGGTCTAATTCCCAGTTAATAAAACATGACTCTGAAGCTTCTGCTTGCTTCAGTACCTTGTTCTTATTAGGCCTGTCAAGCCCTGCGTATATAAATGAAGGAGGAGAGGGCTGTAGTTGTCTAAGCCTGGTTAATAGGCAAGAGCATCTGTTCCACTATTTACTCTGCTGCAGGGGTAGTTGGTTGAAATCTGGTGAAATTTTAGGACTATTCTGCTCTGTTTCTCACACGTGGATCGTATCGTGCTTTGTAAGCTCAGTTCGTGAAGTCTGTGTTTTGGTTAGAGAACACTCAAATAACACTCAAACATCCTCCTAAAATTGTCCTAGCAACCACTCACAACACCTTAGTAATGACACAGCAACACCTTGGCAATGACCTAGAAATACTGCAGAACTATGAACTGACATCTACCTAGCAATGCCCTAGCAACCACTCAGAACACTTTAGTTACCGCATAGAAACTCCATATGAATCACTCAGAGTAAATGCCTAGCAATGCCCTACAGAACACACGAGCAACCATCTAGGAATCACACACCAACTAGTAACCATATAGGAACCCTACACTCTCAGAAATAAAGGTACAAAAGCTGTCACTGGGGCGGTACCTTTTCAAAAGGTACACTTTTGTACCTTTTAGGGTCAAATATGTACACTTTAAGTACTAATATGTACCTTTAATGTAACAAAATGGACCCTTAAGGTACAAACATGTACTTTTTGAAAAGGTACCGCCCCAGTGACAGCTTTTGTACCTTTATTTCTGAGAGTGTAGGAACCACCTGGCAATTCCCAAAAAACCATGCAGAACATAATAGCATCACCCTAGCAACTACTCACAAGACCATAGCTACAACCTACTGTAGCAATGCCCTACAAACCATGCATAACACAGTAATATCTACCTAAGAATGCCCTAGCAACCAGTCAAAACACCTTAGTAACCACACAGAGAGTCCCTAGAATCCACTCAGAACACAATAGCATTACTCTAGCAACCACTCAGAACACCTTAGCAACCACCTACTTTAGCAAATCCCTAGAAACCATGAAGAACATAATAGCATCACCCTAGCAACCACTCACAACACACTAACAACCACCTGTTGTAGCAATGCCCCAAAAACCACTCAGAACATAATAGCATCACTCTAGCTACCACCCAGATCACCTTAGCAACGACCTACTGTATCAATGCCCTAGAAACCACATAATAGCATCACCCTAGCAACCAACTACTGGAGCAATACCCTACAAACCATGCAAAACACACCAATATCTACCTAGCAACGCAATCGCAAACCAGTACACCTCAGTAACCACATAACCACTCTAAAAGAATTGCTCAGCACAAACTAACAACCACTTAGCGAAATCTTGCATAGCATCAGATTTCTGCACTCAGATTTTCTTTTAAATCTGCTGTGGTACATCATTTTTCTCAAATGGTTTGACTATTTATGAGTCTGCAGTCCAGTAGATATGTCATATCGCTAATGCAGCCTGCGTTATGATGTAATCTGTTTCCAAGGTGATCCGCATCCGGCAGATTCCCCCAGAGACCAGCGGCGGCCCACGGCTTCATGGTGCATTACGTGTGTGTGTGTCTGTACTGTACTGTCTACACACTTCTGCCTTTGTCCTGTGTCTCTTTTTCTCTGCTTCCTCTTCTTTCTTTCCGTTCACAAAGCCCTCACGCCCCTTTGCCATCTCTATTCTGTCCCTCAGCCGATAAGGGACACCGAACACAGAGAGAGACTGTCTAAGGACCCTCTTTTGACATGAAACCCAGAGCGGGGCCACTTCCTGTGAGACAGGAGACTCTGTCTGCCAGGCCTCCATCATCGAAGCTGGTGGTCTTTAGGAAATTTTAACCTGGTGAGGTAAATTATACTAATCTTGTCTTAAAAATACAGCACATCTGAAAACATGATCATTTTTACGACCACAGATTATTTGGATAATTAGTTGTGTGTTTCGTTTGACCACAAAACGCCCACCAATACCCTCTTTTAGCCGAGGAACATGTTAAAATTTCAACATCATTACCTTGTAAGATCAGCCTGACCCTCTGCTCTCCTTGTTGCCCAGAAACGACATCTAATTGGCTACTGACACTACCCAGAATCCCCACCGAGCACAAACTATATCGCATTTGCTTTAATGGAGGAAGGATCACGTGCACTTACATGTGTTCTCTGTGTGCTGAATGGACGGCCGCTGCGTTACTGTATCGCCAAAGCACGATTATGGAGGACAGGACGTCTAGAGTGGCATCAAACTGCAAACGAATGGACAACAATGATAAAGTGAAGCATTAAAACGTTAAAGATTAAATAACAATTTAATTATATGAAGTGTTTGCATACTTACAGCAAACCCAAACGCTGATGCACTATGCCGCATTATAGAAACAGCTGCAAAAGGAATGAGAAATTTTTTATTAAAATGAAAATGATTTGAACTTAAAATGTTTTAATACCATTTTAAAAATAGTTAAATTAGTTGGACAAACTTATTGTGAAGTGTATATTTTGTAAAACTATATTTTAAACATTACACTTTTAATATAGTTTTTATTTATTTAATGTTTACCTTTAAAACAAACTTTAATTTTTTGTAATATTTTTATTTGAAAAATTATAAATAAACACATAAATGAGAGTTCATAAGTTGGAAGAGCTGTAAATGTAAAGTGCTTAAATTTGCAAAATATTGTAATAAATAAATGAATAAATAAATTCAAAAGATAGTTCCTTAGATGGACAAACTTTAAAAGTGGTGTTTTTTTAATAAATATTGATAAACAAACAAATACATACATATATACATACATACAGTAAAACTTTAATGTGAAGTGTTAAGCTTTTTTTAAATAAATAAATTTGACTATTAAAAATGTATTAGTTTTATATATATATATATATATTAGAGATGGGCATTTTAAGCAAAAGTAATATTCGATAATCGCTGGGTATTATTCGATTACTATTCGAAAATCGCACCCCTCCCGCGCATGCACCCGCCAACCCACGCGCTCACCCACACACGCACGCACGCACACACACACACAGAGAGAGAGAGAGAGGTGGAGAGCGACCATCCAGGCTTTCAATCTGTATGATAACAAACTGTTTAATTAATTAGAGAATAGTCTATCTTAACCCAAGAAAATTAATGGTTGTAAAGTATGAGTGCTGAAACATATTAATATAACATAACCGAAGGACGGCATTTATTAACAGAACAGTCCATCGATTATCAACTGCTCATAAGGCTATACATTTCTATTTTAAAAATTAGCATGAACATTCATATTATTAAAAAGAAAATCTTAAATCTGATTAATGCATCAATGAATATTAGGCGTAAAACATATTGCGCGCTAAACAGAATATAATTCTTAAAACATATTACGCGCTAAAACATATTGTGAACCACCTGAATGACGGCACTTATTATGTGAACATTAATTGTAACGTCTGTCTTCATAACAATAACCTATTTCATATATATATATATTAAATGAACATGTTCATATGCTCGGGAAGAAGATGGGAGTGTTGTTCACAATTAGTTCGGTGAACTTTGAATTGAAACAAGGGAACGAATATAGAGCCCTGCAGCTTCTCAGAATTCTCCGCCTGAGTCTGAGCCCGTGTCTCTCTCTCTCTCTCTCTCTCTGAGTCATTTAAATAGTTCAGTTTTGGTTTTTAATAGCAAATTGGTCATTATTTTGTTTCCTTTCTTTATTAATTTAATTTAGAAATATGATTGGAACATGTTATTTTTGTTAAATTCAAGTTTTTGTTTTTTTTAAATACCAAGCGGCCAGCGCGAGTTTGATCAGTGTATCCTTCTCAAATAAATAACTAAATAATTAACGTCATAATATTTTAAGAATAAAGTCAAAATTACGATCATAAAATAATGTTACATTGCCTGAAGTTAAAGTGAAAATTACACCTGTATACTCTGCCAAAAAAATAATAATAATAAGTGTGGCATCCAACCTGTCATTCTTCACATTTAACACGAAAAACAACACAAATATTTTGCATATAAATATAATATATCAACTAGGGGAATATTACGTTATTATTTCAGCAAAAAACGAATAATTTGAATGCAGGGATCTCGTCACGGCTTCATAAGAGGGAAACAGGACGTGAAGGCAGCAGAGAAGCACTCTGTGGAGTGCATCGTTTTGTTAACTTTGTGGTTTATTATTTTGAGTTGTTTGGGACGCTGTAACAAACGGCCCTCTCAGAATATATTGTTTAACAGGTCTATTGTTCACGCAATCAGGCTGCACGTATCAGAAGTCCGTTCTCCGGCGTGGTTAGCGCTCACACAAAGTGTGTGTGTATGTATGTTACACACTATGTGTGCCGCGCCCGAGTGCCGACAGTGCAGTTTGTGTTCAAGCACGGAACAGAAGATGCTCTAAAATAAAACAAGCAAATATCCTGTTGATCTGTGCATCTGTACTCCAGTATATAAATTCAATATAGATGAATTATTGGTAAAGTTACTTGCCAAGAGAGGTAGTTTGACATACTTCATGTATTTGCCCGTGCAGGCTGCTCGCGCGTGTCAGAGACGCGTCTGTCGGTGCTTGCGCTGTTCACACAGAACAGAACACAGCGCGCATGTACTGAAAGGAGTTGTCTTTCGCGCCCAAATGCTTTTTAATCGCTTACATTTTTAAACAAACAAGGCTTAAAAACGCATGCAAAAGATACAATTTAGTGACCACCTGCAGTGGCCCGATCTGGCAAGTGACAAATCCGAGCGCCCTTCACGCCATCGGACAGTCTTTATTGTCAAGCCCTGGTACACCTTTAGAAAATAATCGCACAACCTAGTCGATATTCTATAATTAAATAGAATATTCGAATATTCGAAAATCGTGACCCATCCTTTATATATATATATAGTGCTCAGCGTAAATGAGTGCACCCCCTTTGAAAAGTAACATTTTAAACAATATCTCAATGAACACAAAAACATTTTCCAAAATGTTGACAAGACTAAGTTTTATATAACATCTGTTTAACTTATAATATGAAAGTAAGGTTAATAATATAACTTAGATTACACATTTTTCAGTTTTACTCAAATTAGGGTGATGCAAAAATGAGTACACCCCACTGAAAGTCTCTGGAGCAAAGCTAAATTTTAGACTACAAATGTCTAATTTAACAAGAATTCAACCACAGGTAAGTCTAATTATTCATTACACAGGTGACAGTTGACTATAAAAGGGTGTTACTTAAAGAAAACCCCTTCCCATTTCATGCTGTCAGCAATGGCACCACATGGAAGAGAAATGTCACAAGACCTGAGAAAGAAAATAATTTCCTTACACAAGAAAGGTGAAGGCTACAAGAAGATCAGCAAAGCTTTACTTATCAGTCAGAATACTGTAGCAAAAGTGGTGCAAACATTTAAAAAAGATGGAACTGCAACCATCTCACAGAGACGTCCAGGTCGTCCACGGAAGTTAACACCTCGTCAGGAGCGTCTTCTGATGAGAAGGGTTGAAGAAAATCGACATGCAAGTTCACTGCAGTTATCTAAAGAAGTAGAAAGCCAAACTGGGGTGACTATTTCCCGTGACACAATACGGCGTACACTGCAGAGGAATGGCATGCATGGGTGCCGTCCACGAAAGAAGCCTCTCCTAAAGCCCAGGCACAAAAAAGCCCGCCTAGAGTTTGCCAGGGCCCATGCTGACAAAGATGAAGACTACTGGGACTCTATACTCTGGAGTGATGAGACCAAGATAAATGTTTTTGGAACTGATGGCTTCAAAACTGTATGGCGTCGCAAAGGTGAGGAATACAAAGAAAAATGCATGGTGCCTACAGTGAAACATGGTGGTGGCAGTGTCCTTATGTGGGGCTGGATGAGTGCTGCTGGTGTTGGGGAGCTGCATTTCATTGATGGCATCATGAATTCACAAATGTACTGCTCTATACTGAAGGAGAAGATGCTACCATCACTCCGTGCCCTTGGTCGTCGTGCACTTTTCCAACATGACAATGATCCTAAACACACATCTAAGGCCACTGTTGGATTTCTGAAGAAGAACAGGGTGAAAGTGATTCAGTGGCCAAGTATGTCTCCTGATCTGAACACAATCAAACACCTATGGGGAATTCTGAAGAGACACGTTGAGCATCACTCTCCATCCAGCATCCAATCTCTAAAAGAGGTCATTCTTGAAGAATGGAAAAAGATAAATCTGGCAAAATGTCGCCAACTTGTTCATTCCATGCCTAGAAGACTTGGTGCTGTCATTAAAAATCATGAAGGCCATACAAAGTACTAGATTTAGTAGTTTTTGTTGTGGGGTGTACTCATTTTTGCATCACCCGAATTTGAGTAAAACTGAAAAATGTGTTCTCTAAGTTATATTATTAACCTTACTTTCATGTTATAAGTTAAACAGATGTTATATTAAACTTAGTCTTGTCAACATGTTGGAAATGGTTTTTGTGTTCATTGAGATATTGTTTAAAATGTTACTCTTCAAAGGGGGTGTACTCATTTACGCTGAGCACTGTATATATATTTCATTTAAAGTAAATTAAATAAATTAATACATTTTACAATAAAAATATAGTTAATTATTCGGACAAACAGATAATTCATTTAAAATTATGTCATAATGGCAATGGAAATGTTATGAATTAATGTGAAATTTAATTCCTATTTACTTTCCACAGCCTGTATCCAGTCACCATCCACTCCAGCATTCAGGAAGTATATATTGTTAATATTAGAGATATATCTAAACATTATGTATATTCATTCCCCTTCTGTAAAACTGCGTTTGAAGGATTTCCAGCTAGTAAACTGTCCTGGATCAGATTTCATCTCTTCACACTGTGATGTCAGCACATGGTGTGGTTCTGAGCTACACAAACAGCAGTGTGGCTCGTGTCCAGTTATTGACCTTATATTGACCTCTACTGCACCTGAATCCTCTATCCTGAGACTGGATGAGCGATCCGAGATATTCCATCCACCTCTACAGGGTCAGCCAAACTCTCAAAGTACTCAGATCTGCATTTCAGGACAGTTTGTTCACCTAGATTACATGTGCAATTGATTGTACTGTACAGCAATATGGAATACACTACTGTATGGTAAAGAATAGTAGAGTGTAGCATATATTTTTAGGGGGAACAAACTCCAAATTCTCTATCAAGGTTCCATTTTTTTTTGTAGTGTAGAACTATTACAGCAAATACAGAACATTCTACTAATGTTAGCATATGGTTCTGGTTTAGTTATTTTTGGGGATCCAATTCCAAACATTCTAAAAATCTTCTCTTTAGGTTTTAGGTAGTAGTATGCTAGCAAACACAGGACGCTCTGCTAATGCTAGTGTATGAATCTGGTTGTTTGGAAAAACTTTTCCTTATGTTTTCTTTAGGTTCTATTTTTTGTAGTGCCAAAGCATCCCAGCAAACAAAGAACGCTTCTCTAACATTAACATATGGTTCCAGCTTGGTTACTTTTTTAGAACTAATTCCAAATGTTCTAAGAATTTTCTCTTAAGTTTTCTTGTGGCGCAAAACAATCATAGAACATTCTGTTAACATTAGCATATGTTCCAAAGGTTCTTAGAATGGTCTCTTTAGGAACCATTTTTTTTTTGTGGTGCAGTATCCCAGCAAACATGGAAGGATCCCATAAACGTTAATGTATGGTTCAACTTTGGTTATTTTTGGGGAACCAATTCCAAGAATATTCTTTTAGGTTCTATTTTTGTAACCATGAATTGGGAACCAATATTTGTAAGTTGTAATGACTGAATTAAGGTGATGATGCAACGTCAACCATGCCAGAAGCCTAATAATCATGCTCAAATATGCCAGAGTTGGTCTTTAGATAAAGTTTGCACAAACACACTCAAATGGCAGAAATCATTACTCAAATACAAACACACTCTTTCTGTTCCTCGGGAACACTGTTAAAAATGAATAACGGCGCTGCTGCGGCATGAGATGAAACATTTAGCAGTTTCTAAATATAAATTCTGTTCCTTTTAGTGAAATCCCCTCTGTTTTAGACATCTCGCACCAGCCGATTTCAAGTCCTCAAGAGGCCAAACTCAAGTAACACATTGACAGTCAATAAAACATCTATAATCCATGCAGTCATTCATTGTCCTACAGAATCCCATCGGACACACTAGAAGTCTCCACTCAAATAAAACACTCACACGTTGTCTCTGGAATAACATCTGCATCTTAATCTTACAACAAACTGCAGGGGTTTTAGTTGTAACACATGCAGTGCGTCTTGGGTAACAAGCAAGGATTTATGGAGACTTGTCTGTGGAAAGCTGAAACCATTCCCTGCTCATTAGGAAGTCATATTTAACCTGATATGTGAAGTCAGCAGCTTCTACAAGGAGTGCTGATACTGGGGCCAGAGCCAATCATGATAATTATGAAGCCTCTAAAACTCTAGGATATCGTAGGATCACAATGAAGTATCATGTGAATAAAGGATTATGGGTAATTCAGCTTTAGTCTGTCATTGGTTTGAATGCTTTGAATGGACATTGAATTTCCTAGCCACATCACACAAGGCAAAGCAAAAAAGAAAAATATCTATAACTGCTGCTAACTTAACTCATTTATGTAAGTATACTTACATATTTTACACAGGACATATTTTTAGTTTCTTGAAGCTGTTTAATCAGATGGTATTTGCCAGACTGTCTTTTAATTTAATCTATATTATTTTATTTTGTTTATTATTAAATTTACTATAAATTATTATCATTATAAATTATTGTAAAAGTTTTTCAAAGCATTATTTTTTACCTTTATTTGAAAAGACAATAGAGGTGAAAAGGGAAACAATGGATGTTTTGTGAGTAAATGTGATTTGTAGTATACAAAATTTGCCAAGTCAATGTTGCGGTATTATTCATTACAGTACATTATGAATTACGCACGTCACCAGCATTAATATTGAACTATTTTTCGTTGCTCATAAAGCTATGGTACCGAAATATTGGTTTGGTAACGTTTTACCTCACCTTATTTTGATGATCTTTAAAAACAGATACAATTCTGCAAAATATTTATTGACAGCTGTATTTGCATTTCACTAGATTTGGTCATATTTTTTAAGTTTAAAGTACAGTTACTGTAAATTATCACCAATTAACAAATTATTTGACTCACGTCATTAACAGTTCTGCACATTCATGTTGCGTTATGTCTGATTTCGTGTTGTGCTTCATCTGTGTTGTACGGAACAATCACGCAAACTTGTGTAACTCATACTTGTAATGAAAAATATCGCAACACTGATTTTGTGCATATGAGCATATGTGGCTCAAAAAAGATGATACACATTCCATTAGGGTATGAATGTATGATTTACGTAAACATATGAGAACATTTGCGTAACTCATACAACACTGTAATTAAAAATATTGCAACACTGATTTTATACCTACTTTTATATTTTAAAGTCACCATGAGCATATGTAGCTCAAAAAAGCTGACAAACACTCTGTAACAAGGTTCGTAAGAAGGAAGGAAGCGGACAGGGTTGGCTCGTGAAGACTCGGGTAATTTATTAAAATGATAAACTTAAACAGGTGCACACTCTGCGCCTCCTCGGTACATCAACTCTCTCGGTTGTCTCAGTGTTCACTCTCAGTATTCGTTCTGGCTGTCTCCCGATCACAGACCATGCGCCCGAGTCTCCACTCTGTCTCTCTCCTCGAGTTCCCGCTCCACAGTGGCTTTATTGGGTCTCTCCATGCCAATTACTGCAATCAGACACAGGTGTTCCTCATTTTGCACTTGACCCACTTACTTACCGCTGTCTCCTGAGTCTTTCTCCCGCTGCAGACTTCGCTGAACCACGCCCCCCTCGCCACATACGCCCACCGCCCGACTCAGGCCGGGAAGCCCTCCGGCCTGCAGCCCCCCCCGCCCCATTCCTGGAGAGGAAGTCGGCTACAGTCATCTGCGTCCCCGGCCTGTGGATCACCTTGAATTTGAAGGGCTGTAATGCCAGATACCAACGGGTGATCCGCGCGTTGGTATCCTTCATGCGGTGGAGCCACTGCAAGGGCGCGTGGTCCGAACAGAGGGTGAATTCCCATCCCAGGAGATAATAGCGAAGGGTGAGGACCGCCCATCGGATCGCCAAACACTCCTTCTCAATGGTGCTGTACATCGTCTCTCTCTTAGAGAGCTTCCGACTGATGTACAGCACCGGGCGCTCCTCACCCCCTATCTCCTGGGTCAGGACAGCTCCCAGCCCCCGGTCCGATGCGTCCGTCTGCAGCAAGAAGGGGAGAGAAAAGTCAGGAGAGTGCAATAGCGGCCCGCCACACAGAGCAGCCTTTACTTGGGTGAACACCTGCTGGCACTGCTCCGTCCACGGGATCGTATCTGGGACCTCCTTTTTAGTGAGGTCAGTCAGCGGGCTGGCGAGCTCCGAATAGTCAGGAATAAACCTCCTGTAATACCCCGCCAGCCCCAGGAACTGCCTCACCTCCTTTTTGGTCTTGGGTCTCGGGCAGGCCGCAATAGCTGCCGTCTTATCAATTTGGGGACGCACCTGCCCGTGACCCAAGTGGAAACCCAGATAACGAACCTCCACCCGCCCAATCGCACACTTCTTTGGGTTGGCCGTTAGCCCCGCTCCCCTCAGCGCTCTCAGCACCTCCCGCAGGTGCACCATATGCCGCTGCCAGTCCTGACTGTAGATGATAATGTCATCCAGATAGGCAGCGGCGTATGCGGTCGGAGGATTTTGTCCATGAGGCGCTGAAAGGTAGCGGGCGCCCCGAACAACCCAAACGGAAGTGTGACAAATTGGTGCAATCCAAACGGCGTTGTGAAGGCTGACTTTTCTTTGGATAAGGGCAATAAGGGGATCTGCCAATATCCTTTGGTTAAGTCCAGCGTCGAATAAAAACGAGCGGTACCTAGCCGATCAAGCAACTCGTCAACCCGCGGCATTGGATAGGCGTCGAACTTTGACACCGCATTCACCTTGCGATAATCCACACAGAACCGAACCGAGCCGTCTGTTTTCGGTACCAAAACGATCGGGCTCGCCCAGTCACTGTGGGATTCTTCTATTACTCCCATCTCTAACATTGCCTCTAATTCTGACTGAACCACTTTTTTTTTGTTTTCCGGTAAACGATACGGCCGGCTGCGCACTACGACGCCCGGCTCCGTCTCAATATGGTGCTGGATGAGATTGGTTCACCCGGGCCGGGGCGAGAACACGTCTGCAAACTCCTTTTGCAACCTGACTACATCGGTGAGCTGGGAGGGCGAGAGGTGATCTCCCCCAGGGGCCAGAGTGAGTGACTGGATTTTGGTGATCACCTCTGGCCCGAGATCGTCCTCACCACTTACCGCCGTCGCCAGCATCACCGGCTCCACCTCGCTCCATTTTTTAAGGAGATTGAGGTGGTAGATTTGACGTGCCCCGCTCCGGTCCGTTCGAGCCACCTCATAATTGAGATCCCCTACCTGCCGTGTGACCTCGAAAGGTCCTTGCCACTTGGCGAGTAATTTAGAGCTAGAAGTGGGGAGCAATACAAGTACTTTATCTCCCGGTGCAAACTTGCGTAATCTGGTCTCCCGATTGTATAGCCGGCTTTGCTTGTCCTGGGCCTGTAACAAATTCTCCATGGAGAGCTGCCCCAAGGTGTGGAGCTTTGTTCTCAGGTCCAGCACATGCTGAATTTCGTTTTTGCTCTCTGAAGGTCCCTCCTCCCAAGTCTCCCTCAGGACGTCCAAGACCCCGCGGGGCTGGCGCCCATACAGGAGCTCGAAGGGGGAAAACCCCGTGGAGGCTTGCGGGACCTCCCGCACAGCGAACAAAAGGGGTTCCAGCCATTTGTCCCAATTTTTGGCGTCTTCGTGAACGAACTTTCGAATCATTGTTTTTAACGTACGATTAAATCGTTCCACCAGGCCGTCCGTTTGTGGGTGATAGACGCTGGTGCGAACCGACTTAATTCCCAATAATTCGTAAAGTTCGCGAATGGTTCGTGACATAAACGCCGTGCCCTGATCGGTGAGAATCTCTTTTGGGATTCCCACCCGGGAGATCATACTGAACAGAGCCTCCGCTACACTTTTTGCGGAAATGTTGCGGAGGGCCACTGCCTCCGGGTATCGGGTTGCATAATCCACTAGAACTAATGCAAACCGATGCCCTCGTGCCGACCGTTCCAATGGCCCGATGAGGTCCATACCAATTCTCTCGAAGGGGACCTGCATTAGCAGAAGGGGGCGCAAAGGCGCTTTTGGGGAGGCCGGGGGATTCACTAGCTGACATTCACGACAAGCCGCACACCACCGGCGTACATTCTCGTGAATGCCCGGCCAAAAAAAACGGGTCATTAAACGGTTCAGTGTCGCTGCCTGACCCAGATGCCCTGCCATAGGATTACAATGAGCCGCCTGGAATAGCATTTCCCGACGGCTTTTTGGTACCAACAACTGGGTTGTATCTTGTTTTGACTGAGCGTCCTGGGTCACTCGATACAACCTATCCTTTAAGATAGCAAAATAGGGATAGGAAGGGGGCCGTCCGGACTGGAGAGGCTGGCCGTCAATGGAACAGACCTGATCAAATGCGTTTCTCAGTGACGCGTCCTGAGACTGCTCCAGGGGAAAATCATCACGCTCCGTGAGGACTAGCCTCTTGACCGCGTTCCGTTCCCCTGGTGCCGCCTCCGCGGGTCCTGGCTCCGCCTCCCCCGTTCGCACGGCCGCCTCCCTCCCCGGCTTCTCTTTTCCGCAGGAGGCATCCACACACAAAACTCCCAATAAAACTTTAAACGCTGGCCAATTAGTTCCCAAAATCAGCGGATGCCGGAGGTGGGGGTTAACGGCCACCTCCACATTATGCTTTTGCCCCCAAAATTGGATAGTTAACAGTACTACTGGGTATTTCACCACGTCCCCATGTACACACCTCACCCGAACCATGCAGCTCTTATCCAATGCCTCGGGCTGAATTAGGCTTTGATGGATCGAGGTTTGGTTACATCCTGAATCCACCAAAGCCCAATAAGTACCCCCCTTAATACTCACAGGTATTTGGTACCCGCCAGCCTGATCGGGGGCAGCCTGTGGGGCGTCCGGAACCCGGACCAGTGTCCCCACCTCCATCACTGGACACCGATCGATAAAGTGGCCCGGGTCCCCGCAACGCCAACAGGCCGGCCCAGGCTTCCCCGCCACCTTAGTGGCGGGAAGTGGGACAAGGAATTGGCGTGGAGACCCCGGGGGAACGGGAATTGATGCGGAGCTCGGGCTGGCTGACCCCGCCTCCCTGGCGTGGGCTCTCACAGCCGCCGACTCCGGTGCCGGTCCTCCCCTCCATCGGGGCTGGGCCCTGGGTCGCACGCCGGCACGGGACCTAGGGAGAAAAGTAGGGGGAGAAAAAGAAGAGGAAGAGGGGAGAGAGAGAGAGACGGACGGTAGGGTTTCGCCAACCCCGTGGCACGCCACCATCTGGTCCTCGGCGAGTTGGATGGCCAGGTCCAGCGACGCCGGGCGGTGGTACTGGACCCACTGCGCGGTCTTCTGGGGGAGCCGCGCAATGAACTGTTCCAGCACCATGCGGTCGATGATCTGCTCGACGTCGCTTTCCCCGGCCAACAGCCATCTGCGGCAGGCGTCCCGGAGCTGGTGAGCCATCGTGAAGGGCCGGCCGTTCTCCCCCAGCTCCAGCGAACGGAAGCGCTGGCGGTGCTGCTCGGGGCTCCGGCCGACCCGCTGGAGGATGGCTCTCTTCAGGTCGTCATAGACCAGGAGATTCTGGACTGGCAGCTGCTGCGCCGCCAACTGCGCCTCCCAGGTTAGCAGGGGGATGAGGCGCACTGGCCAGTCCGTCTGGGCCCACCCACAAGTCGAGGAACGCCTCCGGGTCGTCCTGTGGCCCCATCTTCTGTACCGGCATGTGGGTGGGCGGGGCCGGAGCCGTTGGAATCCCCCCGGCCCGAACCTCCCGGTCCATCCAGCTCCGGAACAGCTCGCGGTCCTCCTGCTGGTTCTGGACGAGGGCACAGAAACGTCTTTCCTGGTCCGCCCTCATGTCCAGCAGCGCTTGATGGTGTTCCTGGTGGAGTCCCGCAAGCGACTGGATGACATCCCCAAATGGCGATCCCGTCGGTGAGGACATGATGGCAGCAGCAATCCGGCTTCCTTCCCGGGTTTTGGCACCAGTGTAACAAGGTTCGTAAGAAGGAAGGAAGCGGACAGGGTTGGCTCGTGAAGACTCGGGTAATTTATTAAAATGATAAACTTAAACAGGTGCACACTCTGCGCCTCCTCGGTACATCAACTCTCTCGGTTGTCTCAGTGTTCACTCTCAGTATTCGTTCTGGCTGTCTCCCGATCACAGACCATGCGCCCGAGTCTCCACTCTGTCTCTTTCCTCGAGTTCCCGCTCCACAGTGGCTTTATTGGGTCTCTCCATGCCAATTACTGCAATCAGACACAGGTGTTCCTCATTTTGCACTTGACCCACTTACTTACCGCTGTCTCCTGAGTCTTTCTCCCGCTGCAGACTTCGCTGAACCACGCCCCCCTCGCCACATACCCCCACCGCCCGACTTAGGCCGGGAAGCCCTCCGGCCTGCAGCCCCCCCCGCCCCAGGTTATGAATGTTATGAAAACATAAAATTAAATTTTCATAACTCTTACAGTATTGTAAAAAAAAAAATCGCAACATAGATTTTTTGTTTTTCATATTTTACAAATCGGCATTTGAGCATATGTGGTCCAAAAAACTGATCAAAATTCCAGGAGGTTATAAATGTTTGATTTACGAGAACATTTGTGCAACTCATACATTGCGCTAAGGAAATATATCTCAACATTGATTTTGTTTACTTTTGTATTTTAAAAATCACATTTATGCTTATATAGCTAAAAGAATTGGACAAACACCCATTCTTCCAAGTTGTGGATGTTTGAACATACATGAGCAATTTTAACGAGACAGTTTGTTAGTTAAATCACACAGTGAACGAACATACTGCTGCTATGCGGCAAGAACTGTTTTGTGACAGTTATTCTCAGATGTACCAGTGGCGCATGATGTATAAACTCATTGAAGATCTTGTCCTTGACTGCTTAAGGAAGCTTTTGCTAGACTCATGGATCAGCAGGACAAATATTTTTTGATTAAAATAGATGTTCAAGGTTTGTTGTGTGTAACGGTGCTTTCTACTTTCTTTTAGGTATTTCTTCTGAAAATAGGGCAGAGTCTTTAGAGTCAGCGAGTTGCAGGATGTTGAAATCCAACAGCTGCTCTGAAAAACCTGTCTTCTGCTCGGTCTGTCTTTTTGCCTCACACACACATTGCATCTTCACACAAACCAAAACAGGGAATGTGATCTAGTTTCTGTGTCAGAGCTGGTGAATAAATTTGCATGTTGTTATCACTTACTGGATGTTTTCAGCCGTCTTCTAAGTCTGGAGCCACTAGAAAGACTTCTGACTGACTGGTCAATGTTATGATACTACAAAAATTAAATACTTAAACCTATACTAGATAATATAGTTAAACATATTTGATCAGTTATAGAATTAGTTCTGTCAGTATCAGTTCTAATACTAATATTAAACATTTGTGTTTAAGCCAAGCTGGATACAGTTAGCAGATTATAGAGCTGGGTCAATATTAATTTACATATAGACCCCTTCAATGTTTGTAAACATCGGAAGCCTAGGTTGGGTGCGCGCGCAGCTTGGGGTCAGAAAAATGGCGCGGCTAATAGACCGGCATATTGTGTCAAGGAGAAACAGACAAGCCTTATAGATAGATAAGATACTTTTTTATTATTATTTGTACCTTTCCATTTTTGTCTTAGGTGTCTGGCTTTGTTTTGTGTACACAAACAAGGAGGGCACAAATTCAGGACTACTGGAGTCAAGTGATGCCTCTCCTACAAAAAAGAATTGCACACATTGATTACAACACGATCTACTGTTGTCATAGTGAAAACACTAATGTAAAGCTAGTCTGCTATCTGCTAAGTCTGTAGCATGCCACAATTTATGCCAGATATCAAACTTCACCTAACTATTAAATCAGTCTACAGTTTACAGAAAACATTTATTTACTTATCATGGCTTAACTCTACCGTTGTTGGCACAATGTTGGCGCTAGCCTGCGGCTAACTACTAGCAGCTGGCTACGTTTGTAGCATGACAGGTCCATGACATTTACAACACTATTAACTTGCATAGCTTAACATACAGAAAACTGTTCATGCAATCCAGGCTTTCGAGTTTAAGCAAACAGAAAGGGATGATAAAGGATGACTTTAACGTTTCCTGATATGAAGTGAGCGCTACCAACACGAGCCCCTTTGATCGTAGTATTGTCCCAGTCTGCCCGTTTAATAGCTTTCAGTCACAGATGTCGTCTATTTTTTTAAACGGATAAGATCCTGCAGGAATCCTGAAAAACTTGACTCCAGAACTGGTGCGATTTTCACAGTCCACGATGCAACAAGTAGGCATTTTGTCTAGGGCTGTGATGGTGGCCGTGACAACCGCGTCACCGGCGGTAGTGCACGTGACGTCACACACCGGGTGTATTTAACTTTCTCATTTAAGGCTACTTTCCTATTTAACTGTATTATTTATTTGATATTTATTTTAGTGTTTTGCAGGCTGAGTGTTCACTGACGTAAGTGCTAAAATAAACACGTATGTTTGTTAATAGATGATTGAGCCTCATTTATTTATTTTTGCGTTTCAGAATTATATATATATATATATATATCACAACACTGCGCCACCTGTAGTAGTTGGTCAATTACCACCGCGGTGGTAAAAATCTGCCACCGTCACAGCCCTAAGTTTTGTCTTGACGAGAAATTCTCTGGTTAACACAATGGGATGGAATGAACGTTCTGACCCCGACATGCGCACTGCGAACTTCAAATTTTCCTGTGACGTATACCGTGAAGGGGTCTATTTAAAGGGGCCATAGAATGCATTGATACAATATTATAAATTGTTCTCTGATATCTCCACAGAAGATATGTGGCTTAGGTAAGGGAAAATAAATCTCCAGAAACGGTTTTACATGTCCATTGAAAACCCTGGGATTTGTCCCTAGAATGAAATGGTCTGTAATAACCTTATTTGGAAGAGTCATGAATAATAATGTTGAGCTCTGCTATGATTGGCTGTTTCACAGCGCGGCTCATTTCAGTAGCTTGCACAGCAGGAAGGAAACACAGGGAAGATATATATTTCAATACTTTCTCCGCAGTTATATCGTTGGGTAATTATACTGTATATAAAATGCAGCCATCAGGAAGCCGCTATTAATATGTGGGGCTTTGAAACTGCTTTTGAATGCATGATCGCTTTTTACTTTCACTTTTGAGATTTGCAATCGCACGTGCTCTGTGTAAACTACAGCGGCAGTACTTACCACACATTTTACAAGATCAGATGCTTGTCAGTGGTGCTCAGGATCTGTACATCATTCACCATCATCCTCAGTCATCTCACTCTGTTTATGTGGTAAGTTAAATCCTATGTACTGTAATGTAACAGGCTAGAAAGCAGCTAACCATGTCCCTTTAGTGGCTCGTGTTATTTTATTAGAACACGTTATTTGTTTTCCGTGCCTTTCTGAATACAGACACCAACCCATCCCTGCACTTCACATCCCCTGCACAGCCTGGAACATAACATTTATTTCCATGATCTGCCATTTTCGCTGTTGTCCTCGCTTGTTTCTTCACAATACCTGCAGATCTTCTGATGAATTGGCTGTGCAGGTTCGGCTGGCGGTTGGCCTAAAACATGGCCGGGCATATGCCAATGTACATATTAGTGATCCCGGCTGTAACGTCACAGTCAATGTTATGCTCTGATTCGCCAATTTTTCAGTGGTCTTTTGCATTCACGTGATTTACATAAGAAGGAGGAAACAATGGTATTTGAGGCTCACGGTATGTCATTTCCATGTACAGAACTATTATTATTCAACTAGGTAAATACAGTTTTTCCATTCTACGGCACCTTTAAGACACAATGAAATAAAATTTGTTCTATTTTGCCATTCATTGCACCTCTGATCAACACAGTGGTCTTTGTTTTTGAATGACTTGGTGTTTTTGAATGAATAAAGTGAGTCAGTGATTCAATGAGCCATTCATAATGACTCATTCATAATGTTGCTAAATTTGAAAATATTCTTATTTATAACTTATGTATATACAGTATACTTGTATATACACTTATGTATATATATATATATATATATATATATATATATCTATATATATATACACTTCAGATGTAGATTCTGTGCCACTTCTGCACTGCAAAGATGGATTTTGTTGATCTCGATTTAATTTCTTATTCTTATATTTCTTATAGTGTCTTATTCAAATAATTATTCTAATTGAGTAGATTTAGGAATTTACATGAAAGTTGACACATCCTCTTTACTGTGGTTAGAAAGCTTGCCCTTATGAAAAGAAATGCACCTGTAAATCTATTTAAATGGGGAATATTGCTCCTTAATGGAAAAGTTCATTTCTGTCACTGGTTTAGGATTATTTTTCAGCATCCTAACTGAACAGTGTTGGTTCAGTGTCCAAAGTGTTCTACTTTTTATAGAATTGGCCACCCTAATTTGAATGATAAAGCCGATATACAGCTAGTTTTAAGAGTTTTCTAAAGTAGCCTATACAAATATGCTAAAATGCTAATGCTCAAATGATGGCAACTAATAAAATAGCATATAATAGAGTTTTTGTCACTCACAATACTAAAAGAGCTAATCCGACTGAAACTAACACTAAAACCAATGGTAAACATTTGGCAGTAAATTGGTGTTTAAATCTAATAGCGGATATTTTAGTTGATATCAGTCATAGCAGTACTATTGCGAACAATAATAATACTAAATAAAGACATCGTTAAAATAGTCCATGTGACATCAGAGGTTCAACCATAATTTTATGAAGCTACAAGAATACTTTTTGCACCAAGAAAACAAAAACAACTTTATTCTTCTCTTCCGTTTCAGTCTTCAATCCACAGTCACGAGAGTCCCGGCATAATACTTTTGTTTTCTTTCCACACAAAAATTATTTTTGTAGCTTCATAAAATTATGGTTGAACCACTGATGTCATATTGAGTATTTTAAAGACAGTTTTTTACGATTCTTTCTAGGCCTTGAACGGGTTCGTTGCGTTGCTGTCTATGCAGGATCAGAAAGCTCTCAGATTTCATCAAAAATATCTTAATTTGTGTTCCAAAGATGAACGAAGGTCTTGAGAGGTCACACATGAGAGTGAGTAGCCTACTTAATGATTACATTTTCATTTTTTTGGATGAACCATCCCTTAAATGTTAAAACTAATATGTTAAAGCTAGTATATTTAGATATTACATTCTGCTAGATATTTATCTGACTGTTTACCAACTAAAATCCATGAAACAGCGACTTTTTTAGCCTTTCATCTAGTTGTTTTCACAAACCCGTTTACTTGACTCACTGTGTTGATGTTTTAAAAAACCAGAGGGCAAAGCACCCCCCCACCTCTCTTCGCTCTCTCTCTATCTGTCTTCCATCTTTTATTTTTAGACTCGGGGCTCTATCATGGGAGTTGACATGCTGGCTTTTACAGGCTGGTAGTGCTGAATGCATTAATATCAGAGCGAACTACCCCTCCTCTATCCGTGACCTCTCCTCGCCAGTGTGATATTTATATTCTCTGCCTACCGCAATAAATATTTCCACACGCACACACATTCTAATTTTCTTTTCTTCAGTCTGGAGTCAGTTCATTCTTCAGGTATTGGCAATTAAATAGATTTCGCTGCACCAAATAGTGCTTATTTCCCGCAACGGAGACATTTATGGACGTGTTTATTAGGTTTGGAGGTACGCGGGCGCATTTGTGCTTGTGTGTGAAGCATAACACACTGTCGCTGTGAGCGTGTTAATTGGCTGCGCTGGAAGCCGCGAGACATCTGGGAATACAGCTCTCACAGTCTGGCAGATATTAGACCATTTCTCTTCCTTTCTTCCATTCTTCCTTCTTTCCGCCTTCATCAGTTTCCAAATGTCGCTGTCGCCGCACACAACCGTTCGGTCCCTTCAGGCTGACAGGAGTAGCGCAGCCGTTAATGAAAAACGAGCCAGCCATCCCACTTACACTTCAAGGGAGATAGCGAGACTCGGATCGCCTGATCAGACACTTTATCTGAACCGATTCGAGGATAATTCGGTTAAAACCATAATCCAGCCATCAAATATAGATTTGATCTTCTCAAAACCCACACTGACCCAAATGCACGTCACCCAAACATAAGAAGACTGTGTGGAAGTCGAGATGGGATTTTTATGGCTTTTAGTGCATTTATTGAGGTCTCTATAAGCTAATGCACTTCTAAATAGCGTGGCAGATGGAAAACGGGTGACACAATCACACAGGCTTACATTAAAGAGGGTTAAAAGTCATTTCTAGAGAGTTGAACATCATAGAGAGTTGGCCAGTAAAACTATCTATCAACCATGCTAGCAAATAGCTACCACCAGTCCTGGGTTGATTAACTTACAAAATGTAATCCTTAACACCAAATTACATTACAAGAATGGTAGTAAATAACAATCCATTTCAGTAGCCTACTAAGGAGATTACCTTTTTCTAACTTTGATTTAATTCATTTATCACATTCATTTAAATAGGATAATCTTGTAGTATATTGATATAAAAATAAGAAGACAAATACAAATATATTTCCTTTGTTGTTATCAAGAAACATGCAGTGTGTTAAACATTACATAATTAATAAAAAAATTATCAAAAGCTATTAAATGAATAATAAAAATGTAATGTGTGTATTAATGTGACTATTAATCAACATCAGAGAACTGTCAACATGCACGTTACTTATTAAATAAATATATTATGCCAAAGAGGTTTGGCAGACAAAAAAAATTGACACTGTCATTGTATTATAAAAGCATCCTGTAGGTTTCAGAACTCAAAACTTTCTTGTTAGTCTTAAAGCAGCTTATATTGAAGGCAGTCTGCCAAAACGACAGCTTGTGAAATGTTCTACACTATGAGGTAGTAGTGTGGATAAGCACCGCCTTCACAGAAGAAGATCAACGCCTGCTTCAACATCACTGCCTGTTTAGCCCCGCCCACCGATTCACGTATGTAGTGTTTACAAGGTAAGTGAACCCGCAGGTCTACACAGAAACCAAACAATTAAGATGTTCTGAAGACAACAAAATGCTGTGCAGTGCCACGTTGTGGAAAAAAAGTGTTAGCCTTGCTTCTGATCCCAATATTACGAAAGAGCGGATGAACTTTATTAGAACTACCACCCAGAACACCCTAGTAAGCAACTTCATAGCACCCAACTCTCCAGAAAACCCTGGCAACCTGCATGAAGATCGAGATGGGATTTTTGTGGCTTTGAGGTCTCTATATACTATTATTTCACAGCTCTCTTGATTTTGATTAAAGTATTCCCCGATAACAACCATCGTCTTTAGCAAGGCTGAAAAACACACCGCTCATCCGGGTATTTGGGCATTTTTGGAAGCATCAGCTTGGTTTTTAAGACAAGGTCAATTCCTTGTCAAACAATTCCTCGACTACAAATAAATGCTAATCAAATATTTTGTTTTCCCACATATGTTTATACAGTATATCAATATTGAAAAGCAGTTTGTGAGTTTGTGTGTTTGAATGTTTTAATATGGTTAAACAGGAACAAGAAGTGAGTGTACTAGAGAGGAAGTGAGGCTTTCTGTCAAGTATTTTTATGTAATGATGCTAAATTCTAATGCTAATCTGTATCTCTCTTGTGCAATCCTGTCACATAATATAATAATTTCAACTCAAATTAATATTTATTTCCATTTACGTGTTTTTGAAGAGGCTAACAAAGCAAGCTAGCTTAGAAAACATAAGATCCGGCGCTCCCTGCAAACCAATCTCCAAAGCCACACCTCCAAACACATGAACAAAAACACATCACAAAATAAACCATTTTGTCAACAAAATGGTGGTTGTTCATGTCATAGCTAGCTGCTATTCTAAGCACCAAAAGGTTGCCCAAGTCAAAAAGCCATTAGCAAGCAACACAAACTAATGTAAAACAAATCAAAATCCTAAGATTTGATCATGTTTTTTACAGGTTAATTTACCAAAACATGTAGCTCTATCTCGGTTATTTGCCTTTACCAGCTGCCTGCAATCATTTCATTTCCTTTGGCGCCAAAACGTCGCCATTACTGATAGAGAGAGACGACTAAATGACAGCATCTCTCAGGCGTCGTTGCTCTGGAGTTGCTATGTGACTGAATCTTCACAGCCTAGCAACGGGAGTCCCAGAGGCCACGTCCAACTCTGGAAGTGTAAGGTGAGTCATTTCCATCCCTAGGGACGAAGCAAGAAACCATTCCCTCTAAATCATACATCAAAACCAGTGCAAGGCTTCCGTTAGCTGCTCCAAGATTAAACCACATGGTCTGGAACCAGTCTACAAAATGATTAAGCACACTTTGTGCTCAGAAAATAACAATAGTCTGCGTAAGGCCAATTTGAGAATCCTGGCTTAAAGATTTAAAGCAATATTCGGGGTTCAGGTTAAGCTCTAGCAAAAGCATTTGAGGCATAATACCGATTAAAACCTAAAATGTCCCTCAGATCTTTTCGGAAATAGAAGGTCAGGATGAATTCACTGCATTTTGGAATACAGTTTTCCAGAAAACAGCAACTGTTTTCCAGATATTACATGAATACTGAAAATTCACAATACAGTCTATATAGTGCAGAAGTAGTAAGGATAGTATACAAGTATGCTATTGAGAATGTAGAATGGTTTCCACAGTGGGCAAAACTCTTTTCAAGCCTATTTTATATTCAAAAGAGCAAGAACAATTCCTTTTTTGTATTATATGATCACTTTTCTATGACAGTTTCCCATTTTTGTACCTTTAAGGATATCCTGTGTTTGTAGTTGAGAATAAAGTGTGTTTTATATGTATTTGGTTTACGATGTTCCCGTGTGTCTCAGTTTATCCTCTGCACTTTCTTTCAGCAAAGATTATCAAAGTAATCTTGCAGAACAGCCATGAGGAAACTAGTCAAACCTGATCTTGTGTATCAAGCTCATGGCACTGAACCAAACTACACACAGTTGTTGGCTCTGGTTAGCCTGGGAAAATTTTGTAGAGGGAGAGAGAATTATCTCTTTAGAATTATATTGATATTCTTAATGAAATAAAAATTATATAATTTGTAATTAGTCGTATTAATCATTTAAAAAAATTATATGACACAAAATAAATATAAAACTATCATTTTTGATATATTATATATTATATAGATGATAGATAGATTTATATATATATATATACACTGAACAAAATTATAAACGCAACACTTTTGCTTTTGCCCCCATTTTTCATGAGTTGAACTCAAAGATCGAAGACTTTTTCTATGTACACAAAAGGTCTATTTGGCTCTGGATCAGTGTATACGACAGCGTGTTCCAGTTCCTGCCAATATCCGGCAACTTCACACAGCCATTGAAGAGGAGTGGACCAACATTCCACAGGCCACAATCAACAACCTGATCAACTCTATGTGAAGGAGATGTGTTGCACTGCATGAGGCAAATGGTGGTCAAACCAGATACTGACTAGTTTTCGGACCCCCCCAATACAGTAAAACTGCACATTTTAGAGAGGCCTTTTATTGTGGCCAGCTTAAGGCACACCTGTGCAATAATCATGCTGTCTAATCAGCATCTTGATATGCCACACCTGTGAGGTGTATGGATTATCTCAGCAAATGAGAAGTGCTCACTAACACAGATTTAGACAGATTTGTGAACAATATTTGAGAGAAATAGGCCTTTTGTGTACATAGAAAAAGTCTTAGATCTTTGAGCTCATGAAAAATGGGGGCAAAAACAAAAGTGTTGTGTTTATAATTTTGTTCAGTGTAAAAATTGCATATACATTGTTATTATGTTTTATAAAAAAATGTGTATAATTATATTATTATAATTATATTTTTATATCATATTTATATATATAATAAATATTTTGTAAAAATTACATTCAATATTACATGCATCATTATATAATACATTCATATATAGAATTCTGATATATATATATATATATTAAATTAATCACATATATATTTGACGTATTAATAAATTATATAACCAATTATATAATTAAATATTATATAAACTCTAAAAATATTATAAATTATTATAAAACGATACATAAAATGAAAATATAACATTATTACATTTACATCTTATATCATAACTTTTTGTGAAAGTAATAAAAAAAAATCTATGTACATATATAATTTAATTCACGTATATATATAATATACATATTAAATGTATGCATATAAAAAAATATATGCCTTATAAACATTTTTGTATTAATATATTATGTGTGTGTATACATATTACATACATAAAGGCTATATGATTCTACATCCCACTCTAAACTGTAAGGTAAACGATTCTGAATTCGTTCTTTACAACTGCATCAGAAAGTCTCAAAAGAATACAGTTACATGGACTTGAGAGCTAGTCTTCAAAACAGGATATGACATCATACAGGTCTGTATCAAGGGGCCTGTGATGCTCTAGAGAGGAGGGTCTGGATACTCACTGAACGCAGCGATGGCTAAGATCACCGTCACCACAATGGAGACCGACGATACCCATAATGCCTTTTTTCTGTAAATCTGAGCCTCGTGGGGTTTCAGACGCATACTGCTCTCCAGGAGCCCTGTAGAGGGACAGCGCTCAGTTAGCTTGCGTCAGGTTATCTCTTCACATTTCAGAGGAACTCAATGGGATTTATTCACATAAAAACGCACCGGGGCTAGTTGTCACAAGCACAAATCTCAGCAACTATGAGGTTTTGATTAAAAAGTCCAGTAATACAATTGCTTGTTTTGTATGTTGATTTAGCATCTAGTTCAAAACTGTCTTAAATCAGGATACATTTTGTGAAATTTGTTCTCAAAACAGTTCGAAGATGTACAGTTGTAGCTGTTGTGCTCAATAGAATCACACCAAAATTAATTCAGAAAAGAACCAACTATATAATGAATGAGCATAAGACCGGGGCAAGTTGTCACATACAATTATTAAGTTTTAACTTCAAACTATAAATAAATTGCACTTTCTGCTCAGCAAAACAACCGTTTTACATTTTTGTATTTATTAATTTGAGTTTTTTACATTTATGTTTATAAAAAAAGAATTAAATTCTGTAATAAAATATTTTTTATTTATTAAGCCTAACTATTTTTTATTTATTGCAATTCAATTTCGCCATTAAATATTCTTTGATACATGTATATACATAGGCCTATGTGTTGTAAAACATACTTGTAAAAATATAATTTACATGGCATTTCATCTTTAAAAAAGGCATTCATCTTAAATCAGTGTTAAGGAAACGTGCTATTGCAGACTAATTCATTACCTCTGAATTGAATTCTATATTGTTCTGCTATTTGTTTGTTTATTTATTTTTTCTTATATATTCTATAGGTGAGACTTTATCTTTTGTGTCTTTACAGAAATTCTGACTTTCAGAAATAACCCTGAGTTCATTGGAGTATAAACAACTTGCCCCGGGCTCCGCTTTCTATGTATTTTTCCATGCTAATAAACCCATAAAGTCTGTGTCAAAAGTGTTTAAATCCAAACTCGTACCGTTGTCATCCGGCTCTCCGATTTTCATCTGCTGCTCCATGTTGAAAGTGTCTGCTTGGCTCGGATTGTGTCCGTTCGCAGGAGTCGATGCTGAACCCAACACGGCTGGATCCGGAATAGAAGCAGGACCGGGGTCTGCGGGACCAGCAGTGGGGTCAGCAGCAGAGAAGGGGTCCGTCATGGTGATAGGGTCCCGGGTTCAAATGATCGCGAGCATCCGAGGAATGTGACACCTGCACGCGAGCGGAGGAGACGCGACTGCTTGAGAGCGTTTAGCGCATCGCTCGCGCAAGCGCGCATGCACGCGCTAATTAAACACACACACGTGCGAATCGTGCTTTACAAACAGACTCGCTCTTCCAAACGTTTAGAAAACTGTTATTAGGCTAGTATTGTTACTAAATAACAATAGTGTAAATATGACAAATCCGTCTGAGCTCTGGTAACGTGTGATCAAACAACCATCTGTTCAAACAAATAGTTCACACTTCACACATGAACTCCTTCAGAAAGCACTTATTTGAATAAACTACTTCTGAAGGGGAACAAGAGAAAGGACTAGGCTGGCTATTCTGGCACAATACGGGTTTCAATATATATATATATATATGATATATATATATATATATATATTATAGATTATTATCAGTTCATCCACCTTAGAGGTGTTTTTTTTATCTGGCACAATTTTTTTTTAGACAGACAGACAGACAGACAGACACAGATAGATAGATAGATAGATAGATAGATAGATAGATAGATAGATAGATAGATAGATAGATAGATAGATAGATAGATAGATAGATAGATAGATAGATAGATAGATAGATAGATAGATAGATAGATAGATAGATAGATAGACTGTAAAAGGTTGTATGTGTGTATTTTGAATGGAATGTAATTACAAATCAAAGTAGAGGTGAAATTAGCGACATCTTGTGTAAAAAAGTCACTATTACAGTTCTTTGCTGAAAGGTCTGTGAAATAAAAAATGTTGACAAATTAAAAAGGGAAATTAAAAATGAATTTGATGATATTATTAATAATATTAATAATGTATAATATATAATTTTATACACACACATAAAATAACATTTTTATTTGTAAAAACATCTAAGATATCAAATAGCTATAAATATAAATTACATTTACATCTACATTTAGTCATTTTGCAGACACTTTTATCCAAAGCGACTTACAATTGGGGAATACATAAAGCGATTAATCTTGAAGAGGCAAACAGACAGAGGAGTGCCCATAACACCAAGTCTCAGGCATTGTTCAAATAAATACAAGCTAGCAAGGGAAGGAGAGAAAGATAAAGAGAAAGACGAAGATTTTGAAAAAGGGAAGGAATTTTTTTAATTTTTTTAATTTATTTTTTTTATGACGAAGTCAAGTAGAGTTGAAAGAGATGAGTTTTCAGTTGTTGCTTGAAGATTGACAGGGATCCAGCAGTCCGGATGGGGTTTGGAAGATCATTCCACCGGCCAGGAACGGTGAAAGAGAATGTTCTGGAGAGTGATTTTGAGCCTCTCTGTGATGATACCACCGTCGCTCACTAGCAGATCTCAGACTTCTGGAGGGGATGTAAATTCGTAATAGTGAGTGGAAGTAGGTGGGTGCTGAGCCTGTGGCTGTTCTATATGCATGCTTCAGTGTCTTGAACTTGATACGAACTGCAACTGGTAGCCAGTACAAGGAGACTAAGAGAGGTGTAACATGGGCTCTATTGGGCTCGTTGAAGACCAGTCGTGCTGCTGCATTCTGAATCATTTGTAGAGGTTTGATTGTGTTTGATGGAAGTCCAGCCAGAAGAGCATTGCAGTAGTCCAGCCTATAAATTATACATATTACTAATATACATATACATATACAATTCAAATTATGTTCAATTAAAATGATACAAATATTAAATTATAAATATGTTTTCTAAAAAAAACAGTGCTATCACAAAACACCCCTTTAAAAAAAATCCTAATAAATTACTTGAAACGCTATAATTATGACATTATAAACCACAACATGAAACATAGACACAGTAAATGACCTTGCCTGCATTTACACCTAAAACACGCTTGATAGTGTAGGTAGTAAGACTGTCAAAAGTATATTTAGCAGAACAAATCACATTTCATTTGGTGCTTCTATTATTCAAGATGACAACGTGAAAGTGTTTAGTAGGGATCTAAATGGTCGTACATTTCCATCAGTGGGCTCAATGAGTCACGTGTCTCTGCGCAGCGCAGTGCCGCCTCCGTCCGCTTCGCGTCGCTGCCGTGCTTGACCCGGCGCTTGGTGACGTCCCGGTGATGTAGCGCGTGGTGCGGGCGGAAGCGGGTGGGATGATGGCGGCGGTGCAGCGGGGCTCCGGCAAATGGCTCTTCACCCGAGAACAGCTCGAAAACACGCCGTCTCGCCGCTGTGGAGTCGAGCCCGACCGCGAGCTCTCGTACCGACAGCAAGCTGCCAACCTAATCCAGGACATGGGCCAGAGATTAAACGTGTATCCTTCTCAAAAACAGAGGCGTTGCGAGAGAGTTAGCCGTTAGCACGCTGTCGCTTTTGATCAAGCGAAAAATGCGATGTTTTAATGTGTTAACTCACACAAACCGCACAAGTTTTTCATAAATAGCGTGTTAATTGCGTTAAGTGTTTTTTTGTGGTGTTAAGTTGGTAAATGTATGGAATAGAACCGTGCGAATGACAAAGGTGTGATTCGGTGACTAATGTTTGATATAAACAACATTTCAGGATTAAATCTATCCTATTATGGTTTTGGCCTAATTTAATATCCTTTTAATAATAGTAATAGGGGTTTGGTGTATTTATAAAGCGTTTAAGTGTGATTTAGACGTGACTGGTGTAAGATAATGGCTAAACATGATGTGCCTGTTGGATGTTGTGTTATTGTCTATAAATGTCATTTTAAGATTTTTCTCTTTTATTATAGTTTGTTAATTATTTCAATATCTATATTAGTGTAATTGTAAACGATGAGCTGTTTTAATGTGATTTTGAGTGATTATTTCGAAGATTATGATTTATGAGTATTATATTTTTGTATTATATTACATATAATAGCTTCTTTTGCAGTGTTTTTATTCCTTGATGAAACCGTGCAGATCCCAGCTCACGATTAACACAGCAATCGTCTATATGCACCGGTTTTACATGCTTAATTCCTTTACGAAGTTCCATAGAAGTGTGAGTATGCATTTCTGTTTTTTTGATTGTACAAAATGTTTGTATTTGGTTTATTTGTACCAAGATGATACCTCAAGATCTTTAAGGATTAAGAGGTTTTAATTGGTAGAACTAGATCCAAACGTAACCCTGTTGTTTATAGATTTTTGTGTAATAATTATTTTCTGTCTTCGATCAGATCATTTCTCCCACCACACTCTTTTTGGCCGCTAAAGTGGAGGAGCAACCAAGGAAACTTGAACACGTCATTAAAGTAGCACATGCTTGCTTGAACCCAAACGACCCACCGCTGGACACCAAGAGCAATGTGAGTGTGGGGGCGCGTGGGTAATGTAGTTTCTCTCTCCACTTTATTCGTTGCCATGGTGAGTCATTTTTGATTGGTAGATATATAGATAGATGCTTTGAGAGTTATGGCATACTCAGTCAGGTAAATGTATAAACAGATGTTTGTACCATATAGTTAGTTTTATGTAAATTTACATAAGGACAACATTAAGTGACTTTTTCAGGGGCTTCAATTTGAAAGTCATTTCTCAGTGAAGCTGAATATTTTGTAGGACAAGGCCTGGTTGCATAAAGCACCTTAAGGCCCAAATATACTTATTTTTGACCAAGTATTTCTGCAGGCTACCGTTTGGGAAGCCAGACAGTGTCTAAGCTTATTCCGGAGGTGTGTAAGGCCATATGTTTATGTAGTTTTTCCTTGTCAGGGCTCTAGAGTGCAACCAATTTGGTCGCACGTGCGACCTAATTTCTCACGGGTGCGACTAACAAAAATCCCAGGTCGCACTGGTGCGTCCAGCCATTCGAGAAAAGAAAAAAAAAGTATCCGCGACTCAGAAACTCTGTGGTTCAACAAAAGACACTCCCGTTAGGCTTACATCGTGGTCTAAACCAATCAGAGATAGTGAAGGGCGGACCCCCCCTCTGATTGGCCGTGGTCCAGATATTCCTGTATGTGTGTGTGCGCGTTGACATGCGTCAAGTGTGCTGCTGCAGTCAGACAGAGAGAAAGACGCGAGTAGTAGAGATGCGTGCAGTGTTGCCAACTTAGCGAGATTTAGCGCCTTTGTAGACCCCCATAGCAACTTTTTGTTTTCCCAAAAAAGCAACTATTGACAAATCGAGTATCTCAGATTGTCTCTGTGATCGCCGCAACGGCGCGAGATCAGCGCGCTTTCTCTGCATCTGCACTGTTCAATGAGCGTCTGAGAGGAGCCCGTTCAGTTAAAACAGATATTATTGCTTCTCTAAATGTACATGCAAATATAGAATAAATCACAGCACAGGAATTGTCTTGTCTTATATTGTGTATTATTTGATTTCATCAGACAACGGCTCAATAAAATGATAAATTATGATTTTTGTGCAGACTAGCTTCTTGGAAGGGAGAGCTGGTTATGAATTCTTAAAGGGACGTGTTTCAGTCATTATTTCATATTCATCCCGTTGACTGACAACATAAACAGTAAAATATATAAAAGTAAAACAGTTTTATTGAGAATTTGGCTGCATTAAAATACAGTATGAGCACAGAGAGACGATTAGACAGAACAGAACAGTTATTTTTTTCTTTACTTTTAGTCATTTAGCAGACGCTTTTATCCAAAGCGACTTACAAATAAGAAAAAGTAACTAAAATTAAAAGTTAAAACTACATATTATGTACACACATTTAAGAAGATAAAGACATGAAATAAAAATGACATGCATACAACATTTCAAAACTAAACATTTAAATGAAAATAAAGCTAAAAACAATTCAAAATATTAAATCAAGAAAAGGTATGAGTATAAAAAGGCTTCTAACATAACACTAAAGGCCTAAGTATACTTATTTTTTGCATAGTAAGAATTGGTTATTAAAAATAGAAATATTTTTTTTTATTCATAATGTTTAGTGAAATGATTTGGTAGTCTGAGGTGGGGGGGTTGAGGAGCACTGCACTTGAGCATCCCTTCATTCAGACACAGTGGAAGAATTCATCAGTGTAGAGGGGGCAAGTCTGGAAGATGTTGATGCTAGAGAGAGTGTGGTCCGCTGGTTTAGCCGAGGCCAAAGATCAAGAAGGACAAACTACAGTTGGCCATTCGAGGGTCATTTGACTGCAGTGGAGGATAGTCCATAAGACATTGAGCCATGATATGTTCAGTTTGACGGCCTTCAAACACTTAATTTAGATTTTATTTTTATTTTATTTATCTTGAGATGTTTTAAGCTTAAATCTCAGCTCTGCTTTTCAGTAAGTTACCTTTCCTGTAGAATTGTGCTTCAAATAAGAACTTTATGTTTACCAGATTGTTAGTTAATCGTTTACTAGTCAATATTGCCTATACGAAAATTTGGGTGCACCTAACTTTTGTGCTAGTGCACCTAAGAAAAAAAGTTAGGCGCACCAGTGCAACCAGTGCAAAAAGTTAGTCTAGAGCCCTGCTTGTGAATCGATACCCCCCACGGCAGCGTTTCCACCTTGCGGATAAACTAATTACTGCAAGAGAGTTTAATGCGCATGCACTTTGGCCTTTAAGGGTTTAGAATTATATGAGGGTGAGTAAATAACAGAATAGTAAATTTTTTGTGAATTAAGTTATTAACTTGAGTTTTTCTTAAGAGAAAGGGTTTATGACGTTTCACCTCAAGAAACCATTAATTGACATTTTAGGGATATTTTATGCAACGCCCTTAAATGTAAAGGAAACTTAAGGGGAAATTTCACTTAAGGTGTTTTATGCAACTGGGCCCTGGACTTTTTTTTATTGTTTTGCTGTTTATTGGATCATTTATTGGATCATTTTCAATTCAGATGCCCTGAACAATTTTTTTGTATATTTTAAAAACAAACAACTTTTTAATTCTTAATGAAAGCAATTAATTAGTACTTATTAAGTACTTAGATTTTTCGTTGTTTTTTAAAAAAAGTCGCTAGGTTTGTCAGTATGTCCCTGTTATGGAACAAAAGCATCCAGAATGTTCTGAAAGTTACTAAATATTGTGCTAAAGTCGCGCTTGTGTGTGAAAGACGTGGGAGCTGATAGCAGCGGGTGGTGGATATTGTTGCGGCCCGCTGTAAATAAATGAACGTATGGGAAACACTGGAGGTTGTCTGTGGGAGTGTCGACAGTTCTCGAGCACACAGAACGAGCCGAGCTGTAGGGCGAGGGGAGATTTTCCAATAGTTAATCGATCGCGGATGGTTTCATTATCTTGGGCGGATAATAAAAGTGTAAGAGATAAAAAAAAAAAGTAATACAAACTCAAATGTGTCACCATAAATACTTGGGTGGCCCGCCCAGGTAAAGTCTATGTGTGGGAAACATTTAACATTTATAATGTTCAAGTATTATACATTTATAACATTTAAGTATTATTCTGTGTTAATGTTGGTTAATAAAAATGCAGTTGTTCATGTTAGTTCACAGTGCATTTATCAATGTTAAAAAACACAACTTGTGATTTTAATAATGCATAGTAAATGCTGAAATTAACATTACTTCTACAGCATTTGTTAGTCTTAGTTATTGTTAATAGATCATGTTAACTAATGAACCTTATTGTAAAGTGTTACTAATTAATTGAATAATAATTGTAATTACATAATATGCTTTTCTAAAGCTTAAGTTACCTTTATTTATTTTAGAATATATATAACTTTAATATTTTAACTAATTGCAAAAGCTGAATCATCAAAGTCCACTGATTAATCAGTGGAATAATCGGCATTAGTTAACTTTTCGTTCTAACTATCATTAGATTAATTGATTATCAAAATAATAGTTTGTTGCAGCCCTAATATTGATATATCATGACTATTAAAAAATGTCCTCTTTTTTTGTGTGAGCAGTCAAGCAGAATAAGTGCAGGAGCATTTATAAAGAATGTTAACGGGGTTCTTTTTGATTGTATGTTGTCTTTAAGAAAAAGACTTTTGAAATATTTGTAAAACATGGTTAAATGTTTAAAACATTATTTATTAAAAACACAAAACTAAAATAATTACAACAATGCTTAATAAATGTAAAATAAAAAACAAAACACAATTTTAATAAAAAATTGTATTTATTAATAACATTACATTGACCGTAGAAAATATTTTTGTTCCTTTTTCTGAAGAGTCATGCACAATGAGGTTAGTAGAATTTATAATGAAACTAAATGGGGCTCTTTGAATTTGCTCGCTCTCAAAAAAAAGACTACACTACCCTCAAGTTGGGGTGGGCGATATGAGCTAAAATTTATGATAATTTCCTCTGTCCAGACGATATCGCTATTATATCGCGATGTGAGAAAAAATCTGGAATCACATTTTAGTAGACCTTAGTTAAATTACAGGTAAAATATGTATTTGGACTTTATATAACTATAAAAAAAACATGGTCTGACTTTAGATTTGTGAAATCATGCTACATAAGACAACTGCGCAAAATTAAAAACAGCAAGTAGACTTAAAGAACATGCAAATTCACTCTATGACAGCAGATGGTGCTGATGGCCTCAATTTAGTGCTCCTTTGGTTACTGCTATAAACAAAGCTGCTCTGCGCTTATGAAGAGTTCCCTTCAGATACTCATTAGGGCTGTGCAATTAATCGAAAAACAGTTTCGATTTCGATTTTAGCCTCCAACGATTATAAAAATATAATCGAGATAAAATGATTATTGCACCTCTTTCCGCCCCCTTTCCAGCACTGCGCTTTCGTTCCTCCATTCAAGCCCAATTTTACGTGCAAATCAGTAAAATCATGTAACGTGACTTTTGCTAAATTGGATGTGCTTGATTTATTGAAGTGTATTAGATTTATTAATGTTTTTAAAATGGTCAAATATATGACAAAATTTGTCAATGCGACACTTAGTGATTATACACATCAACCTTCGTCAGTCATGTAATAAGTGAACATAAATAGTTGGAATCCATGCGGCCCTTAAAGTGACAGCGTGCTCTATTCCTGCTGCCGACTGTGTGCTTAATATTAATTAAACAACAAATTCAAAATCACTTACTGCTCTTGAGTGAAGGACTTTTGTAGCTTTAATAAGAAACAAAGTTTAATTCTTGCAGTGAAGACTATACTGTTTTTTTTACATTTGATTATTCATCGTTTCTGTAGCAAGCTGTTAACTGCTTGAGACTTGCATAATAAAAATTAAAGCACAGTTTGTTTCATTTGTATCTTTTTATTCTATTGTATTTAGGGCTGAAACGATTACTCGAGTAACTCGAATAAAAAAAATCGAGGCAAATGATGTGCCTCGAGGAATCGTTTTGTCCATTTGCCCCAGTTTTCGGCAGCCGAAAATATATGCTGCACCGCACCACCCAGCAGTGTCCAGGTTTGCCCTCTCTCTCAGTCGTCATCACTGCGCCGTGTGACGCTCCGCTCTATCATTCTGCTCAGTTACCTCTCATGCTCACCGGAAAAGCAGAGTCCGCTCAAATAACGCGCCGACAAGAAAAGTCTATGTAACGTTAGTGTACTTTTTCCTGTTTGCAGTAGAGCTACTGTGCTGTGACGTGCAGTGCAGCTGATCTGGGCAACGCTATGCTCTGCTCACATTTGCTGATAATACATGTTTACTTGATGTTTCTTTACACAGAATCATCATTTCTATTCCTTTCC
Organism: Oxygymnocypris stewartii; assembly: GCA_003573665.1. Lineage (NCBI taxonomy): Eukaryota > Metazoa > Chordata > Actinopteri > Cypriniformes > Cyprinidae > Oxygymnocypris > Oxygymnocypris stewartii. The sequence continues at coordinate 324,096 of QVTF01025857.1, forward strand.
CATTGATTTGCGCAATCTGATGTGATGAGCATTAACTCATATTACGCAGTAATATCTCTGTATGAATGGATGACAGAGATGCGCGTTTTCCTTTAGCGCACACACACACACACACACACACACACACACACACACACACTGAAGCACGCGTGACGTCTCAATGAGGACATAAACACATGAACAACATCTCCAGAACTCCAGAGTCACTTCATGAGCTTTTCACCGTTTAATTTGAGTAAAAGTGTTTCATATCCTCATATCACAGAAATGTAAAGGTATTCACGGCAAACCGTCAAAATAAAAATCATTTTTTTTGAAGACTTTTTTTTTTTTGATTTGTACATAACGTTACTTCTAAAATTATGAAAACTTATTTTTTTAAGGAATGATCACACATTTCAAACATGTTTGAATTTTAATAGTAATTTCCTGTTGTTTGTCAATTTTTCTTTTAGTTATTCTAAAATTTAAATATTTTATGCCTTCATTTGATAAACAGATACGCAACAGAATTTCTGAGGAAAAAAAACATTTAATTTGGCTAATAATAAAACATTAGGTGAGAGAAAATAAAACAAAACTTTATAATTGTCATTTTCTTCAATCATATAATTATTTTAACACCTAAAATACATTGCATGTAAAAAGTGTTGAAGGGTACATTGTGTGCACGTGATCAGGACGGAAACACCTCCACCTCCGCCGCATTTTGAGAAAGAAAAAAACCCTGTTTTGCGGGACTATACATTATTTGGATAATTAGTCAAAAACAACAAAAACAGTTATGTCTGATTCTGTTGCATAGAACTGAATAAAAATAATACATTGATATTTAATATTAATATATTTTCTTTCAATAAAAGTGTGGTTATTTTATTGGCTTGTGTTTTTTTATTCTGTGTCATTAAAATTGCATTAAATTAAAAGTCTTTCAAAATTACTTTATGGTATTTAATAAAATAAATAATTATTACAAAGTATTTTCGGTTTCGGCCCAGAATTGTCATTTCGGTGCATCCCTACCATTTATTGTAACTACATACAGAGCACTGTTTGTAACCACATGCTCCTTTAAAGGATTACACACACACACCGACACACACACACACACACACACACACACAAGTATGCAGAGAGACATTTGAGAGGGTTTATTCTGCAAATAACTTTAAATTCATGTTGCTGAAAAATTTGTTAATGTTATGTCTATGGACTCTTGTTTTTGTTCCACATTAGCTTCCTGTCCACTAATTTTTGCCTCTCACAAAAACCACAATTCTTCTAAGAAGACAGTAAAAGCTTGTCATGCTTGAGCTTTAGTTAGGATCAAAGGTGGAAGTTAAAAGCAAAATTTTTAGATTTTATTATTTTGTATTACTATTATTTTGATGTATGTCTTAGTTTTAGGTTGTACTATATTTTTCTTATTTGTATTTGCATTTTGCATGTAATATGGCAATAAAATGCATTAAATGGGTTTAGTTTTCAGTTATTAATATGCTATTTCAGCAATAAATAAAAAAATTCTAGAAAAAAAGGAAACAAACTACTTGTTCATTTTAAGAGACTTGTCTTATTTTCTCTTGTATATTTAGGATTGCTCTTTAAAAATAAAAAGTAGTTCTTATCCGATTAATCGATTACATTTTCGGTAGAATACTCTATTACTAAAATATTCAATAGCAACAGCCCTAATTGTATTTGTCCTTTGCTTTTTTATTACTGACAGTTTAATGACAGATCCCCCCCGCGGTCGTTACTGCGTCATTAGTCTCGTGTAGCCAGACCTTCAGACTGACGGCTGAAGGTCTGGAATATATGGCTGCATTCATTGGTCAAGGCCCGCCCATAAGGCCGCTTGACATACATGTTAAACAACCAATCACAGTTCATTTCGTTCAGCGGCACATTTTGGGGTGTGGAAACGTCGCCACAATAACAGACCGGTGTGTTACTCTCGGATGTATTTTAAAGTTTCTATGGCACAAACTAAAAATATTTCACATACTTTTGGAAATCCAGCATTCAATCTACTCTGATAAGCATTCGCTGTCACATTTGTAAACACAACAGCTTTTTTCTTTCGCAAGGGAGTTTGTCGCCATGGCATCTTTGTTTCCAGGCGGATCGTTAAAGAACGCGACACACGTCTCCCGGAAATCCTGTATAACGTCCAGCGATGACTTCGACACTACTGAAGTGTTTCCAGAAAAGTGTACGATATGCATCAGACGTTTAGCCAACGGTCCGTGGGTGTGACATCTGAGGCTGAGACTACTGCGTCATCAGAGAGAGAGAGATACCCCACTTGATCGGACATAAATCAGAACTGGATAGTTTTTGCTCCAAACACACGCTCGGTTTTTCTGAACTGCACAAACTGGATTTCAATAATTTCCCAAAATGTAATGTCGTAATATCACTAAGTTTATAAATGGCCGTTAAGACAGGACAGAGATGCAGAACACGGACACAAAGAGCACTGTTTACAATGCTCGAAATATAGGAAGAAAAAATAGACCGTATCTCACAGAAGTGAGTACACCCCTCACATTTTTGTAAATATTTTATATCTTTTCATATGACGACACTAAAGAAATTACACTTTTATACAATGTAAAGTAGTGAGTGTACAAGTGAGTAGCTTGTATAACTAACTTTGCTGTCCCCTCAAAATAACTCAACATGCAGCCATTAAAGGATTAGTTCACTTTCAAATAAAACATTCCTGATAATTTACTCACCCCCATGTCATCCAAGATGTTTATGCATTTCTTTCTTCAGTCGAAAAGAAAGTAAGGTTTTTTTATGAAAACATTCCAGGAATTCTTTATATATTGAACTTCAGTGGACTCCAAACGGTTGATGGTCAAAATGACAGTTTCAGTGCAGCTTCAAAGTAGAGATCGACTGATATTTGTAATTTTTTAATATATCGTCATCGGCCGATATCCGTGTTTAGTAGCGCAGATTTAAATTCAGGCACGTCCGCGGGCAGCCCCGTGTTATTGGTGCGGTGGACGTGCTGCTGCTGCATGTGAAGGACCCCAAGCCAAAACTTTTGGAAGATTCAACAGTCCTGGGAGATAAAGGCAAGGCTTAAATTCTGATATTTCAAAGTCCTATGGCTATATATTTACTATATATTACTATATACTATATGAAGTGTTGCTTCACTCTGTGAAAGAAAAAACGAATAGCATAGAACCATCGGGAACTGGCATAATGCTACAGCTGGTTGAAGGATCGCTTTCTTGCAGTTAACTTTAAGGACTGTAGTCAAAAAATTTCAGCAGCTTGCTTGCTAACATATTAGCCCCAATGTTATAAGTTCGGTTTTATTTTTCCTGTATCTGAGTCGGAGAATTTCGCTCTGTGCGTGGGTGGAGAAGGCGACATCTCTCACAAACACTGCAGGGCTACGGGCTACGTTACTCCACCCCGCTCACAGACAGCACCTTGCTGCACCGGAGACACAGAGCTGTCCTGGAGCAGCCCAGAACGGTGTATGACATTTGTTCAGAAGCATGGTTTGATGCAGACAATAGCCGGGTTTCCATCCAACTTCTTTATATTAATTGCAATTCAGCTCATGAATATGCGCATCTGCATATGTTTCCATCAACTGTGTAATGCGAATTAAAATGGACATCAGCCTTATAAAGTGACGTGTTCCAACCAACGACTATATATATATATACACATGTCGCAGTTATTATCCTCATTAAACCTGTCTAACGTTAACCGCCATGCATGTCAGAAATCACTAAGGCTTTAACACTGTCCAATCTGTTAACAACAAAATTGAGTTAAAATTAAAGCACATTCCTTTGTATTGTTCTGTAATGTTTACATAATTTCCTTCACTCAAAAATTAGGGGTTTGCTGCCATGTTATTTGCACTAAAATAGATTTTTGTTGCTGCTAAGTCAAGTGCATGCACAGTTGGTTGCTTCAGGACTTTGTTTTATATAAAAATGCTGAAAGTTGCTATACTGCTCTCCTTGTGTGTTTCCATATGAGTGAACACAATTTAGCGGCAAGCCAAACTCCCTTCAAATAAAGACTGGAGTCAGGGTGTAGTTTTCAAAAAACTCCTGATGTTTACTCCAATATGCTTCAAAGGAGAATGAAACTATCAAAAACAATACACAAATAAAGTGCTTTTAGTAAACAGAATGTAAAATATATACACAATATACAGGTTTAACAGAGCAGAGTTACCAGTTGAGCAATTGGTGTGTAAAACAGCACTTAATTATTACCAATATAGCATAGAAAATAAAGAAGATATCCTTAATTTACACATTTTACAAAAATTACTTACTGACAATGCTTTCGAAGGCACGAACATTAAAGAAAACTGAAGCAGCAGTCACATGGAGCTTAATGTCTGAGAGAGTTGAGCAAAACTGAAACTAAAATGGCTGCTCCCTTGCTTAGTCAGGTAATTTTCAAAATAAGAGTCCCAAGTAAGAAACCGAAAACACTTAATCCAATGAACGTAACAGTTGCAAAAAGCAGAAAGTTGTCATTTATACCAAACACAAATGTTGCTGGTTGCTAGTGTGTTTGCAGCACTACTATTATTATTATATATATTTTTTTAATTTTTTAAATATATGTTTAATTGATTTGTATTTATAAAGTTGTATTTATTTTATTTAAATGTATATTTAAGTTTACATTTGTTCCAACAAACTTGGACAAATTCTGCTTGATAAATGCTCTAAAACTTATGTAAATGATTGAAAGTTTTTTATATTACCTATTTTATATATTTAATACTTGGTCAGTTTATTGATTTGTTTGAAAAATATTTAATTTGAATACCGTGCAGTGCACAAAAGTAAGATTCGAGAGATGGTTGATGTCAGTGTTCAATAAATTAAGTTTAGAAATGTTGTGCATCCACTTAATATTAGTGACATTTTAGCACGCAAACGAAGGGGAAAACTTAAAGATATCGGCCCTAAAAATCGGACAATAAAATCGGCAGCACATATCGGCCATCGGCTGACCCTGACCTCTAAACATCGGCATCGGCTATAGAAAAACCCAACTTCCAAGGGCTATAAACGATACCAGACGATGAGTAAGGGTCTTATCTAGTGAAACGATCAGTCATAAAAACAAAATGTAGATGCTTTATAAACACATACATGCTCTGTTCTGTGATGCGCGTTCATGCACCACCACCAGTCCTAAGTTCAAACAACATGACAAATATGCATTCATACATGGTTATTCTAAAGTTCTATCATCATATAATGCTAAATTATCATATTATAATGTTTGACTGAAATAATCAATTTAATTTGATAGGTGTCTCTCTCACATTGTCCCACAGAAACATTAAAATAGTGTAGATTAGTGTAATGTTTTAGAATAATAATTTATTCTGTTTGGTGACCATTTCATTCATTTAATATTGGGGCATTCAAGTTATTTGACATATTTGAACCGTTATTTAAAATGTTACGGTTACTTTCCCTGGTAATTTGTTTCTTTTATAACGATGTAAATCTGTTAGTATTTGTGAGAAGTAACTAGTAATATAACTAATTACTTTTTTAAAGTAACGTGCCCAACACTGCACACTATACAATGATTTATTGTATGTGTTTGATTAATAATGAATATGAAGAGCTTTAAAAAAAAAAATGCATATTCAATCGCAATATTGGTATAAAAAAAAAATCGCTATTAGATTATTTTCTAAAATCGTTCAGCCCTAGTCTAAACCGCTGGCCACAAAAATGACTACACCACTAAGGGAAAATGTCCAAATTGGGCCCAAAGTGTCAATATTTTGTGTGGCCACCATTATTTTCCAGCACCGCCTTAGCCCTCTTGGGCATGGAGTTCACCAGAGCTTCACAGGTTACCACTGGAACCTTCTTCCACTCCTCCATGACGATATCACAGAGCTGGTGGATGTTAGAGACCTTGCGTTCCTCCACCTTCCATTTGAGGATGCCCCACAGATGCTCAATAGGGTTTAGGTCTGGAGACATGCTTGGCCAGTTCAGTTTAGCAAGGCAGTGGTCGTTATGTTGGAATACTGTCCAGTCTCCGAAGGGAGGGGATCATGCTCTGCTTCAGTATGTCAAAGTACGTGTTGGCATTCATGGTTCCCTCAATGAAGTGTAGCTCCCCAATGCCAGCAACACTCATGCAGCCCCAGACCATGACACTCCCACCACCATGCTTGACTGTAGGCAAGACACACTTGTCTTTGTACTCCTCACCTGGTTGCCGCCACACACGCTTGACACCATCTAAACCAAATAAGTTTATCTTGGTCTCATCAGACCACAGGACATGGTTCCAGTAATCCATGTCCTTACTCTGCTTGTCTTCAGCAAACTGTTTACGGGCTTTCTTTTACATCATCTTTAGAAGAGGCTTCCTTCTGGGACGACATCCATGCAGACCAATTTGATGCAGTGTGTGGCGTATGGTCTGAGCACTGACAGGCTGACCCCCACCACTTCAACCTCTGTAGAAATGCTGGCAGCACTCATACGTCTATTCCCCAAACACAACCTCTGGATATGATGCTGAGCATGTGCGCTCCACTTCTTTGGACGACCATGGCGAGGCCTGTTCTGATTGGAACCTGTCCTGTTAAACCGCTGTATGGTCTTGGCCACTGTGCTACAGCTCAGTTTCAGGGTCTTGGCAATCTTCTTATGGCCTACGCCATCTTTTTGTAGAGCAAAAATTATTTTTTTTCAGATTCTCAGAGAGTTCTTTGCCATGAGGTGCCATGTTGAACTTCCAGTGACCAGTATGAGAGAGTGAGAGCGATAACACCTGTCAATTGGGCCCAATTTGGACATTTTCACTTACGGGTGTGCTCACTTTTGTGGCCAGCGGTTTAGACATTAATGTCTGTAAGTTATTTTGAGTGTACAGCAAATTTACACTGTTATACAAGCTGTACACTCACTACATCTTCATCTGTCCATGAAATGAAATCCATGAATATGTAAATTATACACAGTATAGCATAATCCATATTATGGCACAACATAATACCGGTAGTCACGTTAATACCAGTATAGCGCCCACCCTTACCCTCAAGGTTTCAAGGGATAGTTCACCCAAAAATGTCATGTCGTTCCATACTTGCTAGACCTTCGTTCATCTTCGAAACACAAATTAAGGTATTTCTTTATTAAATCCAAGAGCTTTCTACGTAGACAACAACGGAACTACCACGTTCAAGGCCCAGAAAGGTAGTGAGGACATCATTAAAATAGTCCATGTGACATCAGTGGTTCAACCATAATTTTATGAAGCTACGAAAATACCTTTTGAATACCTTTGACATGCGTTCACGACAGTACCACAATGCATGCGTGTGCATTCCTCTGCTTTCTTTGCGCACAAGAAGTTTTCTCGTAGCTTCATTCATTTGTGTTCTGAAGATGAACAAAGTTCTTACGGGTTTGGGTGGGTGATTTAATGACAGAATTGTCTTTTTGGGTGAACTATCTCTGTAATATATTATACATTATAAACAAAATAAAAAGTAAATTGGTTAGCCATCATCAGAAGCATTGGGACCAGACCCCTCTAATGAGCAGGTGTGATTGGGTTGATCCACAGGCATACCTCCAGCAGGCTCAAGAGCTGGTGCTGTTGGAGACCATAGTGCTGCAGACACTCGGTAAGTTACAGGATATGCTAATAAATCTGTGCTTTATGAAAGCAGTGAACACATGAGTCCTGTCTAACCGCTGATTTTGTTTCAGGGTTTGAGATAACAATAGATCATCCACACACAGATGTGGTGAGATGTGCCCAGCTAGTGCGAGGTAGATGCTTCCAACTTTTGCTCTTAGTCTTTCTTCATCTCTTTCACTCTTTACTTTTTTCCTGGCTCACAACTGTTTTCAACATTTATGATGATCAGTAATGTTTCTTGAGCAGCAAATCAATATATTCGAATGAATTTTGAAGGATCGTGTGACCCTGAAGACTGGAGTAATGATGCTGAAAATTCAGCTTTGGAATAAATTACATTTTAAAATATTAAAGTAGGAATGTTATTTAAATTTGTAATAATATTTCACAATATTGCTGTTTTTACTGTGTTTTATTAAAAATAATGTCAGCCTTGGTGAGCATAAGAGGCTTCTTTCATAAATGTAAAAAATCTTACTGTCCTCAGTAAGATTTAAACTTTAAATATGTATAATATAAATGTTTATTTATTATGATATAGCATTGCCGATTTTTTGGGGTAACCTGATAACTTTTTATAAAAAAAAGGTTAAAAATTATTTGAGTTTTAATCCAACATTGTCTCTCTATTTTTCCCCTCAGCGAGCAAGGACTTGGCCCAGACCTCCTATTTCATGGCTACCAACAGGTTGTTACCCTGACCCCTATTTGTTGCACTGCCATGGCACCCTATGACTTCCTATTAGGCAGGGTTCTCCTTCCTGTGTCCAACGCCCTCTCGCGCCTGGGTGGGGTGTTTTGCTGCCCGGCCCGGCACAGTGCGGTGTAATGTACGGAGGGCTTGCTGTTGGCGCAGAAGGTTGAATACACAGCCTGGAGTGCAGAGGTGCTAATAGAGATATCTTGATTGAGAGTGCATAGGTCAATAACTCAATTGGTAGCCTGAATATCAGCTCAGAGTTCAAAGGTGTAAACTTAGAGATCGTCATGGTAAGTACCAGAGAGTGCTTTATTTTTCATGTTTCTTTTTGGTCTACATTTTGATTTTTATTATAATTTTTTTTCATTTATTATTGTTAATGTTATTAAAAGTAAAGAAATAAATATAATTTATTTTATTTAGAAAACTTAACTTTTTTCAAATAGTTTTTTGCTGTCGTACCCTTGAACATATGAGTATATATTCTTAAAATACATTTTATATACTTCTAAAACATTATTGATATGTATTTTGTCGTTCGATAACTACTTTTTGTTTGTTTTAAAGGGACAGCTCACCAAAGATGAATTTATGTTCTCACTCTCAGGTCATCCAAGATGTAGATGGGTTTGTTCATTGGAGCAGATTTGTAGAAATCTAGCATTACATCTCTTACTTACTAATAGATCCTCTGCAGTGAATGGGTGCCATCAGAATGAGATTCTAAACAGCTGATAAAAATATCATAATCTACAGGAATCCAGTCCAAAGCTGTGTTTTTAAAAGAAACAAATCTATCGTTAAGGCGTTTTAACCTTAAACTGTTGCTTCCGACTGTAATATGAGTCCATAATCCATAATATTGCTTTCTCCAGTGAAAAAGTAATTTTGTCTGAATCTGGAGGGACATATGCGCAGATCAAGCATGGTTTGCAAGTGAAAACGGTTCTATTTGCTTCACCATTTAATTGACTGGAATTGTGTGAATTACTTGTGGTGTTTTTATCAGCTGTTTGCTCTCTCATTCTGATGACACCCACTCACTGCAGAGAATCAATTGGTGAGCAAGTGATGTAATGCTACATTTCTCCAAATCTGTTTTGACAAAGAAACAAACATCCACATATTATTAGCTATTAGGTGCTCATCCTTTAAGCGGTATTAATATTTACTTTATCTTTAATCTATTTCTCTAGTATTCTAATTGGTTCCTATGCTATTTATCCTTAGCCAATTAATTCAGGGACAATCCCCCATTGCACTCGTGGGTACCTCCGTGCTCCGGCACACTATTATGACTTCAGCACCCTTTTTGAAATCCAAACTGCAACCTTTGTGTTAGCAACCTGAATCTTTAACCAACCAGGTGGATTGATTGCATTGAATTCTCATCTTCTGTTGTCACCGATTTAGTGACTAAAAGTTCCTTTCAAGCCAGTAAGATGACTTTGAGCCGGTATGCTCATTAACGCAGCTGGAAGTTGAGTTGCTGTTAATGCCCACTTAATGAGAGAGCAATTTCGATAGGAATTCAGAAACCCGGCATTGGTGTGGCTTACACTGATGCCACACTTTAAATGTTAATTGAGTTGATTTGTATTTTATTTATTGAATCATCAGTTTCATAAATTGAATACAATTAGTTTTTTTTTTTTTACAGTTTACCAGACAAAGAACGTTCTTGCAAACACACCTGGCTGGATGATCAGTTTTTGCATAATCATTATCATTCTAATGAACTAAGAATAATGGGAATTAATTTATGATTATGAAGTTAGGATCTTAGGAAAGCGTTTCTCATGTCTTCTGTTTTGTAATGGAGTGTTTTCTGTGTTGCTGTTTCTCTCGCAGTCTGCACCTGACTACCTTCTGCCTGCAGCACAAACCCACAGTAGTGGCATGTGTCTGTATTCATCTGGCCTGCAAGTGGTCCAATTGGGAGATTCCTGTTTCTTCAGATGAGAAACATTGGTGGGAATATGTAGACGAGGCCGTGACTCTGCAGCTGCTTGATGGTCAGTCAAACACAACTTAATATTAAAAAAAAAATTATAGGGATGCACGGACTGATATTATCGGACTGATATCGGAATCGGCCGACGATATGAAAAATTATGCCGATATGTCTTGCCGATAAGAGGAATACCTTAACTCACATGTGCACAGGGTGTGCTAGCGATTAGATCACATCAACAGTGTGACTAATTTTTGAAGCAAAGTTTTGTCTGCATGACTATTAGATTCACTCTTTTGGATTGCTGCATTTAATCTGTGAAAGCACATACAGAATTCCGCGTTTGGTGTATAAGCAGTAGTCGCACGTGCAGCGGCAGCCTCCCCCAGGTCCAAACACCTGTTCAGTAAGGAGTTTTAATATGTAGGGGGCGCTGTTGGCCTACTTCTAATTCAATTAAAGGGTAACTAAACTCTAAAACAACTTTTTTGACTTAATGATCTTTAAGACTGTCTTTATTAGTGCTGTGCATTGATTCAAGTAAATGTTTTGACATTTGGTTATAAAGTGTTTTAATTCTACAATACAGGTGCATCTCAATAAATTAGAATGTCGTGGAAATGTTAATTTATTTCAGTAGTTCAACTCAAATTGTGAAACTCGTGTATTAAATAAATTCAATGCATACAGACTGAAGTAGTTTAAGTCTTTGGTTCTTTTAATTGTGATAATTTTGGCTCACAAAACAAAAACCCACCAATTCACTGGGGCCGCTCACGCACTACTCGTGAAACGGGCGTGAGAGAGGAAAAACTGCTTTAGATTGACTTACAATGCCGTATTTTAGTGTCACGATGAGCGAATATTATAGAAAAATTCCACACTAAATAGTGACTAAACATGACCCATTAATACATGTTAACCAGGATTCACTCTCATTTATAATCGCGACATCGTCTGATAAAATCAACATGCATCTAACCTTACACTAAAGAGCAGCTATGCGGTGGTTTTGGCAGCTCACTGCCTGAGTCTGAGTAACAAACAAAAAATTCAAAAAAGGACACAATATTCTCAGACGATCTATGCTCATATTTATAACTCCAAACTGTCAGTAAGTGACAGGTGCTTGGAAACGCTGTTTTGTACTCCTCAACATTGTCGCATTCCGAACGTTATTTAAATGACACCGGTATTCGGTAAGAACCGGTATACCGCCCAGCATTACTGTTCCTTTCATTCAGCACAGCTTTAAATGCGGTTGTGAATCCTCCTGACGATATCAAGCCATCAGTTCGGCTATAAATATATATATATATGCGGTTCTGACGTTTGTATAATAATAGAATGCTCTATGAAGTAAAGTGAGGTTGCCATACTAGCCTTTACCTTCTGCTCTAGAGTCTTGTTTGTGTTAAACATGGCAGAAAAACAGTATTAAGTAGGGATAACTGTTGGCGTGTGCAATGGGCATGGCTAAAGGTGCGACACATCGATGCACTCCATGCTAATCGACGTATTTTTATAATCAACGTAATCGATGATGTCGACAAATTGCTGCAGCCCTAGTGACGTATGATGGCACTTACTAACGATGCCCCTGCACGAGCTCACCACGCCCTTGGCATAGGCTCAGCCCCTGGTATAAAAACATCTTGTTCCGTCAAAACCACTGTAAACGAGTCAGGAGTTGCTTCGCTAGCATCGTCGGCATTGGGAGTTAAGACCACAGTTTGAGCCAGCGGCTCGAATTGATAAGGCTCTGGCCCTGTGTCCAGACAAATCACCCTCCTCCACTTCAGGTGAAGGTGGGGGAGAAAAGTCATCTACATCAAATGACCGCTCTGTTGCAAAGCTACTGGCGTCACTCCAGTCACTCTCCATCTTTGCGAGTCTGACAGCTGTCAATCAATCCATCAATGTGGGTCTCAGGTGCACGCCCCCCGCTCAGCCCCGCCCTCGGTTAGTCCCCTCTGTCTCCACTGGGCTCTGCCCACTTTTCCAGCATTTTTCAAATATTGCCAGTGGGTGGAGTTAGCCACTGACCAGGGCTTTAGTTACCCTTTAAAAGTAAAATAGCCTACACAAGTAACATTAAGACTATATTTCTGATTAAATAAAGCAGTAATTGATGTCATAAAATATTGAGTATATTTTGATTTAAAGGTCAGAAGCTATAGTTTACATGAAAATAAATCACAAATATGACACTTGTAAATTAAATAATTGTATGTGCTCAGTACACAGTGCTCAGCGTAAATGAGTGCACCCCCTTTGAAAAGTAACATTTTAAACAATATCTCAATGAACACAAAAACATTTTCCAAAATGTTGACAAGACTAAGTTTTATATAACATCTGTTTAACTTATAACATGAAAGTAAGGTTAATAATATAACTTAGAGAACAAAATTTTGAGTTTTACTCAGATTAGGGTGATGCAAAAATGAGTACACCCCACTGGAAGTCTCTGGAGAAAAGCTAAATTTTAGACTACAAATGTCTAATTTAACAAGAATTCAACCACAGGTGAGTCTAATTATTCATTACACAGGTGACAGTTGACTATAAAAGGGTGTTACTTAAAGAAAACCCCTTCCCATTTCATGCTGTCAGCAATGGCACCACATGGAAGAGAAATGTCACAAGACCTGAGAAAGAAAATAATTTCTTTACACAAGAAAGGTGAAGGCTACAAGAAGATCAGCAAAGCTTTACTTATCAGTCAGAATACTGTAGAAAAAGTGGTGCAAACATTTAAAAAAGATGGAACTGCAACCATCTCACAGAGACGTTCAGGTCGTCCACGGAATTTAACACCTCGTCAGGAGCGTCTTCTAAAGAGAAGGGTTGAAGAAAATCGACATGCAAGTTCACTGCAGTTATCTAAAGAAGTAGAAAGCCAAACTGGGGTGACTATTTCCCGTGACACAATACGGCGTACACTGCAGAGGAATGGCATGCATGGGTGCCGTCCATGAAAGAAGCCTCTCCTAAAGCCCAGGCACAAAAAAGCCCGCCTAGAGTTTGCCAGGGCCCATGCTGACAAAGATGAAGACTACTGGGACTCTATACTCTGGAGTGATGAGACCAAGATAAATGTTTTTGGAACTGATGGCTTCAAAACTGTATGGCATCACAAAGGTGAGGAATACAAAGAAAAATGCATGGTGCCTACAGTGAAACATGGTGGTGGCAGTGTCCTTATGTGGGGCTGGATGAGTGCTGCTGGTGTTGGGGAGCTGCATTTCATTGATGGCATCATGAATTCACAAATGCACTGCTCTATACTGAAAGAGAAGATGTTACCATCACTCTGTGCCCTTGGTCGTCGTGCACTTTTCCAACATAACAATGATCCTAAACACACATCTAAGGCCACTGTTGGATTTCTGAAGAAGAACAGGGTGAAAGTGATTCAGTGGCCAAGTATGTCTCCTGATCTGAACCCAATCGAACACCTATGGGGAATTCTGAAGAGACACGTTGAGCATCACTCTCCATCCAGCATCCAATCTCTAAAAGAGGTCATTTTTGAAGAATGGAAAAAGATAGATCTGGCAAAATGTCGCCAACTTGTTCACTGCATGCCTAGAAGACTTGGTGCTGTCATTACAAATCATGGAGGCCATACAAAGTACTAGATTTAGTAGTTTTTGTTGTGGGGTGTACTCATTTTTGCATCACCCTAATTTGAGTAAAACTGAAAAATGTGTAATCTAAGTTATATTATTAACCTTACTTTCATGTTATAAGTTAAACAGATGTTATATTAAACTTAGTCTTGTCAACATTTTGGAAATGGTTTTTTGTTCATTGAGATATTGTTTAAACTGTTACTTTTCAAAGGGGGTGTACTCATTTACGCTGAGCACTGTATATATATACTGATTTATTCATTAATGTGTAATTTGTTTTATTTTTTAAACAAATTATTATAAATTATAAATATCCAAGTGGATGCTGCACACTGGTGGTGGTTTAGGAGACCCCCCCCACATGATTGTAAAGCGCTTTGTGTGTACAGCAATATATAAAAAAGCGCTATATAAATGCATCATTCATTCATCCATAAGCTCTGAAATATTTTCAGAATTTTTACAACTCTTGCTTTAGATAATCTACAAATGTTAAATCTTATAATAAAATGTTATTATATATATATATATATATATATATATATATATAGTTTATTAATAGTTCTTTTCAAAGCTTCAATGTACTGTCAAAAAAACTTCATTATTGTTTATTTAATTCTAACAAATAAGTTAGTTAACTAAAAAATTTTTTTTTTTTAAATTGCTTGTAATTTTTGCACAGGAGAGACTTGGTGTTGTTTCCAAACAAAAGGAAATACATTGTATCGGCCAAAATGAGTTGAAAAATATCGGCAAAAATCCAATATCGTGCATCCCTAATTTTTTATTATATTATGGTGGTAAAACTGAAAAATCACTTAATTTAGAATAAGAAATCAAGTTAATTAACGTTGTTTATAATTAAAGGGGTAATGCTTTTGTTTTTAATTTATTTTGCAACTAATTTTATTTGCTAGGCAAAAAAGAAATATCTTTCTTGAAGGGATGCATTTTTTAATTGAAATTTGTCAAGTAATTTCTGCACTTGATTTATGTATTAATGTGTTCTGTATGTTCTGTATCCGTAGACCTGACTCACGAGTTTCTCCAGATCTTGGAAAAAACACCAAGCAGATTAAAACGAATCAGAAACTGGCGGGTATGTTTTGTTTGTATTGTAAAAAAATTACTCCAAATATAAAAATTGTAATAGATTTTGTGAAACTTTTTAATAGCAAGCAGTCAAGTAATGGGCCAATTTTAAAGTCTATATTTTTTCTAATTTTAGGCCAATCAAGCTGCCAAGAAACCAAAACTCGACAACCAATCTTTAGACGATTCCTTCCAGACAACTCTGATCCAGGACAGTTCATTGATGGGGAGCATCTGTGACATCAGAGGGGGCGTGTATTCCGAAGCATCCACCACTTTCCCATTGGATGGGGCATCAATGTCACTCAACGGCCTGTCGAACCTGCAGAGTTCTGCTTTCAGCTTTCCTGCACCAATTTCCCATAGCGCAGATGCATTTCTCGCGCTCCAGGGGGCGCAGGCGAGCAAACAAGGACATCTCTCGGCAACTCTTGCCCCTCAGAAACTCACTCTAGAGAAATACCGTGAAAAACACGTGGCCGAATTAGAGCAAAGACGCCGACACGAAGAGGAGGAAGGTGACCAGCATCGAAAACATAGACATTTATCGTCCGAACCGTCTACGTCAATCAGGGTGAAGTGTTCCCAACAGCAGGTGCCGGAGCGAGCGTTAAAGAGCGGGTCGCTAAAACGGCGCCACCCGTCCTCGTCAGAAAATGGTTCTGCTAGTCAAGAAGAGCTGAAAATGAAGATCAAGGTTTCATCTGAAAGTAGCAGCAGTGGTAAGAGCCGTCACAGTCCTCGCTCGAGCCGCGAGAAACATCGCGAACATTCGTCGCACAAAACAGCGAGACACGACTCATCACACTCGCACGGTAGCCACCACCACCACCACCATTCATCAAAATCTCACCGATCTTCCAAGAGCCACTCCTCTGCCTCCGTATCTGTCAATCAAACTATAGGCCACGCCCAGTTGGCAAAGATTGACAGGAGGCTGGAGGAGGGGCAGAGTTCTGAGCCCAATGCTGCTTTAATAAATAACGGTCCACACATGGATTATGAAGACACTTTTAATATGCTTGATTCCCTATTAAATGCACACAACTTCTAAACTAGCAGAAAAATGTACGCTATTACTTAAAACCTCAATAAAAAAACGTACAATTTTCGTTCTTGAGCTAATTTTATGCAAGAATTCACTCATCCGTTACATGTCATAGTCTCTCTTTGATTTTATCATGTTTTATCATTGAATTTAAAGAAAAAAAACCTACTAAGTGAAGGTTGTAACAGCGTTTTAGTGTAAATGTGTAAACAACATTTGCGAATTTACGATATTAAAACCTCTTAGAGTTGTAGAGCTAGCTAAAGATCGATTGTGAAATGCCTCTGACAATTTTAATCGGTTTTAAGTTCAGTTGGAAAAACGCAATGTGATAAAGTGAATATTTGTATGTTCTTCATGCTTGATTCACAATGTTTTTTGTTTTTCATTTATTAAAGGGATGAGAATAGAAGCGTGTGACTGTTTACAAAAGGAAGATGCAGATATCTGTTCACTGTTATTTGTATCGATATATCGATGTCTGATTATATTTCACGAATGCTCAGGTTTGGAGTTGCCTAAAGGTTAAAAATGTCAGCCGAAACTAACTTTGCAAAATTCTAGCTGAAATTTTGCACAAATGCCTGTTCACAGATTCCATTATATCGCTTTCCATACATTGTAAATCTTAATGTACTGTAGAGTTATCTATTTTATGTTTTGCCCTCTGTTAGAAAGCTGAACCGATGACATCATAGTGCCCATGGTCTTACAATTTTGAAAACCTAATGCTTGTATTTTTTTTTTGACTCTTTACAGTAGTGGAAAGCAAAATGGCTTTTTAAGAAGTGGGTATTTGTTTTGTTTTGTTTCGTGCGCCAAGTTTGAACGATCAAGATTGCATCCTAGAATTCTCAGCTGATCTGTTCTGTTCATCGCGGTGTATACGTCGAGCCTTAAAACTGTACGATAGAGATTTTAGCAGGTTGTGTCTCTGTCCCATTTCCTATGATCTCAGTATTTAAGATTCGATTTCTGTTCGTCTTCTCCCCTCACTAACTGCCGATTCTGATTGGTTAATAAGTCGGCTGCCATTCAAAAGAACCAGCAGTCAACTTCCTGTTCTCTGTTCGGTGCTCTTCAAACATCTTTAAGAGCGTTTTGAAGGGTTTGGATGTGGATAACAAGGAGAAACTCACTCTAGATGTGGCCTAGACTCCTGTTGTGCTGTTGTAACCACCTTTCACCAGATACCAAAGGTTTGTGCCTCAGTGTTTGCCCACCGTTGGAACTGTATGAAACTTTTAGGTTTCCGTCTTTATTTTATTTGGAATGCCACAGTTCTTTATTATAGAATTAGATCTGAGTCTGTATGGATGATGTTTTGGATTGTCTAATAAATATCCAAGAAAATTGCTTATCAAAATGTGTTGTCTTATCTTATTACTGTTTTAATGGTTGTAAACTTTAATTTAATACCTATTTTTTTATTTTATTCTGAATTGATTTTTGTGTAAATGTAGTAATTCAAACTAAATTGCTTATCAAAATATAAATGTTTCAAACTATATCAATAGTTATAAAGTTTAATATGCATTCTTAATGTCAATTAGTGAAAGTCTGATAAGGCCAATAATCTAGGCTACAGCTTATTTTAAGTGTAGTAATTCAAACTAAATTGAAAGTAAACCTGGTTTGAAAACTACTGAAGTTTGTAAAAGTTTTGATGTCTGATTTTCTTGTGGAAAAACTAGTTGAGTAAAAGAAAATATCAAAAATACTGCAGGTTTTGTTCCTCTACACAAGCCATATGCTTACACAGCTCCCTATGAACAATGTTTTGAAGATCAGCATATCTGCTGGAAGATTGCAGTCCCAGTAAAACAGCAGGTTAAATCATGATGTCATATCCTGTCGGCTTTTCTCGTCCCAAACCACAGAAGGGGCTCAAAACTGACATGTTTAAACTGCAATATAAGCACACAAGCTTTTGCTGAGGGAAGCGATCAGTAGGCTACTTCAATTGCATTTTTTTTGCGTACTGCACACTTTAGCAACTGCATATAGTCATTTTTTCATACATAGAGAAAACAGGCATACTACATAATAGTATGGTAGTTTTCTATTTTGATCCATTGTGAAACATCCATTGTTTTAAATTCAGCAGCGGCCCTCAGTAGAACAAGTGCATTTCCTCTCATGACCACCAGAAGGTGCTCTTGAGTTATATGTATAACATCCATCAGGTCAGATATGTGGCTGGATCAAACCAACACAGACATAAAAAAAACACCTTGTTCCCGTGAGAGACTGATATGGTTTATTAAGGATGTCAGTGTTTTTTATGTAGTCGTTTGGTAATAAACCAGGTGTTTTGACACTGTCTTCTGTTAGCATCTACTTCTAACCTCAAAATGTAATTTCCCTCATCTTACACACTTATAACTCACTCCTCCTGTAGGGCAAGTGCTGCCTGTCTGCTTATTAGCTAACCTGAGAAAAGTTTTGATCATTTGGTGATTTAAAGAGGTCGGTAGCGTAGATGTCAATCTTACGACGTAACAAGTACATCGTGTTTAATGGGAAGTGTTCCCGTTACCGGTTGACCTAATTAATGCAGCCTAACAATCCTTGAACGGATTTGAATATTAGAAGTGTATTAGTGTGCTACGTGTACGCCAGGTTAAAAAGATGGGTCTTTTAATCTTGATTTAAACTGACAGAGTGTGTCTGCCTCCCGAACATTGTTTGGTAGATTGTTCCAGAGTTTGGGCGCTAAATAGAAAAAGGATCTGCCGCCCACAGTTAATTTTGATATTCTAGGTATTATCAAATGGCCAGAGTTAAAGAGGTCAGTAGTACTTGGAGAATGCTAACTGTTGGCCACTAGGATTTTATTGGATTGTGAAAAGTAGCTAGCAAATCGTCCTCACCAACACAGCCTTGATTATATTTGAATCAAGGAAATATGGTGTATTTTGTTTACGAAAAATATTCAGACTCTTTCGTTTTCATACCACTGGTGAATTGCGCAAAGTAACTAGTAAAATGTATTATAAAAACTGTTTTGAATTTTATTTTTGGGCATTTTAAATTAGCAGGATAGTTGTTTCACAGGTAGTCAAACTTTGTATATTTTGTTATGAAAAAATAAAAAATCTTTCGTTTTCTTTACAATAACATTCACTGGTCAGTTGCGCACAAGACTAGGAACGTATATTACTTAAAACGATTATTATTAAAACAAGGGCATGTGGCCTTTAAAGGACGTTCTTGCCAAACGATAACTATAACAATATAGCTATATAAGCATCCACACCAATGGACAATAATGCTTTGTTTTTAATCCTGCATCTTTGTCGTGCTCAGGCGTATTAAAATCAGTGGATTCCACTTGTTTTTATCATTCATTAGCTGGGAAAGGTCATTCAACAGTAACACATGCTAACACAACACCAATATTGACAGAGGAAATAACTTATACCGATATAAACAGTCCACATTTTTCTATTCCCATGAAAACAAACCGAAAATATCAACAAATTGCTTTGCACTTAAACATTTGACCAATCAAATTCTCTCTTGAAAGAGAAACATCCCTCCCACAAAAAAACACCTGGGGCCTGTTTCATAAAACAAGTTTATCAAATAAGCCAGGCTTATTTCAGTTAGTCTGACTAACTCTGAGCCAAATCACCTTGCAATAAGTCAGACTAACTGAAATAAACCTGGCTTATTTGGTGAACTTGTTTTATGAAACAGCCCCCTGCTACCGATTAGCAAGTAGTTTCTCACAGATTTTCAAGGTTTTATTCATCACATACTCAATTATACAGAACATAATCAGCAGTGAAATGTAAGTCAGGTCCGCTTAATGGACAATCCAAACAGGTTGTACAGGGTATAAACATAGCAGCAATGCGGATGATGGAGAATAGTGAATATCTTACTGATTATTAAATGGAGTCATGTTGATGTTATGAGACTGAGTTTGAGTTTAGGAGCCTGATGGCCTGAGGGAAGAAGCTCCTCCTAAGTCTCTCAGTATTTGCCATCATGCTCCGGAACCACTTGCAAAGGTCATCCTTTGTGGATGAATGGAGTTGTGGACATTTCAGTACAATATTGAGCTGTCAAGGTGCCTTGAATGTGTGTGTGTTTATGTGGTTTATGAGGACACAAATTTGTATAATGACATGGCTATGCCATATGTATTACAAGGAGAAGGTGTTTTATGAGGACAATTTCAGTGTCCCCATAATTCAAAAGGCTTATAAATTAGAGTGAGTTTTTTTGAGGAAGTAAAAATGCAGAAAGTTTCCTGTGAGGGCTAAGTTTAGGTGTAGGGCAATAGAAAATACAGTTTGAACAGTAGAAAAAGCGTTAAGCCTAAGGAGAGTCCCTGTTAACCATAAAGACCAACGTGTGTGTGTGTGTGTGTGTGTGAGTGTGTGTGTGTGTGTGTGGCCTACCTATTTTTATCCTGGTGGGGACTTAAACTTGAATACACACAGACTCATGGGGATTCGTGTCACAGTGGGGACCTAAATTGAGGTCCCCACGGGTAAACAAGCTAATAAATCACACAGAATGAAGTTTTTTGAAAATATAAATGTGCAGAAAGTTTCCGGTGAGGGCTAAGTTTAGGTGTAGGTTTGGTGTAGGGCAATAGAATATACGGTCTGTACAGTAGAAAAAACATTACGCCAATGGAGAGTCCCCATAATGATGGCAAACCAGACGTGTGTGTGTGTGTGTGAGAGAGAGAGAGAGAGGGAGAGAGAGAGTGTGGTAGTGCTGGACAACTTACTCAGCTCTGATTATGTTCATAATACCCTCTGCAGACAGATTTTGACTGACAGCTCCATTGAATACGGATTCTTATGTTCTTCATAATGGAAGGCAGAGTAGACATTTTAATGTCTTTCTCTTCTTCTGTCAGACCGAGACCATGTTTTCGCGGTTCCGGACCTTAAGTACTCTTAAATTGCGTAACACGGCAATTTAAAACCATTTGCCAATTCTGAAGTCTAAAAACTAGTTTCTGTAACAAGACAGTTTAGTGGACAGTATGGCGGGATTTCAGACCGTAAAAAGAAACAAATTATTACTCCGTCTTCGGAAATAAAACGTAAATATGACACGGTCCGCTCCACTGGAGATTTGTGATACATTTGGTACATTGCGTCACGTGACAGAACGGCTCGAGGAACGCGTTTCTCTAAAATAAGAGCCTATATTGAGTTTAGATGGAGTTGGATCCACGGCCTCATTTTTCTCATATCTTGGAAGGCTCTCGCGCGGATCTCCTCTTGAGATTTGAACTTTTCAAGCAGAGTTTTGTTTAGGAATGAGGTTTGAGATAATATTCTCACAATCTTGGTTGTTTTCTTGCCCCGGTGATGCGGAAAAAGGCGAGTTGGAGGGAGGAAATCAGATTTGTGTGAAAACGCAGCCTCTCCGTGGACCCTGATTTAATCAAAGCTTTGCTCTGGGACCTGCTGAGCTCATGTTTAACCGGTATATTAGAGCCAATATGCTGATCCGAGCTCAGTTTTCGCTGTTTGGCCCTGCTGAATCAACAATCAGAGATGGGTTGAAAATCTGCAGTCCCACTCAATATTTTTTATGTCGGTACTCTGATAGGAATTACCATGGTAACAATAGTTTCTGCCAAAATATCACAATTACTGAAGCTGACATCGTTGCCTCACCCCCAATTCTCATTACTGCAATGCAGTATATATATACACACATACACAATTGTAGTAACCGTTTTGTTGCCATACATTTATGATGCTTTAAAATGTTTGTGTGTGTGTCACTTGTTTATGCTTCATTGTGGGGACCAAATGTCCCCACAAGCAGTCCCCACACACACACGCACACTCTTTTAATGTAAATTCATCCCCCGCACTTTTTCACTATTTAAAATAACTTTTTTCTATTTTAATACATTTTAAAATATAATTTATTGTTATTTCAAAGCATCATTGCTTCAGGCACACGATCCTTCAGAAATCATTCTGATATTCTGATTTGCTGCAAAAAAAACTATTATTATTATTATTATGTTGAAAACAGCTGAGCGTATTTTTTTCAGGTTTCTTTGATGAATAGAAAGTTCAGAAGAACAGCATTTATCTGAAATAGAAATCTTTTGTAACAGTATAAATGTCTTTATCATCACTTTTGATCAATTTAACCATCC
Source organism: Oxygymnocypris stewartii (assembly GCA_003573665.1). NCBI lineage: Eukaryota > Metazoa > Chordata > Actinopteri > Cypriniformes > Cyprinidae > Oxygymnocypris > Oxygymnocypris stewartii. The sequence goes on from QVTF01025857.1 coordinate 346,374, forward strand.
TTGATAAATAAAAGTATTAATTTCTATCATTTATTTTCCAAAATAATTAAATAATAATTATACTGACTCTTAAGCTTTTGATTTATAATGCTACTAAAGCTTTTTATTTCAGATAAATGCTGATCTTCGGATCTTTTCTATTTCTCAAAGTATCCTGAAAAAATTTTACTCAACTGTTTTAAATACTAATACTAATAATTAAAAAAGGTTTCTTGAGCAGCAAATCAGCATATGAGAATTATTTCTGAAGGATCATGTGATACAAGACAGGAGTAATGATGCTGAAAATGCAGCTTTGATCACAGAAATAAATGTAATTTTACAGTATATTCAGTTTAGAAAGCAGCTGTTGTACATGATAAAACTGTTTGGATCAAATCAATGCAGGCTTGGTGAGAAGAGGCTTCTTAAAAAAACATAAAAAAATCTTACTGTTCAAAAACTTTTGACCGGTAGATTACAGAAATGTTATATTGTAATGTGATATATATATATAACATTTCCATCCCCCTCACTTCTGAAATGATGGCTACGCTACGACCCTGTCCCCACAACCTGTCAACACTCCCGTTTTTCCCGGGAGTCTCCCGTATTTCACACCCAGCCTGCCCAATTTAGTTATTTCTCCCGGGAAACTCCCGTACTTTGTATGGCCCAAACCTAGTTAAATGAATACTCGCATCAATGTGTTATTCCAAGGTTTTCCAGTTGCCAGATCTAAGTAGTAAGTATACTACACCACCTGTCAAAATGAGTGATGACAGGTGGGCGGGGCTTCCGGTATAGGGGCGGGACTTCCGGTATAAGGCGGGACTTCCGGTGTAGGCGGGACTTCCGGTATAAGGCGGGACTTCCGGTGTAGGCGGGACTTCCGGTATAAGGCGGGACTTCCGGTGTAGGCGGGACTTCCGGTATAAGGCGGGGCTTCCGGTGTAGGCGGGACTTCCTGTATAGGCGGGACTTCCTGTATAAGACGGGACTTCCTGTATAGGCGGGACTTCCTGTATAAGGCGGGACTTCCTGTATAAGGCGGGACTTCCGGTATAATCAATCATGTTGTCATGACAGTAGGTTTTGATGTTTTGACAGGTGGTTTTGATGTTATTGACAGTAGGTTTTGATGATTTTGACAGGTGGTTTTGATGGTTTTGATGTTTTGACAGCAGGTTTTGATGGTTTTGATGTTTTGACAGTAGGTTTTGATGATTTTGACAGGTGGTTTTGATGGTTTTGATGTTTTGACAGCAGGTTTTGATGGTTTTGATGTTTTGACAGCAGGTTTTGATGATTTTGACAGGAGGTTTTTGTTTTTGAAGGCTGTATAATAAATGACAGAAGGTTTTGTCTTTTGAAGACGCTGTTATCAGGAAATTCCCCTCCCACCCCGGGGTGCGTATCTGGGGCTGTGAAAAACTGTGAAGACTGTTCACAACTGTGAACAAAAAGTTGATTGTTTATAGAATAGTTTACTAAAAAAAAATCCACTGAACATTATTTCAGTTTAAAAAATAAAATGGAGTCAAAAATAAAATAAAAAATAATGCAATCAGTTAAATGTTTATACATACAGGTTATGAAACAATAAGTTGAATGTTTAGAAATCAGGGGTCTCCGGCCTCTTTTCACACACAGCAGCATTCACCTTGAGCAGGCCTCTCAAAACAGGGGCGCGCGCATCTATGTGTGTGTGTGTGTGTGTGTGTGTGTGTGTGTGTGTGTGTGTGTGTGTGTGTGTGTGTGTGTGTGTGTGTATGTGTGTGTGTGTGTGTGTGTGTGTGTGTGTGTCTGTGCGTAACATGCATGGTCTTTTAGATCTCTCCTACATTATCTTTATCGATAGTAGTTCTTCCACGGGAGTCGTCCTGCCTTTGACAGTTGGCGTGAAATATGTCCATGTATCTCAGGTCACGGACACATTCCGAGATAAGGTACCAAAATGCATAGTGCAATGACGCCATCTATTGGACACAACCGTGTTTTTCACCCAATATTTGACCACCATATATATATACAGGACAAATCCGATATATCCTCGGACAAAACCTTTTGTGCTACAACATCGCATCAACTCTCTCTCATCAAAATGCAGAACGGTGAGTATTTTTCTCTATATTTTTTTTGCTATGATGTTATACAATAATGCTTTAAACATGCATGCTGGTATTGGTGTGGATTTGAGAGATTGTTTTGCTAAAAGATCTACAATTCGTTTCCTTTCACACCTTCATGACAAATGATACATTCTTACCATCATACATTATTGTTTTAAACATTCATTTTTGGATACAGTGTTTTCTGTAACATTGATTTATTTTAAAAACAATCTTTGTCAGGCTATATTTATTTTATTCAAGTGTTTTAAACATGTCTATTACTTTTGCATCTCAAAAGATTTTTTAGTCATATCAGTTTATTATAAATGTTTTGCAGGATTGTTCTACGCAATGATGTTTTAATTAGTATTGTTACAGTACCCAAAACAATACATATTGTTATGGGTTTTTTTTACCATTGCGTTACCCAGCGGCTTTTATTATGAAAAGACTGAGCTCCTCTCACAGGAAGTGTTATCAGCTATGGGCTATGTATATTTTTCAAGTCTGTTTGCATTAAATCAGCGTCCCGTCATAGCGTTATTCATGTATTTTTTTATTAAGATACCACCGCATTACTGTCGGCGCTCCCGGTTGTGAAGCATGACTCAGAACCGTCCCCTGTTAGGAAATGCATGGTTTAGCTTAGCAGCGCGTGCTACGTTGCTAACTGCTCTTAAATGAGCATGATATCGTGTATCAAAAACTAGTTTTGACGTGTATCTGTTTTCACAAGTCAGATCGACCTGTTTTTGATATTTTAAAACATAAAAGCTCGTTTTTAGCCGCTGTCTTAAACACATCATGTTACTGATACGTGTGGCTCACCAGCTCTCCGGCACCACCCGGTGTCCCGGAGTTAAAACTACATCCTGTCATGGTGAAATTGTGCGCTCTCCGGCACCACCCGGTGTCCCAGAGTTAAAACTACATTCTATTATGATTAAATGATGGCCCTAGAGCACCGGGGTGACATAACACTCTGAAAATGAATTACATTTTTTCAACGTCTGCCTGTAGGTTCGTCATCAGACAAAGCATATAAAACGACTCACATGTGTTTTCCATTCATAACAGGATTTTTCGCCCGCAGGTTCGAATGTTGAAAGCGATGCTCTCGATGGCGATGCATGTAAGGACTGATATTTTTCTACTCTTTTATAAAAATAAAAAATGTATAATAATAATAATAATAAAAAAATAAAAATAAATAAAAATTAAATAAAATGAACATATTTTAATTGTCTCTCTTTTTATTCGCAGTGAGCCCTCAGGTGGTCGAAGCGGACAGCGCAACTGATGGTAAAACAAGACCCATCACCTATGTCATGTTTTTCTTAACGTTTATGAGAAATCTAATTTATTATTTATTTTAGACTTCATTCAGTTTATTACGCAACCCGGCTTCCCGCTGGTTGACGCCATTCAACAGGATAATGAAGACCACACCGTCGTCGTAGCAGATAGACGTGACGTACCTGACCCCACTCCAACGCACTCTGTGGATCAAATAGTTCCTACCGGCTCGGCTTTAGACCAGACCGCCGGACCAAGCGGCGAACCTTTGAGAAAGAAGACTAGAAAAACGGATCGTTCTACCTCACCGGCCTGTCCTGAGAGAAAACCGGTTCGTTTTACCCCGGCGATCAGTCCTGAAACCAGTCCTGACAGGAAAACTCTTTGTCCGACGCCGCCGAGCAGTCCTGCGACGAGTCTTGACAGCGTATTTCTTTACGGTAAGACTATCTACATTATTTTTATTTAAACTCAAATTGAATCATACCATTAAGATTTTTGTGTTATATTTCTACACAGCAGGTTCGGGTTATAGCCCTGACCACATGACGAGTTGGAATACGCCTCAACGCATCACTTGGACAAGCACAAAGGCGGGTCAAACATCATATCCTTTTAACTCACCGCCGGAAGAAGACATTGAAGTTGAAGAAGTGCCGGCGGTGTCTCACTCGGGTGACGAGCCACTCACCGATACTAGGCGTACTAATTCGATAGAGACATTAGGTCAAGAGTTTTGCGACGCACAGATTGATATAAACAACAAATACATTGAGCTGCGTGACGTACAGGATGATATAAACAGCAATTTGACTGCGCTGCGTAGTGAGTTGCGCGAAGCACACAACGAAACCCGTCGCGCATTAGACGCATTGGGGCGCGAGGCTCGCGCCTCTCACCTCGAGACACGTAGCCGATTGGACACACAGGATCGCTTCATTCAAAATGCGGTCGATCAAACATTTAGTCGTATCCAGACCATGAGATCAACCCTGGATCAGGAATTTAATAGAAGCGATCGTAGGGTAACTGAATTCCATCGCGAATTGGTACTCATGTTTCATCATCTTATTCTCGTCATCATTGATGGTACAGAGGAGTAAATTCAATATAGATGTATTCCATTAAACTTTTATGGTTGTAGTTGTTTTCTTCACCTATCATGTATTGATTTTTATATTCCATCTATGCTTTGATTTTTATATTCCATCTATGCTTTGATTTTTATATTCCATATACTCTATGATTTTGCATGCTTTCTATACTCTATGATTTTGTAATATTTCATGTTTTGGTCTGAAATCTAAAATGGATGGGTCAAAAAGCTTTTGCGCAGACGACGACGCAGAACTGTCACCGGACGAGATTGAAATGCTAAGTTTGCTGCCGGACGAGCTTTTAATGCTTCCGGATTCTTTAGAACAGTATTTGTTTAATCTAGAATCTTCGCAACCCCCCACTAATTTGGATCTTTTTGAATTAGCTGTAAATCCAAATATTAATTTGTACGATCATGTGCTAAGCGTAGACAACAATCCTGTTGTACAATATGGTGGTGTTTTAAATAATCAACTCCCAGCATGTACCGACACCGATCCTGACTGCGACGACACAGAGCACCATGACGGTGATGATACTTCACAACCATCGACCAGCAACACGAGACCCACATCAGGTAATGTTGACGCTTTACGCGAGACTGAGCCTAATAAACAGAGTCGATTAAGCCGTACGGAAATTGATACGCTGATTCGAGAAGGTGGGTTCGTTAACGGATATCACGTTTTACCGCGACCTCGGTTCAACAGTGTGTCGTTGAGAAGGAGCATGAATCTGAGAGAGATTAACTCTACAGATTTGGCCTCTTATCACACTTCCTTACACGGCATGTTGAGCGAGATCGTCGCCTTCGCTAGAGAAATCGGTCACGATGCCCCCGTGATCAATATGACCATGTCGGCACCCACTCTACAAACACCTATCAGCGGTGTTCTCACACCCGGTAATGATTATGACGTGGATTCGCTTATGGATCAATTTGAAAGAGTTTTACAGAGCAACGAGCAGTTATTATCGGACGACGCTGTCGAGATCGACGCTGCCGTAGCCATGAACAGACAAGGAGGTGGTCGACGACGTAAACTTACAGATCTGGCCGTTGATCAGGTAATCCAAAAAAAAAAGACGAATTTGTTCTGTCCCATAAATTTGTCGAATCAATTGTGTTTCTCTATTTGTCTCGCTCGTTTTCTTAACCCCCAACTACCCGAGAGTGAGTTAGAAAAACTGGCTGTCACCATCCAAAACAGCGTCGGCTTCTCAATTCAAGACCGAATCGCTCTTAGCGACATAGCTTCGTTTGAACGAGCACTAGGCATTAAAATCGTTGTATTTCACAGATCGAATGCCATGGTCTTAGAAACGTACAAAAATTGTGACGAACTCCACCCTAAAACGGTGTTCCTCTATCTACATGATGATCATTACTACATGATAATGAATCTGACCGGGTTCTTAGGTTCGCCATACGTCTGTCAATTTTGTTACAAAAGTTACACCAACCGCAGAGACCATCGATGTAAGCAAGCCTGCAATGTCTGTTTTGACGCCGAATGTCACAGGTTCCCTAAAAGAACCATACATTGCCCCGATTGTTTGCGTTACTGTAAATCGAGCTATTGCTTCGAAATGCATAAAAAGAACCCCCCTCCCGGTCAAGAATCCCCCTCCTGTGATATTATCAAATACTGCAAACTATGCGGCTGGCGTTACTACGTTAAAGCGGATGACAAGAAAACAAAACACATATGTGCCCAGGACAAATGCGTCCATTGTCGAGAACGTCTGACGGGCCAGGGATCACACCAATGCTTCATACAGCCCCTAGAGCCTAAGGAGCCATGCGAGAAATACATCTTCTACGATTTTGAAACGCGTTACGAAAACGGTAGACACGTGGCTAATTTTGTTTGCGCAATCACATTCAAAGGGAAGAAATTTACGGCTGAGGGTACCGACTGCATCGCTAAGCTAATCAACCGCTTCAGACACCCCCGATATAATGGCTACTGCTTCATAGCTCATTACGCCTCCAGATTCGACGCCTTTCTGATTCTCGAGTATTTTTGCAAAGCCGGGATTGCTATTGAGGTCATAATGCAAGGATGTAAAATAATTTTCATGTACGACGAATCGTTTGGCCAACGATACATCGATAGTTACTCATTTTTTCCAATGGCCCTTGCCAAAATGCCCGTAGCGTTAGACTTAACGACGACTGAAAAAGGCTACTTCCCCCATCTTTTCAACAGGGTGGAAAACGAGAACTATTTCGGACCATACCCCGACAAAAAGTTCTACAACTACGATAACATGTCGGATAAAGACCGTGAAAAGTTTGATGCGTGGTACAGCACAGTTGAGGGCAAGTGCTTTGACTTCAGGAAAGAACTGTACGCGTACGGCGTTAACGACGTCGTCTTATTACGTGAAGGTTGCATGAAATACCGGGAGGCATTCATGCAATGCGCCGGACTTGACCCTTTTGGCTTCGTGACGCTCGCCGGCTGCTCGATGGGGGTCTTTAAAACACATTATCTCGGCAGAAACACGCTCGCTCTCACGCATAACAAAGCGTACATCGATCAGAATAAGTCCTACTCAAGCGGCTCGATCGAATGGCTCGAGTATGTCAAAAAGACTCGAAACGTGGACGTTCACCACGCCGTAAACCACGGCGAAGTATCGATCGGTAAGTACTTTTTAGACGGCTACTACCAGCAGGACGGTGTGCGGCACGGCTTAGAATACGCAGGGTGCATCTTCCACGGGCACTGCTGCCGCTTTGAACCCCATGAGTCTCACCCCTTGTCGGGAGTACCCTATGGGGTTCTCAGGAGACAGTTTGACGATAAGATCGAAATTCTGCAGAACGCGTACGGTTTGCAAATCGAGGTTCTTTGGGAATGTGAATGGAACGACATGAAAAAGACCGATCCCTCTGTGATAGAATTTATGACCGGTTATTCCGCCCCAGAGAGACTGAACCCTCGAGACACCCTGTTTGGCGGGCGCACTAACGCTTATAAACTCTATCACAAAGTGAGCGGAGATGAGAAAATAAGGTATCTCGATTTCACCAGCCTCTACCCCTTCTGCCAGGCTAGGAAAAGCTACCCGATTGAACATCCAGAAATCATTTTCAACAATTTTGAACCAATTGAAAATTATTACGGGCTTATCAAAGCGACCGTGTACCCTCCCCGCAAATTACTGCATCCTGTTCTCCCTTACAGATGCCAAGGAAAACTCATGTTTCCGTTATGCCGAACCTGCGCTTACGATCAAAACCAGACCACGAGCTGTACCCACACGGATGAGGAAAGATCACTCTCCGGCTCCTGGGTATCCATTGAGCTTTTAAAAGCCATCGAGAAGGGTTATGTGGTAGCCAAGATTGACGAGGTTTGGCATTTTCCACAACAGTCAGACACGTTGTTTGTCGAATACGTCAAAACGTTTTTGCGGTTGAAACAACAAGCGTCGGGTTACCCGTCGAATGTTGTCACGGACGCTGAGAGAGAAACTTACATTCGCGAATATTTTGAAAAAGAGGGGATTCAACTCGACCCCGAAAAGATCAAGCACAACGCTGCCCAGAGAGCGATCACCAAACTTATTTTGAACAGCTTGTGGGGTAGGTTCTCTTTAAGACCAAACTTACCTCAAACGACTCTGGTGCGCGAGCCCGAAGATTTCACCAGAATCGTTTTCGGTAATACCGACACCTTGTCGTATTTCTCATTCGTCTCAGACGACGTGGCTCTCGTCCAGCATAAACCCAACAAAGAGGATGTTTGTAAGGGTCGCGACGTTAACGTGTTTATTGGTGCGTTCACCACAGCACACGCCCGACTGGAATTGTACGAATTGATGGACAGACTCGGTGACCGTCTTCTTTACTCGGACACAGACAGCGTTGTGTTTGTGTCTAGGGACGGCGACTGGGAGCCGCCTCTGGGTGATCATTTGGGCGAGCTGACGAGCGAAATAGACGATGGGGATTTTATTACAGAGTTTTGCGCTAGCGGCCCTAAATCGTACGGTTTCCAGACGTCCAAAGGGAAAGTGTGTATGAAAGCTAAGGGGATAACGCTGAATGCTAAAAATTCCCAAGCCATCCGCCTGGAAACCCTGATTGGTCTGGTTGACAGTTATGTGACGTCGCATGATAGTACCAAATACATCCTGGCTCACACAGAAAACATTGTGAGGGATAAAAAGACTCTCACGTTGCACAACAAATCAGTCGTTAAAAGGTTTAAGGTGGTGTATAATAAACGCAGACTTTTGCCCGATTTCACCACGCTTCCTTATGGCTACTGATCAGATGATGATGATGCACAGAGGGTCGATGGATGTTTCCGATTTTGATTTCAGACTACAACATCCATTTAGTTGTGTTATAAGCGGACCGTCCAATTCTGGAAAGTCTTATTTTGTGAAACTTTTGTTGGAAAAAGGTTTGAATTTAATTTCCAAGAAAATTGAAAACATTGTTTGGTTGTATGATTGTTGGCAGCCTTTGTACGATGATGTGCTTAAATTGTACGACATTAAATTTGTGCAAGGAATACCAGAGAGTCTGAATGATGATGATTTGCTACCCGTCACTAAACCAAATCTTCTCATCGTGGATGATTTGATGCAGCAAGCCAGCGCAAATTCGGAGCTTCAAAGGGTGTTTACGCAGTACGTCCATCACCGCAATCTTAGCGCTATTTATATAGTGCAAAATTTATTTGTACAGGGTAAATCCAGCCGAACCATCAGCTTAAACGCCAATTATATGATTCTGTTTAAAAATCCTCGGGACGTCAATCAAGTAGCGATGCTAGGACGCCAAATGTACCCCGGAAACACAAAATACTTTATGGAGTGTTACCACGACGCGGTCAACCAACCTTTCGGCTACATAATGATAGACTATAAAGCAAAAACTCCCGAGCAGTACCGTCTCAGAACAGGATTGCTTTCCGACCGTCAAGTGGTTTATATCCCGAAAAAAAGAAGAAGAACGTGATCAAATCACCATGTCCGCCAGACTTTGTAAACATCTGCCGGTGTTAAAACTGCTACATAAAGCATCTCCTAAACAACGGCGTCTTATTTTACAATCGGCGTCCGACGAATTCATTTTATCGCTGTGTGAAGTGGCGCTTAACATCCTCTACGGGACTATTCCGGTCAATCCGCAACAGTACCGAAAACTGAAAAAGAGAAAAGCCGAAATTAAATTTGTAGCCGATAAAAAAATCGGCATAGCGGCAAAGAAACGAGTCTTCAACCAGAAGGGTGGATTCCTTTTACCGCTCCTGAGCGTCGCCGTACCCTTTCTTTCGAGCTTGATAGCAAACAGATAGGATGGAGTACGCCGAGAAGATGTATTTAGTCCCGCAGCATCAACTGGATAAGGCGAGAACTGAAAATGTTCGCGAGACTATTCAACAGAGCGTGGAAAACGATTTGGACGTCGCCATGAGAAATATTTTACTCCGCACTGATTTGAACCCGTACGAAAAAGCAAAACTTTACACAAATACCCTGAGCAGGTTTTTGACCATCGTTAAACAAGGCGATCGCGAGAGCGGTGTTTTAACGCAGTCGTTACCCGACCCCGCTCATAAAGATGAAGTACCGACCGTGGCTAGCGTCGAAGACGACGGTGCTGAGGAGCATGTGGTGGATGAAGTTCTGAAGAATGTACCTTCGAGAAGTGTGAAAAACAGCAGATACATATTAGACAAGATGTCTAAAGCTAAAGGACTAAGCGCGTGGAACGAATCGGGGGAGTTTGTGTTCAGGGGTAAAGCCATACAAGGCTCACACATGGTCGATTTGTTAAAAAATGTCACGGCCCCGCAAAAGGTTCGTGATAACCGGAGACCTGTAGGATGGTCAGAGTTTCTACGTGCCTTTGCCGAATTAAACATCCCTTTTTCTACAGTGCCGAATCAACAGGTCAGGAGCACAATTAAATCTCTAAAGAGTAAACCCGACACCCCGCCCCGTGTCAGACCTTCTAAAAGAGCACGAAGACATTCACGCTCCGTGTTTCCAGAGTCCGAAGACTCTGTGTTTAAATCCCCGACTATCGATCCAAGACAATGGTTGGAATTTTAACGAATCCTTTCATGTGTGTGTGTGTGTGTGTGTGTGTGTGTGTGTGTGTGTGTGTGTGTGTGTGCATTAATATGTATCTTATGATTAAATAAAAAGATGATTACAAATATAATGGTTTTAAGATTTTTTTATTTATATGTCAGACATGTCTGCACACAGTGAACGCAGGAAAACATTTTATCATTACAAACATACGGTCTTAATCTCTTCACAAATAGGGACACCATTTTATCATTTTTAATATAATCATCGGTGTATAGTTTCATCACATGGTTATAGTCGTATCCACTGGCTAAATGATATAGAAAAAACACACAGTGCTGACCGCAGGTATCCGATGAATAATCCTGGACTCGTCTGTCGGAATATAATACGTCGGCGTCGTTGGCTGCTAGAAAGTTATTGATGGTGGTTGGAAAGCGATGGCTGTTGGGCGGATTGCCGAAGCTGTCGAAAAAACACGTGGGCCCGTCTTGGGTTAAATAAATGGCGATCCAGTGCTCACCCGGTAGCCTAGCAGGGTGAGTGTTAATGATACAGGCCGACGGTAAGATCCTCATGGGTTTTTTGGGTAGTTGATCGCTCGGTAGAACGCCGAGAAAATGAGTCCTGCATGTAATTTTATCCATGATGGCGGTGAGTTGCAGTGTGTTCATCTCAATAGTAGTCTATCAGTACCTGGCGACGGTTAGACAATTCAATGATGCTGTCAAATACTGCGTAAACAATTAAATTAATGGTATTCGGCAGTGGTTTTCTGAAACGCGCTTCGACTCTGATATTCCCGGACTTGATGAGGGAAATGTGCTGACCGCACTCTTCGTCCGGCGTGAGGTTAAATGCGTAAAGTGTGTATCCGTTCAGGAAATCATTCCTGCCAATACAGAGCGGTTGGTCTTTAAGGTGTCTCCCGGTCGTCATCACCAACTGATAATATTCACGTACTGCCGAACCAGCTTCGAAATTAGGTTGTAGAGGCTTGGAGGGATATTGTTGACCGTCGACGTAGACGGCTAAGAATTCCAGATCGTAATGTTTGAACGCGAATGGATTTTTTGTGTAGGAACCGGTGAATGCGTCGTTGTCGACCATAGCAATGACGACAGACTTTGGTAGCGTTCCTAAAAACAGATTTTCCTGATTCGAAACACGAGAGCCGGCCGGTATGGAGAACGATTTTAGACTGACCCTATCGACAGGGTACTTGGCCGTTGTCGAGAGTAATGTCTGAGCGTGAGCCAGTCTCACCGGTGGTGATACAGTAACTTTCTTGACAAATAGGGATGCGGACACTATATTTAATTTGTAAGCCACATCGTCGGCCCTCATCAGACAGAATTCATCTTTTGCTTGAATAAGTCGTATCTTGATATCAACCCCGTTTATCATAAGTTTCTCTTGGAAGAATATATCGCTGTGTATGGGGGCAAGTAGTTCCACCTCCTTGCTTTCGCTGGTGTAACCCGATCTCTTCGACAACCCTGCGTTATGGCCTGCGGGGTCTTGAACATCCATGTGACCCGCCGTGTCTTTATGGAACAATCCAGCGCTGAAGACAGATTCCAACGTATCTTTACCGTAGTTGATCAGACTCTCGATGATACAGCGATAAGGGTAAGTGCTCGAACTCTGAGAAATCAGACGATCGCCGAGGGTCACGTCGACTTGTGAAAATATAGTGGCTCCGGGGTAGTTGATTAGACCCACCTTCGCAGGGTGTGCAATCTCTTCCCCGTTAGGTCTCGTGATTTTCACCCGTAGATAGATCATCGTGTTATTGAGATCCACATAATCATCGCCGTTGCCTGCGATAAAAAATTCCAATGGTGCAGAGCCCGATATGGCCGATAATGGGGATACTTCTAAATAGCCGTTTTTCTCAATAACGGTCTGTGTCAGCGGGACCGAAAATAAGTCCAGCTCGGACTTGATGCATTCTCCCGACATGCGATGCAGTAGCGCCATGTTAGAATATGGATTTTGTGGCTCTCTTGATCGACACGTTTCGACTGACAGACCTCTTACGTTTTCTGCGTACGAGTGAGCGCTTGTTTGATCCGCGCACTGTTTTCTTCTTCTTCTTCTTCGGCGCAGCCCGTTGACCACGCCTCCTCACACCCGGCGGTTTAGACATTCTCTTACGTGCCATGACCATCAGACCGGACCCGTCTTGAGCTTTATCGCTATGCGAGCGCGTCAAAACGTTTGAGACGACGTCGGATACTATATTTTTAGCTGCCGATTTTAGGTGTGGTTTCGCGAAGCTAAATCCTCTTTTTAACAACGGTACGGCCATCCTGAACAGCCCTCTGAATAGACCTCCTAACCCCGCACCGTACATAACTCCCGATCCCGAATAACCCGGTAAACCGCAGCCGGCCTGATTTTGGTAATAGCTCACATAGTCCGCGGTATCGGGCTCTCCGGGTCTATAATAAACCATTTTTAAAGAATAGAAATATTTTTTGGTTTAAAGTGTAGTTTTACGATGACTTTCCCATAAGAAAATGGTACTTTGTGGTTTTGATCGTCCTTCAACTCTATGACGATGCTGGTGATGTGATCCTTGCTGATCGATGCGTAATGCGGGTTGTCGTATCTAGCAATGACCGCGTCGTTGCCTTTACCCGTTATATGTACGCATCTCAAAAGGGGAACGTAAGAATCTCCGACCGCTTGGTATTGGATGATGTCGGTGTAAACGTACATTGTGTAGAACCCTGCGTTGATATCGCATTGATGAGGAGCGTACATGATGACGTTTGCGGTAAAATCGGGTTCTTTATGATAGTTTAAACCTCCGAGAGGTTTTAGCGTCATTCCTAAAATAGTGGCGAGTCTTCCCCGGAAACTCATTGAAATGTTGGGTTTCGCGGTCAGATACACCTTGTTTTTTAATTCGTCATGATTCAATACGGCCGCTGGTGCGATGAGTTGATTTATAGCCCGGAGGATCGCACGAATGTTTGCGTAGTACCCTCCGCTTATGTATAATTTTGTAATTATAGAAAAACCAATATTTGAGGGGTTGCTATCCGGGGGTTCCGGAGCCGTATGTAGGATGAAATGCCCATCTTCGTCATTAAAGTTGTACCAACTTCTAGGATATTCGATTTCGGCGAGTCCGACTTCCCATTGTCCTTTCAAGTTTATAGCTTTAGCCAACCTGGTTGTATAGCTGGATATACGATTTTCAGGATAAACCGACGACGACGCATTGCACGGCAACGTGACGTAGAACCCGTGATCCTCCATGACGGTCCTTCGCTCGTATGGTCTCATCCGTTAACGACGGCGCGTTTTAAGGAGATTGCAAGTCCAGCAGAGTTTTTTTATCTATATAACTATTAAATTTTGAAGGCCATCCTAGCCATTTCACTAAAACAAGCGTAGATTTCCCTTGTTTTTTCTGACCTAAAATCTTTTCCACCTTAAAAGATTTGTTTTTACTCACAATTATTTTTTGCAGCTCTTCTTCATAAAAAACCCCCTCGATGACATCGCCATCATAATCCTTGAGTCTGTAGACCGGGGGTTGACGTGGAATACACGAAGATACGGTAAAAAATTCTTCCGTGTAGTTCTGCTCATAACCTTTGGCGAACGGGCCTCTCACTTTAGAAATCCTGACGACGTCGCCGACTTTGAAATTAAATACGGTCTTCTTCTGCTTCTTTATATCGCCGTACAAGTTTTGAAACACTTGACCCTCATTTACTTTGTCGACGTCCACGGGTCTCATTCTGATACTTCGGTGATAACTGGTGTTGTACCCTTGAATAATGTCTTGTAAAACATCTATGTATCGGCGGGAATTTGTAGCCGTTAAAAATCTCCACATGCGGCTTTTTAATGTTCTATTAAATCGTTCCACGACACTGGCTTTCAAATCCGTAGCGGTAGCGAAGTGGTTAATGTCGTGCTTTTTCATCACATCTTGAAAATGTTTGTTAAAAAATTCCTTTCCCTGATCCGTCTGCAATTTCTGAGGCACACGACCCTCTTTGAGTATAGACTGGAACGCTTTAGTAACCTCAATGCCGCTCTTATTCTTCAAAACTCGAACCCATGAGAACTTGCTAAATACATCTATGCATGTCAGTAGGTATTTATGACCGTCATTATCCTTGGCGTAGGCACTCATGTCGACAAGATCGGCCTGGAACTGTGTATCGATCCCGTACACAACCACTCTATTTCGTTTGTATTTTATAGGTGCTGTTTTGTGTAATGTGTAAGCATCCTCACCAGTCAACCATTCTGAAACCTCTTTATCGCTTAGACGGACGCCGCTATCTTTTAAGACGGCGTCTTTTAATCGTTTTTTACCCCCTAGAGAGCCGGGGTTGGACGGTGTATAATAAGCCTTTTTCATGAGCTCCGACATGCTGTCGTTTCAACCGATGCAAAAGAATAACGCGTACAAGTAGTTTGAATCAATCTTTTATTAAAAAAACGTTACAGGATGCATGCAAAATCTAAGTAAATGGTATTAATTCAATCTAAGTAAAATGATACACGTAAAGTAAAAAATGGATATAATACAACACACTAACTAAGAATGGTTAGTAAAAAGAATAATGTAGCAAATAGTTAGTTATAATGACATCAATGATAGTCTAACCAGAAAAGAAAGTCGCGGCAGGCCATCATGTTTTTGTCTAGGATGTAATCAACATACATTACGACAATTTTGTCAACGGTCTCATGAATATCGGCATGTTTTTGAATTTCATCATCATCGCTTTCATTCAAGATCAACTCAGTACATACATCCGCCACATAGGTAGAAGTACACAACACATCGGTGATTTCGATCGTACATTGTGATTCAATCATCATATCTAGAACCTCTTTTATCATTACATCAGGGGGGTCGGTACCATCAACACATTTATCCGTCAAATCGTCCCATGAATTAGCCAGTCCTCTTATTAACACCATATTTTTCTTGAGATTTGCCTCACGCGTAGTGTTGTGGTCAACTGGAATATCGGGGTGGGCTGCGTCCGCAATAATCTTATACAGCAGCGCAGTCATCTGCCGTCTGTAATGCTCTTTAAACATGAATTCCATACAGCTCCTTAGGCTAGAGGCTACACCCATGCTGGAGCTGACTTGGTCACTCGCCATTCACAATTGAAAGACCTTGCCAGAGATCAACGACGTCGTAGACTATTTCCTTGCAGGGTTTGTCCAGAAGTTTCAGCCTGATTTCTTCTAGCTTGGCAACTATGAATGGTTCGTCTTTTAATTCGTGCAGAATAGTTCCGACTGTCCCTTGGATACGATGGGGGTGAGATTTTAACCCACAGCGGTTTAGGAGAATACCGATGATGGAATGAAAAAAGGGCTTAAACAGCTTGCCTGACAGCTCGTCAAAGTGTGTGTCGAAGTAGAAGTTGGGAGGGTCAAACAGACAGGAATGTTGCAGCTGGCTAGGATGGTCAATCGCACACCCCTCGCAGTCTTCCTTCAGCTTATCGCCGATGAGATGTTCCAGCAGCACCACGGTCGCTGCTTTTATGATTTTGAATCCGACGTCGCTGAAACATCCGTCTGTAGCGTCGAGACCGGCTTTAGTGGCGAGACCGGCTTTAGCGATGGGAAGGTAAGTCAGGTTGTGTGATCCGAGGTCTGAGCCCAATTTATCCAGCCAGTCTTTGGAGGGGTTGACGATGTTAGCCGGACCCCAGTCGTTTTGGAGGTCCGATTCCCAATCTTTGTGGAGGTCCGATGGTCCAAGGGGGAAAGTCAGGCAATGGTCGCTTGCGTTGTCGTCAGGAGGGTCGAGAATGCTGCCGAAGGAGATGCCGCAGCTACACACATGAGCGGGTAATGAAGCGCCGTCTTCAGCCATGGTTTATAAATGCTGCTTGAGAGGGTCTGGTCACTGACTTTATTGCAAATGTAGTAAAGGGGCGGGGACGTCGTAGCACTGCATCCATGGTTTATAAACGACGCCTGGGAGGGTCTGACCGGCGAGCTTCCGGATGTCCGTAGTAAATGGGGGCGGAATAGCGTGCGTATGTACTGCTGCGCACGCATCTCTCAGGGTGGAACAGCTGCACTTTAATTTTGTTGTAGCCGTCATGCAGCTCGCACCATTTGAACATCTTGTTTATTATTGAAAAAATACCGGCCAGCAGATCCAGATCGCGCCACTTGAACAAAAATTGCATTTCATACAGATCGTTATGCTCGTTAGGCAGGACGACCCCTGACCGATTTTTGTTGAGCTTTGTCTTGTCTTTACAGCAGAATATGTAGACAGAATCATCTGGGTTCTTTTTAGCGTGGTCACCTACCACGCGGTACCGGACATTCGGGTCTACCCCGTCCCACTCTGAAATGTACAAAGGCTCTTCGCCGCCGCTGTTCAGATCCTTCCAGACAAATTTGTAAAATAATGACCAGTCTTTTTCAGGAAATACAACACACGCGTCTTCCCCGGGCTGAAACTCGCCTGCGTTGTCGGTGGTGTAGAGTATAACAACTCGAGTTGATTTATGAAATTTGTACCCGAATACACGGTTACTGCTCATCATAAATTCACCTTTAGTCCATTCCGAAAGTTCATGGAGAAAGTTTGTCAAACGGACGTGACCGAAAGGTTTTCTCGGTGCCATAGTCAGACTGGCCATCAGACTGTCCGTCGTCCTGCTGCTCACCCCCGCCTCTGGGGATTTAGGGGGCGATAAACAGTCCATGCTCATGTAGCTCATGTTTTCTCTTTCTGATTGATGTAGAACACGCTGACCCATTTATATACGCTGTGGGTGGGAGGGGAATTTCCTGATAACAGCGTCTTCAAAAGACAAAACCTTCTGTCAATAAAATGATTTATTATACAGCCTTCAAAAACAAAAACCTCCTGTCAAAATCATCAAAACCTGCTGTCAAAACATCAAAACCATCAAAACCAACTGTCAAAATCATCAAAAACATCAAAACCATCAAAACCTGCTGTCAAAACATCAAAACCATCAAAACCACCTGTCAAAATCATCAAAACCTACTGTCAAAACATCAAAACCATCAAAACCTGCTGTCAAAACATCAAAACCATCAAAACCACCTGTCAAAATCATCAAAACCTACTGTCAATAACATCAAAACCATCAAAACCACCTGTCAAAACATCAAAACCTACTGTCATGACAACATGATTGATTATACCGGAAGTCCCGCCTTATACAGGAAGTCCCGCCTTATACAGGAAGTCCCGCCTATACAGGAAGTCCCGTCTTATACAGGAAGTCCCGCCTATACAGGAAGTCCCTCCTACACCGGAAGCCCCGCCTTATACCGGAAGTCCCGCCTACACCGGAAGTCCCGCCTTATACCGGAAGTCCCGCCCCTATACCGGAAGTCCCGCCTTATACCGGAAGTCCCGCCCCTATACCGGAAGCCCCGCCCACCTGTCATCAATCATTTTGACAGGTGGTGTAGTATACTTACTACTGATCTAGTACGAAACGAATCTCCTCACACAGTCAGGTGGTGCTCCGGCCATTTAAACAACGCCCACGACTTTTGCAAAGTGTGTCGGACTAATTGTAATATCTGACACGGTGGGAAAAACGACATATCTCAGCATATTATATCACAGCGGTACATTTGTGCATCCGAGGCACAGAAGGGCAGGACTAAACACACACTGTTAATGTTATGTACAATGTTACAATGTAATGTAATGTAATTTGTTCCACAATGTTTAACTGCTGTGCAGTGTTTCTGTTTAATTTGAAAATAAAAAAGTAAAAGTTGGCTATAATACTAATACAAAATAAACATTAGTTAGTCACGTTATTATTATTTTAATTTTTATTAATACTTATTTATTATGTATGTAGGGTGATTGTAGGTAAAGTGGGACACTTTTTGTAAAACGTGTAATTTAGATACCTAGATGTTTTTTCTTTTGTTTATTACTTTTAACTTTAATGTCCAGCTATACTATTTCAATTTGAATATGGTTCATATAAAGTGTTATTTGCATGGTATATACAGGTGCATCTCAATAAATTAGAATGTCATGGAAAAGTGAATTTATTTCAGTAATTCAACTCAAATTGTGAAACTCGTGTATTAAATAAACACAATGCACACAGACTGAAGTAGTTTAAGTCTTTGGTTCTTTTAATTGTGATGATTTTGGCTCACATTTAACAAAAACCCACCAATTCACTCAACAA
>QVTF01025859.1:0-11297 GCA_003573665.1 Oxygymnocypris stewartii
ACAATTCATGTTGTTAAAGATTATCTTAAGTAAACCTAGATCATCTGAATTAAGTAATGATCTAGAAACCCACCTGAAAGCAACCACAATAGTCCTGATGAAAAGAACTCCATACTTCAGTTTGTATACTTTGTCAAACTGTGGAAAAGCAAGTTTTGGGAATGTCATTAAATGTCACATACAAAAATTAAATGCACTGATTATGTTACAATTTCTTGTAGATAAAAATCAGTTGACAAAAATAGTTTCCAAAAGATCACAGTGGCTAAGTAAGATACTCAATTCAACTTGATTAAAAGATGAAAAACAAACAAGCAACGCTGCAAAACAAGCAGAATTCCTTGCACATTCTACTACATCCCAAATAAAGTGTGTGTTGTTTAAAACACAGCTCACCTCATTTTGAACTTTTTCTGCCAGGTTCTTGAATGCCACACTTTGTGTGTTTTGAAGGTCTGGAATAAATACTATTAAAATGACAAACTCTATGGTTACAACTGGTGGAGGGCGTGTTGGAACTGTTGTTGTCGTGGTGGTTTTTGTTGTGGTGGTGGTGGTTTTTGTTGTTGTGGTTGGCGTGGTGGTTTGGCTTTTGTTGTTGGTGTGGTGGTTGTGGCTTTTGTTGTTGTGGTGGTGGTTTTGGCTGTTGTGGTTGGCGTGGTGGTTTTGGCTTTTGTTGTTGTGGTGGTGGTTTTGGCTGTTGTGGTTGGCGTGGTGGTTTTGGCTTTTGTTGTTGTGGTGGTGGTTTTGGCTGTTGTGGTTGGCATGGTGGTTTGGCTTTTGTTGTTGGCGTCGTGGTTTTAGCTTTTGTTGTTGGTGTGGTGGTTGTGGCTTTGTTGTTGGCGTCGTGGTTTTAGCTTTTGTTGTTGGCATGGTGGTTGTGGCTTTTGTTGCTTTCGTGGTGGTTTTAGCTTTGTTGCTGGCATGGTGGGATTGGCTATTGTTGTTGGAGCAGTGGTTGTGGCTTTTGGTGTTGGAGTGGTGGTTGTGGCTTTTGTTGTTGGTGTGGTGGTTGTAGCTTTTGTTGTTGGCATGATGGTTGTGGCTTTTGTGTTGGAGTGGTGGTTGGGGGCTTTTGTTGTTGGAGTGGTGGTTGGGGCTTTTGTTGTTGGAGTGGTGGTTGTGGCTTTTGTTGCTGGCATTGTGGTTTTAGCTTTTGTTGTTGGCGTGATGGTTGTGACTTCTGTTGTTGGTGTGGTGGCTGTGGCTTTTGTTGTTGGTGTTTTTGTTGTCGTTCCTTGATGATTGGTGGTTGGCTTGACTGTAGTGGGCTTGGTGGTGGTTGTGGTATGTTTGGTGGTACTGGAAAGGTCAGCTTTTGGTATGACTTTTGGTGGTGGTTGAATGGAAGATTGTATTATAGGGGTAAAAAATGGGAAAATCAATTGTAAGTAACAAGCACAGAGATACATTTTCACATTACGCAACATCCAAAGTACTGCAACCAGAGCTGTTTTATTCAGTGGCGGCTCGTCTGGGGAGGCAGGGGAGGCCCAACTTCCCCAAAATGTTGAGATTAAAATGGGAGGAGGACGATTTAATGTGAATACAATTCACAATTACTTTCAGTTCATGTCTCAAAATGTGTATTTTTTGGTTTGTAATTTTACAGCTGTAATGCCATAAAATGTTACTGAAGTTGGAAAGTGCCGCTTTTCTATTGCGAATGTGCCGAATCTGCTGATGTAATTACAACCACTAAGTGATAGAGAAGGGGAGGCCAGGGGAGAGCTGAGCTCTCGTGCCTCCGTTGGTAAAAAAAAAAATAGGCCAATTAGCATCGAGTGTTAACTTTCAGTGTTGAGAAAAAAAAACTCGCAGGGGAGGCTAGTCTCGCTTCTGGTATATCAACCAATCATCATTAGGGCTGTCAAATCGGCTGAAAAACTAAATTCGAATTTTGTACTAAAATATGATCAAAATTCAAAATTGAAATTTTATTTAAAAGGCATAATTTCTGTAAGGGGGAAAAAAGCTTTTGGCTTCTCTCCTGAGCGCGCATCAAGCAAAAATATTACCATACAAATGCATGCTTTTTCGAAGCAATAAAACACAAGTCTATATTTGAAAAAAGTGCATGATGTTTAAAATAATGTTTATAAACCATACATAATTAATTACGTCGCTTAAACAATTAGAAACAACAAGCATCATGTAAGTAGGTATAGTTTAATACCGAAAACCAATAACAAAGAGTAGCCTACTTTTTTCATTTAAAAACATGAGATGCCGTGGGATGCAGAAAAAATGCCATAAAGTCTCGAGACAATGTTTTTTAAAAGTTGAGCTTACATAAATTTTATATGGCTTTCTAAACATGCCGCTCCCTTGTGTGAGATGCGAGTGCAACGGTGATATATTTCCCTCTAGAAAATGTGACAATATGCGTTCTGTGTGAATGACTTGGTTCCAGTTTTGAGGTAAACAACATCTTTTTCCGCAACTGGAACAGGTTCAACTTGATAGGCTAAAAAAAACATTAAAATGCAATGACACCTACATTGTCATTGCATCTTGTGTGCCACATATAAGGCTGCTTAGGGTCCATCCTTCACTTTCCGCGTTCCATTCCGTCTCGCGCACAGCCGCGTCCGCACAGCTTTCAAAGTATACACAACAGCGGATGAGCGCGGCCTCGAATGTGGATTTTTATATTAAATTCGACAAATATTCTACATTTTTATTTTTCATTTCAGCCCTAATCATCATAGAGACGTAGATTAAGTGATATTAGTTTGAACGTATCCCGCTGCATTTGATAATGTGCCAATGATAAGTAGCGATATTGAATATTTGGTTGCCAATAGATTACCAAGCTGTCATTCAAACAATATATATACAAATTAAAAATATAGGGAGAACATGTCTGGATATAGGACACAGCAGTCATGGCTTAATTAAATAGCACAACAAGCAGCTCTCTTTTAACACAGAATTTTAAGAAGGGATGGATATTTGCATCAAGTGATAGGCCAGGTAAGTGAAATTATATTCGCTTTGCTGTATGGTGTGTTGTTTTCTTTACGTTTTCGGTCTAAAATGAACCAAAAAGCCTTTTTAACAATAATCGACAGGGTTCCCAGATCAATACAATTAGTTTGCCTCCTCTATTTTTAAAACCCACGAGCCGCCACTGGTTTTATTTTCAACTGACTGGCTTTACCTTCTGCACTGGTGATATTAAAAGTAGTAGTGGGAATTGGTGATAATGCTTATGACATCATTGTCAATCGGCAAAAATACTGTCTTTCTTGAATTCCAAATTCATATATGTGATGACTGATCCAGGACTACAAGAATGAAAGAGAAGAGGCTTTGTTAAAGATGTGTCTTCATCAAGGTAAGTTAAGGTATGGCTTAGGACGAAGAAAAAGGCACTATATAAATATTTGTTACCCACCTGAACCTAATCACTATCAGTTTGAAGAAGAATTTGAATGCTTTTTTTAAAGATTGGCTCAAACTGTAGAAAAATTACAAAGATAAGACAATTTTTAGGACAAATGCAAAAACTCAAACTGGGAAGTTAGGATGGTGATTGATTTGCAGTAGCTTTACATATTACATCCAAATTCTAGTATACATTAAATTTTGTTCTGTACTTTGCTATTTCAGCTGTTCAAAACTACATCCTCCACTATAAAGTATACAAATGTTTGTCACATACCTCATTTTTGACTCTTTTTTCTCGTTCTTTATAGATAAATGAATTTCTGTCAGACAGTAAAATATCAAATGTTTCTGAGCTGGAAAATATGACTTCCACTGTAGTTGTGAGTGGTGCTATTGTTTCAAGTAAAGGTGTGGTTGTAGTTAAGATGGCAAGATGAGTTAGGCTTGTAGTATAGGTAGTAGTTGTAGATATAGGATGGGTTGCAGTTGTTTTGGTTGAGATGTAGGTGCAGGTATAGTTGATGTTGTATGCTGGGTTGAAGTCATTGTAGTTGTGGTAGTGGTTAATATTTTAGGATGGATAGTAGTAGCTCTAGATGGGGATGTAGCTATAGGCTGTGCTGTAGTTTGTAAAGCATGGGAGGTGGGCCAACAGTTGGAGCAGGGGATACAGGTGAGGTTGAAGGCTGGATTTCATTTGTTGCATGTTGGATTGCAGCAGATGTAAGCTGGGTCGTACCGATTGAAAGTTGTTGTGTGTTAGTTGGTTTATAGAAATTGGTTTGGTATGTAGTTGTTGGGATGTCACAGCTGTAGACTGAGTTGTAATTGTGGTGGGTGTTACTGTAAGAGTTGTAGGCAGGGTTGTAGTTGTAGATTTGCTTGCCAGATACAGATGTTGCTTGACTGCACTGGTAGGTTGTGGTAAATTGGTTGTCAGTTGCATTGTTGTTGTTCGGCTGAGATGTTGTAGTCCTCAGTTGTTGCTGGTATGTAATCTGCTGGGTTGTAAATTGTTGCTTGTTTAACAGTTGTAGCTTTGCAGGGTTTGAGGGTGATATTGACTGGGCTTATAGTTGATATAGTTTGGGATGTAGTTGTGGTCTGTACTCCGTTGGTACCATGAACATTTGTGGTAAATGTTGGCAGAGTTGTAATTGTTGAACTGGATTGCAGCTGTGTTTTTACTCTGAACTTTGGGTTAATTCTGAGTTTGGTTGAGATGTAGCTGTAGTTATATGTGGAATTGCAGTTTGTTTAGTTGAGAAGTAATTAAAGGCTTGGTAGTAGTGGAGAATGTAGGTAGGGTTGTTGCTATTTCAAGTTGTGTTGTAGTAACTGTGGATTGCGCATTAGTTGTAGGTTGGATTTCACTTGTGTAAGCTTGTGAAGTAACAGTCTGGGCTGTACGTGTAGGTGGGGCAGTTGTTTGAGAATGTAAGTTGGGGTTGTAGCTGTTGCAAGTTGTGGTGTAGTAATTGAGGATTGGGCATTTGTTACCAGTTGGATTTCAGGTTGTGTAGGCTGTGAAGTATTTACGGTCTGGGCAGTTGTTGAGAACAAAGGCTGGCTTGTTTTTGTTGCAGGCTGTGATGTAGCAATTGTGGATTGGGCATTAGTTGCAGGTTGGATTTCAGTTTGTGCAGATTGTGAAGTAACAGTCTGGGAATGTATGTGTAGGTGGGGCAGTTGTTGAGATTGTTGGTTGGGTTGTAGCTGTTGAAAGTTGTGGTGTAGTAATTGTGGATTGGGCATTTGTTACCGGTTGGATTTCAGGTTGTGTAGGCTGTGAGGTATTTACGGTCTGGGCAGTTGTTGAGAATGAAGGCTGGCTTGTTTTTTTTTGCAGGCTGTGATGTAGCAATTGTGGATTGGGCATTAGTTGCAGGTTGGATTTCAGTTTGTGTAGATTGTGAAATAACAGTCTGGGCTGTATGTGTAGGCGGGGGGGCAGTTTGTTGAGATTGTTGGTTGGGTTGTAGCTGTTGCAAGTTGTGGTGTAGTAATTGTGGATTGGGCATTTGTTACTGGTTGGATTTCAGGTTGTTGTAGGCTGTGGAGTATTTACGGTCTGGGCAGTTGTTGAGAATGAAAGCTGACCTTGTTATAGTAGCAGGCTGTGATGTAGTCATTGTTGATTGGGCTTTAGTGATAGATGGGATTTCGGTTTGTGTAGATTGTGAAGTAATGGTTTGGGATGTAGGCTGGGCAGTTGTTGAGAATGTAGGCTGAGTTGTAGCTGTTGCAAGTTGTGATGCAGTCATTGTGGATTGGGAGTTAGTTGTAGATTGGATTTCAGTTTGTGCAGATTGTGAAATAACTGTCTGGGATGTATGTGTAGGCGGGGCAGTTGTTGAGATTGTTGGTAAGGTTGTAGCTGTTGCAAGTTGTGGTGTAGTAATTGTAGATTGGGCATTAGTTGTTGGTTGGATTTCAGTTTGTGTAGATTGCGAATTAACAGTCTGGGCTGTACGTGTAGGTGGGGCAGTTGTTGAGATTGTAAGTTGGGTTGTAGCTGTTGCAAGTTGTGGTGTAGTAATTGTGGATTGGGCATTTGTTACCGGTTGGATTTCAGGTTGTGTAGGCTGTGAAGTATTTACGGTCTGGTCAGTTGTTGAGAATGAAAGCTGACCTGTTATAGTAGCAGGCTGTGATGTAGTCATTGTTGATTGGGCTTTAGTGATAGATGGGATTTCGGTTTGTGTAGATTGTGAAGTAATGGTTTGGGATGTAGGCTGGGCAGTTGTTGAGAATGTAGGCTGAGTTGTAGCTGTTGCAAGTTGTGATGCAGTCATTGTGGATTGGGAGTTAGTTGTAGATTGGATTTCAGTTTGTATAGATTGTGAAGTAGTGGCCTGGGCTGTAAGTGTATGCTGGGAAGTTTTTGAGAAAGTAGGTTGGGCTGTACCTGTTTCAAGCTGCGATGTACTCATTGTTGATTGAGCATTTGATATAGACTGGATTGTCGGCTGTGAAGTGATTACAGGCTGGATTATAGTTGTAGGCTGAGTTGGAGCTGTTGCAAATTGTGATGTAGTCATTGTAGACTGAGCCTTAGTAATACCCATAGTTGTCAATTCAGTCTCTGTAGTTGAATCTTGGTCAGATGTGACATGTTTAGATATTCCTAATGTGGTTTTGTGTGGATTCTAGTGCTCCTTTTAGTGGTTGGTACATCAGTGAAGACTAAAGTTTCTTTAATGGTGATTCTAGCTGTAATTCCTGAGGTTGGACTGACGGTGAGAGTTGTAGTTGATTGGTCGGTAACTCCTACAGTTGACAGTTTAATTTCCTCTGTTGAAACTTCTTCTGTTAAATCTGTTATAAATGGTGTTGATTTGTTTGTGACACTTTTAGATATGTCTGATGTGAATGTTGTTGTGGATTCCAATGACTTTTTAGTAGTTGGTACATCAGTGAAGTCTACAGTTGTTTCTTCCACGGTTGTGTCAGTGATAAATCTTGTGGTTGATTGTGGTTTAAGGTTGTAGTTGATTGTTTGGTAACTCTACTGTGGCAGATGAGTTTTCTTGCTGAAACTTCTTTGTGTAAATCTGTTATAAATGGTGTTGATTTGTTGTGCACTCTTCGAAATGTCTGGTGTGAATGTTGCTGTGGATTCTAATGATTTTTCAGTAGTTTGTACATCAGTGAAGTCTATTGTTGCTTTTTCTAAGGTGGATCCAGCTATAGTTCTTATTGATGATTGTGCTGTAGTTGGTTCATCAGTAACTCCTGTAGTTGATGGTTCAGTTTCCTCAGTTGAAACTTCTTCTGATGAATCATCTGTAAATGCCGTTGGTTTGTTTGTGGCACTTGTAGATATTTCTGATGTGAATGATGTTGTCAATTCTTCATTAGTAGTAGAGTCAGGGAAGTCTACAGTTGTTTCATCTAAGCTGGATACAGCTGTAATTCCCGTGGTTGGTTGTGTTGTAGTTGGTTCATCAGTAACTCCTGTAGTTGATGGTTCAGTTTCCTCGGTTGAATCTTCTTCTGATGAATCGTCTGTAAATGCCGTTGGTTTGTTTGTGGCACTTGTAGATATTTCTGATGTGAATGATGTTGTCAATTCTTCATCAGTAGTAGAGTCAGTGAAGTCTACAGTTGTTTCGTCTAAGCTGGATACAGCTGTAATTCCTGTGGTTGGTTGTGTTGTAGTTGGTTCATCAGTAACTCCTGTAGTTGATGGTTCAGTTTCCTTGGTTGAATCTTCTTCTGATGAATCATCTGTAAATGCCGTTGGTTTGTTTGTGACACTTGTAGATATTTCTGATGTGAATGGTGTTGTCAATTCTTCACCAGTAGTAGAGTCAGTGACATTTACTGTTGTTTCGTCTAAGGTGGATACAGCTGTAATTCCCGTGGTTGGTTGTGTTGTAGTTGGTTCATCAGTAACTCCTGTAGTTGATGGTTCAGTTTCCTCGGTTGAATCTTCTTCTGATGAATCGTCTGTAAATGCCGTTGGTTTGTTTGTGGCACTTGTAGATATTTCTGATGTGAATGATGTTGTCAATTCTTCATCAGTAGTAGAGTCAGTGAAGTCTACAGTTGTTTCGTCTAAGCTGGATACAGCTGTAATTCCTGTGGTTGGTTGTGTTGTAGTTGGTTCATCAGTAACTCCTGTAGTTGATGGTTCAGTTTCCTCGGTTGAATCTTCTTCTGATGAATCGTCTGTAAATGCCGTTGGTTTGTTTGTGGCACTTGTAGATATTTCTGATGTGAATGGTGTTGTCAATTCTTCATCAGTGACATTTACTGTTGTTTCATCTAAGGTGGATACAGCTATAGTTCTGTGATGATTGTGTTGTAGTTGGTTCATCAGTAACTCCTGTAGTTGATGGTTCAGTTTCCTGGTTGAATCTTCTTCTGATGAATCGTCTCTGTAAATGCCGTTGGTTTGTTTGTGACACTTGTAGATATTTCTGATGTGAATGTGTTGTCAATTCTTCATCAGTAGTAGAGTCAGTGAAGTTACAGTTGTTTCATCTAAGTGGATACAGCTGTAATTCCTGTGGTTGGTTGTGTTGTATTGGTTCATCAGTAACTCCTGTAGTTGATGGTTCAGTTTCCTCGGTTGAATCTTCTTCTGATGAATCGTCTGTAAATGCCGTTGGTTTGTTTGTGACACTTGTAGATATTTCTGATGTGAATGGCGTTGTCAATTCTTCATCAGTGACATTTACTGTGGTTTCATCTAAGGTGATACAGCTATAATTATTGTTGATGATGGTGGCTGTAGTTGGTTCATCAGTAACTCCTGTAGTTGATGGTTCTGTTTCCTCGGTTGAATCTTCTTCTGATGAATCGTCTGTAAATGCCGTTGGTTTGTTGTGGCACTTGTAGATATTCTGATGTGAATGATGTTGTCAATTCTTCATAGTAGTAGGTCAGTGAAGTCTACAGTTGGTTTCATCTAAGCTGGATACACGCTGTAATTCCCGTGGTTGGTTGTGTTGTAGTTGGTTCATCAGTCACTCCTGTAGTTGATGGTTCAGTTTCCTCGGATTGAATCTTCTTGCTGATGAATCGTCTGTACATGCCGTTGGTTGTTTGTAGGCACTTGTAGATATTTCTGATGTGAATGATGTTGTCAATTCTTCATCAGTAGTAGAGTCAGTGAAGTCTACAGTTGTTTCATCTAAGCTGGATACAGCTGTAATTCCGTGGTTGGTTGTGTGTTGTAGTTGGTTCATCAGTCACTCCTGTAGTTGATGGTTCAGTTTCCTCGGTTGAATCTTCTTCTGATGAATCGTCTGTAAATGCCGTTGGTTTGTTTGTGGCACTTGTAGATATTTCTGATGTGAATGATGTTGTCAATTCTTCATAGTAGTAGAGTCAGTGAAGTCTACAGTTGTTTCATCTAAGCTGGATACAGCTGTAATTCCCGTGGTTGGTTGTGTTGTAGTTGGTTCATCAGTCACTCCTGTAGTTGATGGTTCAGTTTCCTCGGTTGAATCTTCTTCTGATGAATCGTCTGTAAATGCCGTTGGTTTGTTTGTGGCACTTGTAGATATTTCTGATGTGAATGATGTTGTCAATTCTTCATCAGTAGTAGAGTCAGGAAGTCTACAGTTGTTTCGTCTAAGCTGGATACAGCTGTAATTCCGTGGTTGGTTGTGTTGTAGTTGGTTCATCAGTAACTCCTGTAGTTGATGGTTCAGTTTCCTCGGTTGAATCTTCTTCTGATGAATCGTCTGTAAATGCCGTTGGTTTGTTTGTGGCACTTGTAGATATTTCTGATGTGAATGATGTTGTCAATTCTTCATCAGTAGTAGAGTCAGTGAAGTCTACAGTTGTTTCGTCTAAGCTGGATACAGCTGTAATTCCTGTGGTTGGTTGTGTTGTAGTTGGTTCATCAGTAACTCCTGTAGTTGATGGTTCAGTTTCCTCGGTTGAATCTTCTTCTGATGAATCATCTGTAAATGCCGTTGGTTTGTTTGTGGCACTTGTAGATATTTCTGATGTGAATGATGTTGTCAATTCTTCATCAGTAGTAGAGTCAGGAAGTCTACAGTTGTTTCGTCTAAGCTGGATACAGCTGTAATTCCCGTGGTTGGTTGTGTTATAGTTGACTGATCAGTAAATCCTACAGTTGTTAGTTCAGTTTCCTCGGTTGAATCTTCCTCTGATGAATCATTTGTAGGTACTTCTGATGTGAAAGCTGTTGTCAATTCCTGTGGTTCATCAGTAGTATTGTCAGTGAAATCTACCGTTATTTCTTTTAAGGTGGATCCAGCTGTAATTCCTGTGGCTGGTTGTGTCGTTGAGACTGTGTTTGGTTGATCAGTAAATCCTATAGTTGACGGTTCAATCTCCTCTGTTGAATTGTCTTCTGATGAATCAGTTGTAAAGACTGTTGTTGATTCAACTGTAACAATTGTGTCTGATTCATCTGTAAAATCTGTTGGTAATTCATCAGTAAATGCTGTAGTTTCTCCTGTAAATTTTGGTGTGTTGATTGAATGATCTGTAGTATCATTGGTACGGTTATCCAGCAAAGATGTTGACAATTCTTCCATTGTTGTCAAATCTGTCATGTCACCGTTGGTTGATTCATCTGTGAACAATGTAATTTATTTTTAAGGAACTTCCTTTCTGCGAAGTTGTTGTGCAACATGATGAAGTGAACTCACCTGTTAAACCGGTTACAGATTCCACAGTGCTGTTTGTAATCGATTCCATGGATAATCTGTGGTTAATCCTTCAGTTGTGTCTGCTGTAGAATCACTTGTTGTCACATTAATAACTACATCTGTTGAAATGTCATCTGTTGAATCTGTGGCTATTGTAACATCAGTCATTGTTGTTGACTGAACTCTGATTGCAGTATGTGCTGTTAAAGAAATGATCACACATGATTAGATCAAGTGCACAGAAGTGAATGAGGGAAATAGAGGGATGGCATTCTCAATATAAAAAAGACACAAACTAACCAGTTAAGATGAAAACGGTGGTCATCAGTACTGTTCTCCACATCTTGATAGCTGTAAGAATTGATCACATTTGAATATAACTTAGGATGAGAAATAAATTATAAAAAGCTTGACACACTCAGTTCAGGTCATGGACCATTAGATTAATGAGCTGATGAGTTGAATGATTGAATGTATGTTACAGCAGAAAAATATCCTGCAAAAAAGTGTGGTGCTTGAGTTTGATTTATTTATTATGCAGTAAAGGTTTGCTAAGATGCCAGTGAATCCGACGGGTTTCATTTTGGGATCGGGTTAGATTTTAATGGTTAACTTTGGGTTTGAACTGGGTTAAGGATTCTAAATAATGAACAAATATTGTTTTAAATACTATTTTACATTTTGTGCAGTCAATTGTTTTTTTTCCTAAAATTTGTTCCCGTTTGGTCGGAGGCGGAGTTTGGGTTTCAACTTAAAGGGATAGTTCAC
>QVTF01025860.1:0-41337 GCA_003573665.1 Oxygymnocypris stewartii
CGTCCTACAGGTTTGAAATGCCACGAGGGTGAGTAAATGATGCCAGAATTTTCATTTCGGGGTGAACTGTCCCTTTAAGCGTGACAGTCCGCCTCATCAGTCAGGATGGTTCCTTCATTCATTCCATCAAACACATTCTGTTCAGCACATCACATTTTTCCCCCAGTCTTTGTAGGCGTCAGCCATTTTTAAAGCACAAGGCAGTCACATGGGGAATTCTAGATTAAACAAAAAAATACATATTTCTATCTGTCATTAATTACAACTGGGTATTAATAACACTGCAAATATTAATCTTCGAAGTAAACACTAAGCGGCTTCTTAAAGAAAATTGCAAAATAAATCAGATTATCCTATAGGAATATCCTTACAAAGGTTCTGAAGGGTAATGAGAAAGCCAGCCATGCTTTTTTTTTCATAAGTATGTGTAATAGGTAGGCTGCACAAAGCAATTCATAAGGTATTTGGCCTGGGCGCATACATATTTCAGCTTCAATTTCATTTTTTCATAAATCGCACAGCCACAAGGTAGATTCAATTAGGTTTTTCTGATTGGGTCACTGGCATTCTGTCAGGTCATTCAAAGGTTAAGGAATTCAGCGCTACAAACATGATTAGGCCACTGCGGCATCTGATCAGGCTTTCTGTTTATTCATGCAGACCCACTGGGTTTTTCCAGTCTGACAGTAATGACGGCGGGAAGCTTTGCTGCAGGTAACGGCTGGGGTATTTTACCATCCTAAATTGCTTATTACCACACATTTACGTTTAAACACTTCGGGGGAGAAAAACAGGGAGTCACCACAGGACTGACATCACTGCGCTTCAATGCTGAAAGCGGAAGTACATATTAAATCATTTTTATGTACTGAAGGTATGGGCCAACATAATGTCATTTTCCCTCACTACGGGACTCTAAGGGAGAGAGAGAGGGGAGAAAGAGAGAGAATGAAAGCAAAAAAGAAATAATTACACACATAATTCGATCTGTCTGGACTTCTGTGTCCATCTGCTCCCTGTCTATGGTCGTCTCCATTTATATATCATATTATAAATTCACATTTTATTGTGGAAAACATTTCTGTATAATTATCAGATGCACGGGATATTCCAGAAGAAGAACATGAAGTGCAGCATATTTGAAGTCCAGTTATATGAATGCTTGGTTTCTCTATAGTGCAGTATGTTGGGTTCAAACATGCGATTAAACAACCTGAATATTTTGTATTTAATCTGTCTAAAATTGTTGTTTATAATTTTTTTATTTTATTATTAAATACACAATTTAAAAATATATAAAATGCATTAGGGTTAGAGTTATATAAGTAAGTAAGTAAGCTATATGTATACACACATTAGTAGTAGCAGTATAAACAAAACTATAATAATTTCTAATAATAATTATATAAATTACAATAGTATAATGTAGATATTATTTTCTATTCATACTACTCCTTATAACAGTATTACACAAATTCAATGAAGGTGAATAGTAGTTGTTATTGAAGTGTGCATGAAGCGTACATATCCACATATCAGCCTGTATTTACACGCTGATACCTCTCATCAAGTCATCTTCCTTTCATATCATACAAATGCACAGCTCTCTCTCTCTCCCTCTCTCTCTCTCTCTCTGTGTCTTCCTGATACCTCTGCTGGTTCCCAGATGCTGTGTGTCTGCTCCGTCTACCTCAAACGAACATACACACACAAAACACTCCAACAACAAGGGATAGCAGAGATTGTGAATAATGTATGAAGCATTTTATATTGGGATTGATGGTTGTCAATCACGTCTGACTAAATCAAGACGGCGCAGATCATTTCCAGTGCTGCTATTGGATATTCGAGTTGAAAGCACTTTTCCAGAACCACACATAACCAGTCAATCTAAGCATCGGCGCAGGGAAGAGATCCCTCGTTGTGCCTTAATTAACATTGGGAAGACCAAAGTCTCACCCAGACCTCGCTTATTCAACCTATGCATTCAATATCTGTATTTACATGCCAGCATTACTGAGCAAACAAGCTCATTTAAAAGTTCATATGCTAATGTGTGACATTTAAAGCAAACTTTGCACGAGAAAAGGACATACAACAATAGGCTTTGATTCTTTTCCGTGATGTGAACTTATGCCGTTTCCATATTTATGACTTTAAAACTGTGACACCTTTGGAGGAAAAGCTTGCAGAGGTATTTCCTCAGCCATTCTTCAGCATAAAAAAAAATTGAATTGTTATATAAAAACTACAAAAAGTAAGGATTAAATCTACAATGCATCTAGAATTAAGCAAAATCAGTTCAAGACATCTAAAGACACTTGCAACTTTATTTAAATTGCATAGATTTTTTATGTGACTTGACTTTTAAAAATAGCTTTTCTTTAGTTAACTATTTTATGTAATACGCTTGTGAATAAGAAAAAATCTATGTTCCAAACATTTAACACCTATTAGTTTTTAAACATAAATTATTAGCATCACGTCTTAAAACAACAAATTAAAACGACTTTAAAGTTTATTTGGACCACAAAACCAGTCATAAGTAGCACGGGTATATTTGTAGCAATAGCCAACAATACATGGGTCAAAATTATAGATTTTTCTTTTATGCCAAAAATTATTAGGACATTAATGTTCATGTTCCATGAAGATGTTTTGTAAATTTCCTACTGTAAATAGATCAAAACGTAATTTTTGATTAGTAATATGCATTGCTAAGAACTTAATTTGGACAAATGTAAAGGCGATTTTCTCAATATTTTGATTCCAGATTTTCAAATATTTGTATCTCAGCCAAGTATTGTCCTATGTTAACAAACAAAATGGAAAGCATATTTATTCAGCTTTCAGATTAAAATTGACCCTTGCGACTGGTTTCGTGGTCCAGGGTCACATTTAATAAAATAAATTAAAATAACACCCAAAAATTATTTTCTCATAATTTTCTCATCCCATTGTCGTTTCAAACCTCTATTTGACTTCATTTCTTCTGCATAACACACAAATATGAACTCTTATTTCAGATATATTGTAATTAAGAGGTGTTTCATTCAAGTCGGCATGAAATGAAAATTCACTCGGAATCTTAAATGATCTTATTTCTAACAATTTATTCAGAAATATGTTTATTTATTTATTTCTTCATTCATTTGCAGTTTACACCCCTTCTGAAAGCTCATATTCATCTATCTCCACTTTAAAGTGAAATCCCAATCAACAACCAATGCTTAGAAACTAGTAGTCCTACATTCGCCACATCCCCCCCCCCCCCCCCCGATATGCTACACTCTGATGTACAACACAATATGGAAGAAAAGACCTGCCACTACTTCCATTTCATCACAACTTTAGGTTGTAAAAAAAAGTTTTATTTCCAACAGTACACTGAATGCATGCTTACCACCAAGAACAATTAAAACTGTGAGTGCGTTTCGAGTAGCAGGTTTTAGGCACACAGCAGGGGTTTGTTCTGCTCTAGCAGATGCTGTAGGTGTTCTATTTGGGAGGTCAATCTCACATCTCCTTGTCTCTCGTTTCCTCATTGATCTAAACCATCAGATACTTCAGCTCCTACACTCAGGCAACCAATACAAAAGCGATGATAAAATACACCATTAAAATGCAAGACTCCAATATTCACAGATACATTTAATCAAAACAATCCCTAATATATTTCACAGTCTGTGCACAAACAGCACTCTTAAATCTCCAACTGGCTTTTCATACTTCACAGAGCACGGCAGAGAAACGGCAGGAAAGAAAAAACTCCTGTTGCGTCTTAGACTGCGCTTCATTTTCCGAAGGCTGTGAGATTTGATGTGAAGGATAAACCACAATGTCAAGCAATTGCGCCTTGCTTAAAGACCTTCATGATCGATCGGCCAGACGGCAGATGAACGGGGGCCCATTTCAGCAGTTTGCTGTACAAACCGCTCGTTCATTAAAAGATGCTCTTCCTTATTGATTTTGGCTTAAGTAATGAGGAAGCTTATCCAAAAATCTTTAGCATTTGGTCTCAAGTTAAGGAAATCAATGGCACCATTCCCATATGAACAGCATATTTGAAGTCTATGTGCAACAGACAAGGCAAATCCAAATTGGATAAATCAATAGGCTTTGTCGATTTAACGTAAAACTGACCTATAGCTTTTTAGCACTTAAAGTGAGCTGTACATATATGAAGATTAATCACTTCTGATGCATTTATTTAAATTAAGATGGCTTCGAAAGTCCAGACGCCAAACATTCAAGACAAAGATTTACAATTAAAACAACAAATTTGTGCTACTTTTCATACAAGTCAAAAGTTCTTAAAACAAGTCAGGTGTTCAAGGTGAAAGCAGACTCGGGGAAATCTAATCCTTATATAAAGCTCATACTGGCATTAGCATTAAAGTGTGAATCTTGCTAAAGCTGGAGGAGGAGAACTGTGTAGGAATGTGTAGGTATAAGCTCAAAGTGTGAGGAGCTGTGTATTAAACTCCAGTCACCTTTTGAGTTCTTCTCAGCACGGAGAGTTCTTTTAAAGTTCAATCAATGGATCTAAGCTAATCTCTGCCGCTGAATAGCGTACAGTTTTAAGCAAAGGTCCAGAGCAGAAAGTTGACAATAAGTTTGCCACGTCTTTCAAATAGGTAGAACTCATTAAAAACCTTTACTATGAAGCAAAATATCAGCACGGGGCCATATAAAGCAAACAATCTATGGTAGATATTGTTGTGCGGTCCTCAGACATTTCCTGTAAATAATGAAAACCTTATTTGTTGTGTTAATATTGCTGTATGTATTGCAAAATATCCCACCTGACATATAACACAGCTCTCAAATCCACAGATATTGCAGGCAGGAGATTTCCTTTCACATGTTTCACATATAAAAAAAACAACAGTGGTGAGGGGAGGAGAAAGCGAGAGAGGAGGCAGAAAGAGACTGATGGAGAGCGAGGGCAGAAATGACATCCAAATATAGCAGCAGCAGCAGCAGGAGCAGAGATGCCTGCTGGGGATTCCGTCTCTGATGCCACCGAGCCAAAGGTGAGGTGTATGTTAGTAAAGCTAAGCTGCAGACAACATTTCCCAGAGGTAATTGTTCCGCTCATTAATATTCATTTGAACCTGATTTCCTTTACATCGGTGACATGTTTTGGCTTTGATGTGCATGCCTCAGTGCCACTTTTTCCCCGTGCTCAAATATGCAAAAAACGTTCTCACACGTCTTTAAAAAACAGCACAGGATTTGCTCCGTTTGTCTGCACCTTCGTGCTTCTCTTCCCACCCATTTTGTTGTCTGGTCAGGCAGTGTTTTCCCTTTAGCAGGGATGGTTTAATCATGCGTAAAAAATTACAGGCTCCTCTGTTGTCCACGCATGACATTTCAATTGTGTAGCCAATAAAAGTACTACATGAAGAGGGCTAAGATGATGGACTAACCGCAAAGACTGGAGATCCAGGTTAAGCACAAAAAATATCAACATTCATTTTGTTTAATGTTCTGACAGGCACACAAAATGTAAAAGAATAGAATCTTTTAAATTATTATTTCATCATAATGGATTATAATATATATATATATATATATATATATATACTATATATGGTAGTATTACATCAAAAAGCAATTTAAACAACATTTAAATAATAAAATTATAAAGTACGTATATATACACACACACACACACATATATATATATATATATATATATACTATATGATATACTATATGATACAATTATATGAAAAATGACAAATTTTACTCAATAAATATGCATGTAAATGTGTGTGTGTGTGTGTGTGTGCGCGTGCACGTGCGCACACGTGTATCTATATCTAATACCTATATCTATATATCAATTGAAAATAATGTACATTTTATAATGTCTTCGTACATTTTATAGCACACTTAATGTCATAAATTCACTTATTGGATTATTATTATTATTATATTTTAAATATTTTAAATATGTCGTATTCACTTTGTCACACAATATTTGAAATGTACTCTTTTGAATTTGAAAAAAAAAATATATATATATATATATATATATCAGCTATTTCTAACCATCCTGACTATCAAAATATCATTCATGTTGAGAACTGAAAACCCACAAGTTCAAAAACCTAAACTACTTAGGTACTCAGAAATTAGTCATTCGATTTCAGTAAAAAGTTTTGATATGCCGTATGAATAAATGCTTTTCTGGTTTACATTTTTCTGGGTTTGGAGATGTGGTTATAAAATATTCAGGACAGATATGCAGCAACAGATACCAGCTGTCATGTGAATGGCGAATGTTATGACAAGAGTATTAAAACATTTATGTGCAGAGTATAATGTATAAAAGACTCATTAGGTCCAAGGGACTAGGCCATCTTTTTCTGTTATGTACGGTAACAAAGCTAACAGAGAAACCTAACATCAGGAACATACAGTACAAGCCAGAAAAACACAACAAAACGATAGATATTCATCTCTATCGCCTATTCAAAATGTGAAAGTTATCTCTATCTGAAGCTGCAAATGTCACAGTTATTGTGACAAATTGTTCTGCATCATTCTTAAATAGGCTGTTCATGTGTCTAATTAGTTGTTTTTTCAGCACATAAGCTGCAAAGTAAATGATAACCATGTCTTTTGTTTCTTCAGTTGCCAAACATTTACTAAACTAGTGCTATAATGACAATAAATCATTTTTTTCCAATTACAACAGCATCCTTTTGAATCCATTAAGTCCTAAATCTGGCCAAAAGACAACATTAAGTCATGAAACGATTGACTTTATGAGCAACTTTTTGCTTATTAGCACACATGTCAGAGACTTTGCATCTCAGAAAGCTGGTGTCAAGCACTCTGAAAGCATTCAAATGTAACCCGCATGTTTTCAGAAGCAGCTTAAAATAAATCAAAGTCCGACCTGTATAATCCGATCAAAGGAAGACATTAGACTCGTTAGGAGAGTAAATCATTTAGACTAATGTACATCTCCTGAATGCTACTTCATCTTCCACCGAGATATGACGATATTTAAAGTGAATCTATTATCTCCCCTTTACCTTCGCTTCCCCCAAAACCGTCGCCCACCACACCAAGCGGACACCACTATTTGCAATTCTGATGGGATGGATTGTAATTAGAGGCCAGATCATTTTACACAATCAGACAAGGGCACAGGACTGGTGAATCAGCAAATCTGATAAATTATCTTTTCATGGCAATGTACTCCCATTAGGGTTGTGTGTTGGTGTGCTTTTTATAGTCTGATGCAAAGACCCCAGCTCAATTCAAAGCACACTTTCCCATTAGCGTGCGTAATGGACACTTCTTATGCAAAGTGGCCGTGAGTGAGGATGCGGTGGCAGAAATGGGATTAAATCTTGCTAACTCCTCAAGATTTAACGGAGGAAGCGCAGCGGGATAAGCGGCATAACTCTCGCTCCATCTCTCTGTCTCTCTCTCTCTCCATCCAAGAGAACAACAGGGTTTTGAGAGCCGTCACCTAATCACTCTGTGTCTTAAAGGCCCTCTGGGAACATGCTTACCTCAACTAATATGCTCTAATGACTTTGAACTAACTTTCATTTCTGCTGCTTTGCATTTTACTGTCCTGAGGATTTTCCAGGGAGGATTATCATGATGGAGAGAAAGACAGCAGAGCAGCCACAGGTTTTCAGATGCGGGAGACTTATTTGTTTTAATAGAGAATTGTCATATCAGATCAGATATGCGGATATTTCATAGAAAATTGGAAAAACATGCTAGACAAACACTGAAATTTCCATAAAAGACAAAACACATGAACAGAAGAATTTCACTCATACCACAAGTCTGCTGTGCCATCTCTGATCGCTCAGTCACTCATGTAGCCTGTGGCCAAAATACAAGACAATCGGGTACATCAGGGCTATGGGCCACATGGGACAACAGGCACTTTTGATTTTTTTTCTCTCTTTCTTGATTTGTTCTTTCACATAAAACACCAACACCTTCACTAAACATGTATCTACTATGCACTGGACAATTGTCCTTATCAACCAGATCATCGTGTGCGATGACAAAAGATTGAATCTGAGGTCATTTTTTATTTTATTTTTTAATCTTGCATATTTTTAAAGTTAATAAAAATACTTATTATTAAAAAAAATTATTTTTTTCAGGGAGATTAATTTATTTTCAGTATCCGAAAAAAAGAAAAATATTGTTATGCCAAAGGAGGACGAATTAGAATACCTTTACTGCAGTTGTTTACCAGAAATAAAAGAGAACAGATTATACTAAAGAAAAAAGGCGCACACTGACTGCCCCAGTCACAATGGATATTAATTTATAAAATATGCCTTCACTAACATAGCCTTAAGACTAGCAGTTAAATGAAAGGAAAAAACTAAAAGTGATTAGATAAAGCAAAAATAGTTCTTATTTTGTATTAATATACTCTTACATGTTGCTCATAAAATACATTGCGGATAAAATATTTGCATACTGTATATGCCTGTTTCCCTTATATTTACCCAAAACTAGGGGTACAAAAAACTGCTCTGCCTGGCTTTATATTTACTTAATTTTTAATGACAACAAACTTTTGTTTTAGCATGTCTTTTTTATTTATCATTTTTGTTATCTAAATTAATGATCCCACTTTAATTTAAGGTCCAATTGTCACTATTAACAAACCATTAACTGTGACTTTTGCCTCAATAACTGCTAATTTGCTGCTTATTAACAGTTAGTAAGGTAGTTGTTAAGTTTAGGGATGTAGAATATGATCATGCAGAATGCGTGCTTTATAGGCACTAATAAACAGCCAATATGTTATCAATAGTCATACTAATAAACAACTAGTTAATAGTGATAACTGGTCCCTATACTAAAGCTTTACCAAATTACCAAATTAAGAAAAATGTTAAAGTGAATGTTTCTACAAAAAAATATGTATTAGATATTACAAATAAAATAAAAAAATGATTTAGTTCCTTGGACTTCTATATCAAAAATCAACAAAAAGTCAAATGAAAAACTGCACAAGTAAAAACCAAAACCAATTTCCAAATGTGTTTAATTGGGAAACCTCAAAGCTGTAAACGCAGTAAACATGTCATGTGTTTTGTCATCTGCACTCTGTGTCACAGCAAATTAAACATTTGGCACGAGTCACGATGAGTTCCTGTTAAGCATAAATCTATATCTGAGTTTCCCTCAGCACCACTGTCTCTTTATTAAGCCTGTGGTTCTCACACCACATTTCATGCATCATGCCAGGAATGTATAGAGGACTGTGATGCGTTGACCACAGCGGGAAGCCAGCCTACATCCTATACGAACACGGAACTGGCTTTCTCCACCTCTGTAAGCAACAAAGCCATCTTGTCTCAATCCCAAATTCATAATAAATGTCAAAAGCGGTTAGCTTCAAAAAACATCTCCACATTTTGCTGTGGAGCTCTCTGACCACTGGGAACACTGTCTCTTTCATATACTCCGATGCAATAACAATCACTCGGCAAAACTAAAGGAAATAAATCGCACAATTAGAGGCCATTTACCCTTAATCTTTACATAAACACAGGCCACTTCAACCATATTAAATCACCTCATCCACGAACCGCAGACCGTTCATGCTCACCATATTCACCTTACTCAACAGTTCTAGGACGTTGTTAAAACAGTAACGGCTGCAAGAAAAACACAAAAAGAGTAAACGTCCATGCCTAAATGTGAACTAAAAACGAAAAGCCGGAGACAGGCCGCTTAAAGCTACGACAAGCGCAAAAGCTGGGCTAGTTTGCTTGAAAGAGCAAAAATAGAACTCTAAGCCGGCTGCTAGTTAATAGAATAAATATGGTTATGGTGCCACAGTGTAATCTGGAAGCAGAGGGGCCTTTGTCACAGAATCTTGCCTTTATAAAGACACAGGGCGCTTCGGCCTCCATCTGCGCTTGATGAGAATTACAACTCCCATTTAGATGCAAATACAATTAGCTCTCCCTGCCGTGCACATTAGAGCCCTTAGCAAACACAAGTGAGGTTTTTCTCTGCCTCTTAAGAGGGCATCTGTGTCCCCATACGCAGCGCAGGTGGAGGAGGGAAATGTGGCGATGCCAGTCAGCACCGGTTGGCACGGTGTCAAGATTCAGTGGGTAAACACCTCTGACGCCTGGTAGCTTATCACAATATGCCACATTATGAGGTAATTAGCAGCGGCGGCACCTCTCCACTTCAGCATCAGTGCCAGGCAAACAGATGCAGGAACGCACACGTGCAGATAAATATTTGTTCTGACAGCTTGACACTTGGACGGGAAAATGTATCTGGGATTTGACGTCGCACTTTTGCTTTGATAATTCGCAGCGGGGAAGTGTGGGTATCAGGCTTAGCACATAATACAGTCATTAGCGAAATCCCGAGTTCATTAACATGCAGACATTAATGCGGCGATAAACGCGAAACATCTTGTTGGCACATTTCCAGCGAGCACTCGTAGCCTTTTTGATCAGCACGTGTGGAATCGAGGAGAATAAGAACGCATGGCCCTAGTCCACGAGGTTAATGATATTATTGCACCTATCTGCATATTTAATTACGCTGCTTGTTAACGATAAGTGCTGTTCATTCAATTTGCTTCATTTTGTAGCTGGCACATTTTCAATGGGAGCCCGCAAGCCAGGCTGTTGAGGAGTACAGACAATTAAAAATGCATTCATCGAATCTGTAAAACAGATGCTAACAATCAGGTGCTTTCTCTTAACAAGATCTCTTCAATCTTTCATTACCATTATGCCAGTTAGACATAATTATCCCATTGCCAGCTCATGCCAGCTCACTTCTTATTCCAGAAGGTTGCTAGAGTGTTCGTCTGAAGTATCAACAGCAGTGGGGCTCTTAAAACACAGACACATTCAGTGAAATTAAGCATTTTCTCATTAGCCGGAGGCTATTGGGCTTGTAAATTATTCATTCCTTCCTCACAAAAGAACATTAATCAATTATGAAGATTTAAAGAAATTAAACATGGGGAGAAAGACAAGACTTTGATATTAATATGCAGACAGATATTACTGCTACTGCTTGGAAATCAATACTTCTTTGAGTAATCTGCACGCTTCGGCGGCAATATGAATGCGTAATCAGATGTGATCTCGGTTCTGGATAGAGAAAAAAGCTTATTCGTTTATTGTTCGCTATAGAGAGCATCTGCAAAAATAAAATTAACCATGTAAGTAAATAAATAAACAAACAAACAGGAGAAACAAATAAAATCACCTTTGCAAAGAAGCGAAAAATGCTGCAAGTGGAAATTCTGGCAGACACACCACCAGGGACCGTAGCAGAGCGAGCCATGCAACTGGTTTGAACCCCGTGCCGCACAAATTTGTTTTTAATGCATTTTTAAAGTTTGACTGCCATTCAAGGACACTTGGGGAATAAAACTCATCCATTGTCAAGTCTTGACCTGATTGGTATTAACAGCTGAAACAAATCTGCTTGGCTCCATCAGCACTCCCTGAGCTAAGAGACACAACCCTGTCTCCTATCAAAGGCCAGCCATGCTGTGAATCAAATATTCTGTTGGACAAATCATTTACAGTATAGTGACCAGAAAACTGCACTATGTAGGAATAAAATGATTCAAACATTTAAAGGGGTCATCGGATGCCCAATTCAACAAGATGATATGATTCTTTAGGGTCTCAATGAAAAGTATATTACATACTTTGGTTAAGATTTCTCAATTGTTGTGTAAAAAACACTTTTACCCTGTCAAAATCAGCTCTGTTTTCAGCAAGCTGTTTTTTAGTCCATGTTCCTTTAAATGCTAATGAGCTCTGCTGACCCTGCCCCTCTCTTCCATGGGATGACCAGCAGACTGTAAACTTCAGCTGCAAAACTGGCTAACTAGCACATTATTAGGAAAGGAGATTTGTAAAGATTCATTAAAAACCCTTATACTCACTTCTTCTGTAGATAAAGCTGGATCACGAATGATTCACGCGAATATAAACGCATTTAGGCAGATCGGGGATCAGTGCATTCCCTTCAAAACCGAAAGTAACATTAATCCTCTGCATCTTCAGGGCTCAGATGTCAGGAGTAAAGGACGACTGCTTTATACATTATTACATCCAACAAAAAACCACCTCAATCCCTTAATCAGAGACATCTTGTCTTCCCCTGTACCGGAGTCGACACAATGGCGGACTGATGACAGCTCACTCAGGGCGGGTCTAAGGTAAGACGGCCTTGTCAATCAACTATCGTGGGAGGGGCCTGTGCAGAACTACATCATTCTGACCAGAATCTCAGAACAACCTGATTTGAGGAAACCACTGGGTTGATTTTTATCATTATAGGATGAATGTGTTCACACACATTTATGTTCAAATAATTTTTAAAGTGATTTTTACATCCAATGACTCCTTTAACAATTCTGTCTGTATGTGACTATCTCTCTGTTGTTGTGATATAAAATATTGTTTTAGACTTTCGAACCTGTCAAATCTTTATGTTTATGGAAAACTTTTAAAATAATTATTTACAAATTTTGGCACCAAGTGAGCTAAGACTAAAAATTAAATTAAATTAAATGTGCTTCTATAATGTCCTCATTTGTAAGTCGCTTTGAATAAAAGCGTCTGCTAAATGACTAAATAAATAAATAAATCTACATGTGGCTTATGTGTGTATGTGGCTTAGGTAAGGGCAAATCATTTCCAGAAATGGTTTTACATGTGCATTTACAACCCTTGGGTTTCTCCATAGAATGAAATGGTCTATTATTGGCTTATTTAAAAGTTTATTTAAAAGTTTGGCTGTTTCACAGTGCGGCTCACACAGCAGGAAGGAAACATGGGGAGGAAAATATATATTTAAATACTTTCTCTTTCAATTATATCGTCAAGTAATTGTACTGTATATAAAATGCGGGCATCGGGGAGCCACTAATATGCGGGGCACTGAAACTGCTTTCAAATGCACGATCGCATTTTACTTTCACTTTCGATTTTGAGATTCGCTATCGTGCCAACTATGGAGCGGCAGTACTTACCACTAATTTAACAAGATCAGATGCTTGTCAGTGGTGCTCAGGATCTGTAAATCATTTCATATCCCCTGCACAGCCTGGAACATAACATTTATTTCCATGATTATGCCATTTTCGCTGTTGTCCACGCTTGTTTCTTCACAAAACCTGCATGATGGTTCGGCTGGCGGCTGGCCTAGAACGGGTATATGCAAATTTTGGGGGCGTAGCTATTAGTGATCCCGACTGTAACGTCACAGTCGGTGATTTGTTCTG
Source organism: Oxygymnocypris stewartii (assembly GCA_003573665.1). NCBI lineage: Eukaryota > Metazoa > Chordata > Actinopteri > Cypriniformes > Cyprinidae > Oxygymnocypris > Oxygymnocypris stewartii. Next base: position 13,292 of record QVTF01025860.1, read on the forward strand.
ATTCGCTTATTTTTCAGTGGTCTTTTTTATTCACGAGACTTACATAAAGAGGAGGAAACAATGGTGTTTGAGGCTCACTGTATGTCTTTCCATGTACAGAACTCTTATTATTCAACTACGCCAAGGTAAAGACAGTTTTTCCATTCTATTCTAATTCAATTAAAATAAAATAAAATAACACAGACAGATAGAACATGTTGTAAGTAACACTTTCCCCTAATGCTTATTTGCTACATGAACAAACAGGCATGAGGAGGAATATTAAAAGGTGAGACATTCTGCATTTTGGCTTCATCATGTCTCATAACACTTTTGGAAAATTTTATCTAACAAAACAGCGCTGTGAATCATTTTCCTAAAACCAGATAAAAATCACTACCCCAAGCTGCTCAAATCTAAATCACACCGAGAGAAAGACGTGAGACTAATTTAGATCTGTTTGTTCAAAGAGCAACATCTACGTCATGTTACTCAAAGATACGTCCTGACTGATGAGGTCACAGGAAGTTGCATAACCATAATTCCCTCCATGCCCATTCCTGATTGCCCTCATTACTGTCCAGAGCCCATATCAGAATGTTTATCTGTATGCTTTTGGAGAAACAGTGATAAATCCATCCTCAATTAAAGATTATATGTCAGAGGTGCTGGGCAGAAATTTAATTAAGGGGAAAAGGGCTCCTTAATATCCAGTTGATATATCCCTGCAGGTGACGGCTGTATCATAAAAACCTTTTCTTCTTGCTAGCAGACAACTGTTGAGCCGCACTGAGATTCATCTGTAAAAGCTACAGTATTACAACACCTTCACTCGCCAAACTGACAATATCATTGTCATGATAGGCTAATTCAATTCTCATCATACTGGTTTATTGAGTATAACACCATTTTAATTTCCCGTTCTGTGTCTGGAAAAGGGGATTTTTTTAAGTACTGGGCATAAAAATCGAGTGCATTATAAGGAGCTCTATTCACTTCAATTCCCAATCAGTGACCCTGCTGTGAGTTTCTCATTAAAACACTCATTTTTTGGATCTGCAGCAAATTAATGTCACTCTGTGCAATACAGCTAAAGGTTATAAGGATGATGGCTGTATTTGCTTTCACACACTCACCTTTTACCAAAGTGTGTGTGCCTTTTTCTTGCAGACCCTCTTGCAGTGGTCAAATGCTTAACTTTCTCTTCTTTCTATACTTGCACCAACCGTCAAGTCTCTCTCTTACACATACACACACACACATCACATCAAAAAGACATATTCAGATCAGCAGACATCCGTCAGTGTGTCTTCATGCTCAGAAGAGGGTGAGCTCATAGATTCTGCCATTTGCTTGATTACAAAGGACCTTGTGTGAGCAAACAGACTCTTCTGCTGGATTGGAGTAGACTTATAATGATGGAGAGGAGGAAGGTAAGACAGACAGAGTTTAAGCATCCGTGTTCCTCTGGGAGGAAAACAAATTAACCCTCGCCTCATCCTTCCTGCCTGCAGCATCCTGATGTTTAGTACTCAGTTTAGTGATGGTGACATCTCTACTGATGATCTGCATCATATTCTGCATTTCCAGAATCTAAATATCAAATTCAAAATGTCTTTATTTGCATGACTGTAAATAATTCAATATTGCCAAAACTTGGAATATAGGCCTATGTAAAAATATAAATAAATATTAAAATATATTAAAATAATATAAGAAAATATTATCACTTAATTTCAATAAATAGTGTAACAAATTAGAAAATGTGTGAATAAATATCAACATGTTGGAACTAGCTAACAAATTCCTTTTTTTTATATTTAGGAGTTTATGGGAGAAATACAAACTCATCATCATTCGAAACCTTTGCTTGGCCAATGGCCAAAAATACAATTTTAATCAGTCTAATTTTTCATGTAAGAATGTATAAGGTATATTTTCAAGTGCACATGCTTGATATTGGAGGCTGTGCCATATGTGATGAAAAACACACTGTTTATATGTAGGCTTACCGCAACCATAAATTTGTAAAGACATAACCCACAGACATAAAACAGCAGTGGTTTTAATTTGGTGACACCTCATATGGAGGGGTAGGAGGCAGTAAAAGCAAGTCTCAGTCAAGATGCCCTTTCTAGCCTTCAGGGTTCACAATATTTGCCTCTTGTCGAAAAAACGAAAGCGTCGCCTAATACACAACACATGTAAGGCTTAGAGTGCAATCAGCACGCAATATTGTTAAAATTCAGCGGCATCTAAAAGTTGTTTCTATTCAATCAAAGAGGATGGGGGAAAGGGGATTTTGTCGTCTCCGTACCTCATTCTTCTTTTGTGCTCTCTGGAACAAAGGAGTCTTAATTTCCTCTTTCAGACTTTGAATAATCCTGCTCTTGGCCTTGAGCTGTTTCCTCAGATCTTCCACCTGAGCTTTCATAGGTCCTCTGGCTTTGGACTGTGAACGAGAGGCCACAGAGAATATTAAGTGCAACTTGAAGCCTTTCAATTATTAAATGCACTTTGAGATGTAAACACCACATATTTCAACCGTTTTTTTTTTCGATTATGAAAACACATGCAGTACAAATATACATCTAACATTGGCATGTTTCCTCAAAATGACTAAAATTAGCAACTATACTTTAAATATACTTAGCAGCAGAGCAATCGAGCAGTAAAAACAACATGCAAGCTTTCAAAAGATGCCCGCAATTTGCGTGAGACATTTATAAGGAGCCATTAGTTGTCCTTGTGAAAAGCTGACTAAAATTGTTCCAGACACTATTCTGCTCCTAATGGCACCTCTGTGGCTTTGTTAGAGTTTCAAAGGTAATGGGGCTCTAATGAGAAAGTCTTAATGAATCTCCCAATCTGCATTGTATAGTTTGTATAGTTTTTCCCCTTTCTTTCTCTTTCTTTTCTCCTCAGAACCCCCTGGTGAGCTCCATAATTACTATGTAGTGAGTAGGGCATTCTTTATGCTGTTAATTCTGTGTGGCCCGTGTGTCTCACTCCCCTCCTTCCTGCATCATTATTGTCACACTGTCACTCACCGGGGGGGGCGGGTGTTCAACCACACACCTGGAGAGCAGCGGAATTGGGGTTGAACCGCACACAGAGCACAAACGCCCCACGAAAACAACACGTACGACTTGTGTCTCTATAGTCATTATCTTTAGTACACAATGAGGCAACTTATGTGGGACAGCTGTTTAGTGAATCTTGCGTCTTGTTCACTAACCACCTGCAATCTAGTTTGATCAGGTGCCATCTGCACTGATAAATGCTCCTAGCATATTTCAATTTAATCACTGTATTAAGCATGAACAATTCTCCTTTCTATGCAAATTAGGCTTGTTATACTCTGTGCCTTATTCCTCAAGAATTACGCGCTATTTGCTAATTATTTCCACATAAAACAATACTTCTAGCAAACATGGCTGCAGTGATTCATCAAATGATATAAAAAAGCATGCACAGCAGGCATATATCTATGCCAGAATTATTATCATTAATTATTAATACAGTATAATGTGTATACTGTATATATATATTGTTAAAATTAAGATTAATAAATGAATTAAACGTCTGATTTCTAATGCATTAACTAATGCTGAATTTTGATCTGAATTGTATTGTTTTATTGGTTCCATTAAATAGCTACCTGATTCAACCCATATTAATATTTATATTTTTCTAAATGAATGCATTTAGATTGACTTAGAGATGTCATATACTATTTCTGACTTGAATGAAATCAGCTCATGTTATAATTTTTTTAAGAGTATAAACGGTGCTATCGGTGAGAATTTAAACAAGGCTGATAGATCTGAAAAATTATGAATTAACTGAAAGGAACTATGCTCTGTCCAAAACACTATCAAAAACAATAAATCAGGTTGTGGAGTTGCATCCACTTGCACAAATACATGCAGAGCTCAACAGGAAGCAGTTAGGCCCTGACCGCTGTGACATTCATCAACAGCGATAAGGAAAGGAGAGGCAGAGGCTGAGTTTTGGCAGATTTTGGACAGGCGATCCAGAGGGGCCAGGCAGCAGAGAGGGCTCTTGATGTGACAGAGCATGAGATGGAGGGTTGGAGGAGTTGGTGCACTTCCTTCACACTGAGCTCGGCTCCCTGAACCTCTCCAGCTCAGCACGACACTCTAAACTTCTCTGACAGAGCGGGCAGGCAGTGCCGGTTTCCTGATGAGCTCTGCGAAGCTGCTAGCGACAGCTGTCAAGCGCCATGCTATCAACCACCTCTCGACTGATATCCCAGCCACATCCTATAAATATTGCTTCTTAATGTTTCCACTGCAAAAACTCATGCGCCCCATGCTTATATTTGGATATGTAAATGGTGGCTTTATAGAAAACTAACACAGAGGCTCACGCAAGCTTCTTTTCCCCTGAATGTTTTCCCGTGATATCAAAAGCATAAGGAGATAAACTGATGTGCGGAATGACGGCGGAATCAGGTGCGAAACAGAGGGGGGATGTGAGACATGCTCTACATCATGGAAAGATTGAGGGGAAAAAAACTGTACGAAATCACAAAACATTAGTGGAAAGTAGTGCAGGTCTCAAAACAGTCATCTGATCTCTCGACTTAATGAAGTATTAACAGGAAGGACATAGATATATTCTTAAAGGAATGTAACCCCTTTTTTCACAAAAGGAGATATTTTGAAAAAAAAGCCTATTTTCAAGGTCAATAACATTGTTTATAATGTAAGAAAAAAATCCTAAAAGGTACTGGTCATTTTCTGCCAGGACATTATTGGGTAAGTTTACATAAATTAATTTTAACCCTTTAACACAATGCAATGCAAAAATTAAGAAAAACAGAAAAGGTTTTAGTAACTTTCTGCCAGGACATTATGAGGATATTTCCTTTAACACTTTAACACAACACAATGCAATGCACAATTCAAAATGGTGAAAAAAAATCCATTTGGGAAATTCGTTTATATTAACACAGCACATTGTCCACTACATTTACTGATTTGTAAGTGTATGGACAAAACAGTTAAACATTCTTCAAAATATCTTCATTTGTGTCAAAGTATAGACAGAGAGGACATATAAACCCCAAAATAGTAAACAGGAATAATTACTGTAACCCCAAAAGTAAAACTCAGTCACGTTGTTCCAAACATTATGATTTTCTTTCTTCAGTGGAAACACAAAAGTAGATGGTTGGTTGGAATGAATGAATGAATGAATGAATGAATGAATGAATGAATGAAAATCTATTTTGTCCATAAAATCAAAGTCAATGATATTTATTATATATGGATAAAACATTCTTCAAAATAAATTGTTTTGTGTTTCACAGAAGAAGCAGGTCTGAAGGGTTGGGTAAATGATAAGACTGCAAATAGACTGCTTATTAGAAAAGCAAAACAGACACATTTTAAATTTGATGTCCACTGTATAACAACTACAAAGCGATTCAAAATGGACTTATGGCAAGAACATCTCATTATTAACCAATTTACAGTTCAGGCCTGATTTGTTTCAATTACTTGCAATTGCATCACACATTTGAGCATTTTATCCAGTGGCGGATGCTAAATATCAGTCATCTGAGATTCATGGAAAAACTTGTGAAGTGCGAGATGAAAATGAAAGCGCTGTGAATAGACGAGAGGTTTTTGAAAGGTAACTAACTGCAGTCAATTTGAGTCCCATTTCCTCTCCGAGACATTTTCAAAAAGCAGCCTGTTCCACTGGCGGATTGTTCCAGGCTCTCCCATGCTGGGTAAAAGGCTCCCGTCTCTTTTCTTTGGGGCCCAGATTCCTCTCCGCGCACACCCCTGACAGCCAGTCAATGCACAGGGGCCAAGGGAGGCGTGTAAATTGCCACTCTCAGACTCTGAAACCCAGAGGGCATCCATTTAGCCCTTCACTACACCCTGTGTGTGTGCGCAGGGGCGCCTGTGCATGCTAGCGTACATGTGCGTTCGCGCCCGGTGAACGCAGCCCCTTAACGTGTCAGTACATCAGCGTTCATGCCGCCTCTGATGCCAAAATGATATGCGATTAATCATTCATCATGACATGCATATGCTCACACTTATCGCATCAAAAACACATGCCAAACAGAATGCGCAAAATTGCCCAAGACGAACAAAAGACTACGATGCTACTTTGAGATCATCTAGCGGTATTCTGACTTCCAGACGTGTTATTATTCGGGTATTTTTAAAATTTTGATTTTTATCTGCAAGAATCGTTGGAGATACCGAACAACCATGTTGCAATTAACGTTCAGCACGTGTGTGTTAATGTTTAATATGCCATAATTTCATGTTGAAACACAATTTTAAAACATTAATGCGTTATAACATGCCATGGTAAGTGGTGTAAAAAATGGCTTTCACGCGCCAAACTAAAATTAGAGAACTAAACAGATTACATCATGTCAGGCTGACAAATGAAACAACCTGCTATATTTAACAGCTCAGCATCTTAATGATCATTCAGCGCCCGGTGTTGTAGACCAGCGAGAGAAATGGCGGTGTGTTTTGTTGGCTGTAAAAACAGCTTCTCAATTTTTCAATCCGTCATTCTGCTCTATTAGCAAAGCCTAACACAATTAGTTATGAATATGCAGTAATAACATGCAAATTGTTCCCTCCCAATTGCCCCTAGGCAGTGGTCTTTGCCTCTCTAAACTCAATTCTTTCTACATCATTACAGAGGCATGGCATAATTCATCAGAAACAGGATGGAAAAAAACACCTTGGCCCAATTGCCTGCGCCTGGCTCGGGTAACCAATCAGCGACTATTAACCGGAGTGTGACGTGGTAGCGGGTGGCATTAACCAAGCTTTTCCCCGGCACCTTCCCACTCTGTCACTTGTACACATCTCCCCTGGGTAATGTTAGACACTGCATTTGAGCCTGCCAGAACAATTAACCCTTCTGTTAATTAGAAGGAAATGTCAGACGCACAGATGGCACAAGCTGGCACCCAGCCATCCCGCCAACTGACGCTGAAAGAGGCTTCCCTGCTGCTGACAGCTGCTCTCTCGTATCCCAAACCAGCAGATGTCAAAACCCTCCAGCTGGGGAGGTCTGACAGGGGGTTTTGAAGGAGGAGGGTGGCGTGAGGAGGGGTTGTTCCACTCCCTAAGAGTGATAGCACTTTACAGCCAAAGGATCTGTTGCTCAGGATCAAAACATGAACAACATCTGCCAGAAATCCATTACAAATGTGTCTCTGGCCAAAGGGGGAAAACAAATCTGTATTTTTCATTTAATAATCATTGAAAACTACTTTTGATTGTCACCTGAAAAAAATGTATAAAGAAATTATAATGTTTATTATTATGATATAATTATATTTTTTCAGGAGGGAAGAATCAATAAGAGTTTCCAAATGGTTAATTTCCCACACTTTCAAAATGGTTACAAAAAAACAATCTTTTAACACTAGTTGAGGTCAGTTATCAGCAGAAAACAACTGTAGTGGAACATGCTTTCTGGAATGCAAATGTGAGTGAACAGGAGGGCAGAAGAGCAAGGCAGATGATTGGCTGGATTGTTAGTGATAGAGGGCCGGAGCTCTCATGTCTGCACTCCAGCCACAGTGTAGTATATTGATTTGTTTGCTTCCCTAATAAGCGGAGAAGACCAGAACCTGGAAAAAGTCAATAGAAAAAAAAAATGTGTCCGCCCCCAAAGCGAGCTCTCTGAAAAGTGAAATTTCACTCTTTCAAAAAGCAATGATACTTATGCTTCTTGAGGAAAATGGACCAGAACCAAAAATATATAATATTATGCAGCATTTGCTTGTGTTCTTTAATAGAATTGTAAAGAATAATAATCTTTATTATTTTACTCTGTAAAAAAACACACACACACATACACACATATATATATATATATATATATATATATTAGTACTGTCAAACGATTAATCGTATCCAAAATTTCCAAAGATTTAGTTTGCATACTATACATGTCTGTTCTGTGTATATATATATTATGTATATATACAGTATATTACACATACAGTATATTTTTGTATATATTTACATGTCTATATTTATATTCATATAATTTATATTATAAATAAATCTATTTAATATATAAAAAAAAATTCTGAAATATATACATGCATGTGTGTATATGTATATTTACATAATAACTATACACAGCACACACACATACTGTCACAGTCTACTGTGTAGGAGCAAGGAATGTGGAGAAGGAGGAGAATCACAATAAACAGTCTTTAATCCACAAAAAGGGGTAATGCAAGGCAGGCAGGACACACACGTAGCACTTCCAGGAAGACATACAGCGCCTATAAAAAGTCTTCGCACCCCTTCATTTTTTTCACATTTTGTAATGTTGCTGCCTTATGATAAACTGCTTTACATTACTTTCTTCACATGAATCTACACTCTATACACCATAATGGCAAAGCAAAAAAAAAGGTTTTTTTTTGTTTTTTTTAATCTTTGCAAATGTATTACAAATAAAAACCGTAAATGATTCCATTGCATAAGTAATCATACCCTTATGGTGCTACTCGGCTATGCACGGTTCAGAACGGCACGGCACCATATTAGAATGGTTTCTGAAGGATCACTTGACACTGAAAATGAGGATGAATATTCAGCTTTGTCAGTATATTAATAAATTAAATTTTATATTAAAGATATATCAAAATATATTATATGGTAACAATAGTTAACTATATGGTAAAACATATTTAACAAAGTCCTGTTTTTGCTTAATTTTTATGATCTAATATATGGAGTCCTTCTAATTAATAAAAATGAAATTACTGAAACTTTATAAAAGTATAAAAAAAAGAAACAAAAATATATAAGTATATCAATACTACAAAAAACATTACTCTAAACTTCTTAACAGTATAATTCTAAAACTAATGTGTCCTGCAATTAAATATTCACATGTGAAAATTACATAAGCAATACAACATTAATTTAATAATGATGCAATAATTAAACAAAACTAAATTTACAGACAGATAAAGCAAATGAATTACTTACAGGTGGGTAGTAAACATTCAGAAGCAAACAAAGCAAAGATGCTGTCCAAATGGTGACCCTGTAATAAAAAAAGTTTTATGCTCCTATAACAATTATTATAGTCTTCCACAAATAACAAATCCAACAGTCATAACCCCGCAGACAAACTGTGATCATCAGACTTAAATTACTGTTCTCCAAATTGAAACTGCAAGATAAAAGAAAGATTTTATGAAATGTAATTATGATAATAATATTTGATCATACAACATTTTCCTCCATGGGATTTTGATCAAAACATTGACGTAACTGCTGCCATGAAGACAGAGCGGCTCTGAATGATGCCTTTTGATGCAGACGTCCAAATCTGTATCTCTTTCTCTAAATCTAGAGTATTGCCAGTCTTTGATTTGTGATTTACCAAAGAATAGCTCTTTGATTTCGGCTGCTCCCCCAACATGCACCCAGCATACTCTCCACTTTAATAGGAAAGAAGAAATTTAAATCCCAGGAACAAATACCATCAGTTCAGAGAAAATCCAATCAATCATTTTACAGCAAACACAGTGTATAGTACAGCTGGGTGCTATAATCAAAATCATATTATTTTTTATTGTGTATTTACTGCATGGAATAATTTTATTTCAATGATAACCTCATTTCATTTTTTGTAAATTGACTTTTTTTTTTTTGGAAACCAAAACACAAGATTATTCATTAAAATAAAATAACGATAAGTCTGGTATAAATGGTTGATTATATCTCAACTGCAATATGATTTATATAGTCATACTGCCCAGAACCGCTCAAAACACATAACTAGCAAACAGGCGGATTAGGCATCAAAAAGAAGATATAATAAGATAATTAAATATTTAAAGACTTCTTAGGACTCGTATTTCTGGTACAAGAGGCTAATTCACCACCAGACGAGACTGACCGTACAAAAGCACCAGCCAAACATGGCAGACAAACACTACATCTAATTAGTCTCTCCACACCATGCTTGGTGTTGTTTTGGAAAGCTGGGGTTTGACATTGGCTATGTCGGTGAAATAGAGCGGTGTGTATTTGTGTGTGCGGGTGAAGGGTGCAGTGACAGGCGTCACTCTTGGGAAAAGGAAATCAATGCTGATGTTAATTACTCACAGGTCAAGTCCCCAAACCACAAGGCTCTTTCCCTCACTGACCCGTCTTAGCTTTCGCTCCAACATCAGCAGACCAGCCCCCTCACTCTGAGCTTAAAGGGATAGTTCACCAAAAACGGGAAATTCTGTCATTTACCTCATTTCCTTCTACCATATAACACAACCCCAAAGTGATTTATTTAAAGGAATTTGCCAAGCACAGTTTTCCATTTAAGGAAAGTGAATAGAGACACACACACATTAATATATCACAAAATCGGTTCATACAACTCGTGCTCTGTAATATGACAGTTCTATGTGGAAAAACATCCAAACCTAACATTTTATGAGAGAAGTAGTGACATCTGATTCACAAATGAATCATTAATTTTAGTTGGATCTTCCCAATAAATCAATTGATTCGGATCCAATTCACAAAACAATGGGATAGTTCGTCCAAAAATTCATATTCTGCTATCATTTACTCACCTTCATGCCGTTCCAAACCTGAATTTTAATTTCATTTCACCATCTAACACAACCTCAATGTGATTTTTGAAGGAATTTCTTGGCCATACTTTTCCATTTAATGAATATTAATAGGGCTTCGGGCGGAAAAAGCACCATGTATGTATCAAAAACGTACTTTATACAACTCATGCTCTGTATTTCAAGCATTCTGAAGTAATATGACAGTTTTGTAAGGAAAACACGTTTTATTTAGATAAATAGTGATGTCTGATTCACAAACGAATCATTCTTTTTAGTTGGATCTGTATAATTGAGTATGTGATGAATAAGAGAACCTTGAACCTTGATAAAAGAACCTTGATCTTCACAATGAATCAATTGATCCAATTCACAAAACCAAACTGAATGGTTTGCTCCCAAGTCAGACTGATCCAGTTCTCGAGTTCTCACTCGCTGACTTCAGAGAGGATTATGAATGAATACAATTTCACATTTCAGTTTGATTCTAACTCTATTATATGGCTTTCAAAGATGTGGAATGTAACATATAAGTCATATTGGCCATTTGTGTCATTTTAGAGCTTGACTGGCCCAGAGTGACAAAGATATTCTTTAACAATTCACACAAGGAACAACAGGAAGATGAGTAAATGATGACAGAATGACATTTTTTGGTGCACTACTCTTTCATTTAGCTTAAAAGTACAACCACAAGTGACTTCCAGATAACTTGGCCACTCTTACCATCAAGTGCATTAGAGGAGCAAGCATGGATACACTTGTTTTTTGGGGGCACTATACTTAGACAAGGGTCAAGATACAGCCATTAAAAGCAGGGTAATATTTTATGCATGATCCAGAGATGAAACTATTTGCTATTATTTTGCTCTAATGCTTGGCTTTTTAGGTCAGCCAAGACTCCTTTGATGCAGTCAACAAACAAGAAGGAACAAAGATGGATCTTGTGCACTTAAAAAAAAACACTCAGAAGGTATTACCAATTATGCAGCATTGCTACACAAGCAACTAATTTACCTCCGCAAACAACCATGTTAAGGATTTCTCCACTATTCAATTTCATAAGGGGAATAGATTAAAGTGAAACTAGCTTTGCTCAGTGCACCTTGCAATTCTAAGAAGATTACTGCTAACAAAAAAATGGAAACTGGGGGGAAAATTAGGTAAGCTGTGTGTGTGTCATCATATTTTTTGTATCACCGAATGTGTGTGTGGCTGCATGTGAGGCTAATTAAGCAGAGAGACTGAGCCGCGGGACAGCTCGCTCATTGAAGGTGCATGCTTAATATTATTGTTGAGTAAAGCAGGATGGGGTGTCCACACCAGCATGCATTTAGGGGAATTAAACTGCGAGAGAGAAACAATAAAAGCAAGTTGGAGGAGCGAGGCATGGAGCACTTGCTTAAAAGACTAAACGGAAGGGTGATCAGGAAGCTCAAGAGCCTCCCATTATGTGCTACGACTCAAACAGAAAATCTTACTGGCCACCGTGAAGAGACAATAACTGAAATTAAATTCCATACAGCCTCTCTCTTTGAGCCCCAGGAGGAATCGCCGCTGTATCGGTTGCTCTGAAAAGCCAGAGCTGCTTTTCACAAGCTTTCTTGTTTAATTACATATAACTGTGCGATCTGACTAAGAAGGTGCTTATCAAGCCCTTTTTATTTGGCATTATTGTTCTTCCTGTCATTGTTCTTACAGACAGCAACACAATAAATGCAGTCAAAACAAGGATATTTGGAAATCGATTGCAATTATTAATTTCCCATTGACCCAGGACATGAGATGCATAGCAGTTTTTTTTAATTACAGAAAATAGTATTATTCTCATAAGTCATATCGATAGCAACCGCTAAATGCGGATAACTAAATGTGAAAGATCTGTGCTCTTTAATTGAATAAAAATAATGAAAAGCATCTTAATTATAACCAAGGTCTTCTTTTAACCTTAAATAAAAAAAGGCTATGAATAAACAGTCTTTTCACACTCAAGCGCAAAAGGACAGTAAAAATCGAAAGTATTTACAAAGGCAGCACGCCACAGATGTCATTTCCTGAACACGCAACATACACATCGCATTTCCTAGACATGACAAAAAAACTAAATATAAATGTGTCTGTTTTAGTTATTCAGATAAATCAGAAGAGGCTGAAATTAAGAGAATAAAAAACATTAGCTGATTAAGAAACGCTGGGGGGGGGGGGGGGTCTAATTTAGCAGCAGGACTGAGTGTCCTGAGAAAGGTCCTGTTTGCGATTCGTCAATGCAGCTCTCAGCCTTTATGAAAAGCCATGCAATTTATGGTAATGAGCTTTTTGAAGGTTATGACCACAGTAAACTAATTTGTTAGAGGAATGGCAAAAGCTGGCACAAACACTACTCAATCATTAAAGCCTGTGTGGGGAAAAAACTATTAAAGTAATGGTCAACTACCCTGCAGAGAAAAAAAAGTGCACAACACAAGCCCAATAAGTCCGTACTGATATATAACAGGGCAAAACATGGATGTCGCATCACACAAATTACTTCTCAGGACCATTTTGAACATTAATACGGCTGAAATAAGGGCAGAAAGGAGCAGGAAAAGGCGTCAGATCCCAGACCAACGCCCAAAGCGGCGACGGAAAGAAAAATAACCAGGCTGACTGGCTCAAAATGGACCATCAAGGTTGCACCACTGACATCTTAGATTAATGCACAAATTTAGGTCAGCGGTAGCCCTTCCAATACACATTGGCTTTGCCTGCCTCTGTCAGAAATAGTCAGGATTTGACATAATTCTCTACCTTCTTATTAGAGTTTTCAGACTGTTGTACAAGGGGTGGGGTGGAGGGGGATGTATCTGCCCTAAATATGGCTTCTAAGAGCTAATAAAAAGTCAAATCCCATGACGATCACAGAGGAAAACAGATAACTAATGAAAGAGCAATAAGCTGTCGCTCAGTCTGATGCAATCACAACATATTGTTTGTGACCTTGCTTCAAGAAGGTCTTTAATAATTGCAGACACGGCTGTCTCGATAAAAATCAAAGAACACCTTTATAATATGCCGTTATTTGAATCTCATTCAACGTAGTGTCTGTACTAGCGCAGCTAATCTCCGCGATGCTGTCCGACGCCATTCTGACCTGATATATTAACAAAGGTTTACAAGGGCATTCAACTACATATGTAGGTTTGCCCTTATTGCTGACCTTACAATGCACTTAGTATCCTTTACTTGAATAATGCTGTCTTGGCTCCTCGGCGCAATTTATTTTAACTAATGACCATCAAGAGCCTATAAATCAGCATTAGGTTCCTTTAAACTGAGCTGGTGACTCGGGCAGAGCACAGATAGAGACTGCCGTCTGATGCCTAACCTTGTATTGGCACCTCTATTGATTTTAATTAGTCTAATTAGTTCATTATTTCAGAAATCAAACGGAGCATTCATTAGGTAGAGCTTTACCCTAGTGACATAGCATTACAGAGTAATATGGAAATGAAGCTGACCAATTATCACTCAAAAGGAAGTCATTAACAACCGAATTAACATAACGTCCGATAGTGACCTGGGAGACCCTTCCCCGAGCAGCCAGTCATCACTCCTGCCGATGCTGCTCGACGGGCTCGGGTTTGCTGCGGCTTTCGCCTGGAGGAACTTCAATTAGTGCACACACCAGGCAACTGCACCTTCTTCTGTGCTGTGATTTCACAAACTCACCTCTTCGAGCCTGAGCTCCTCTGCCGGTCCTTCCTCCCCTGTGTTTGTCATCCAGCAAAACACACTGAAAAAAAGGAAGCAGAGTGTTATTATCCTCTAACACCACAATGGGGTTGCGCTGAAGCGGGCACACTGACTCTTGTTACGACCGATGCCGCCCCATGGGCACAGCTGGCGCAGAGGCCGACTTGTCACGGCTAAAGGTACAGCAGCAGGATCTTGGCATGGGCACGTTGTACACAGGAGACTTTGGTGAACCTGTCAAGAACAAACCCCACAGAGTAAAGGCATTTTGGATCAGCAGTTCCCAATTTATTTATTTTTTCAGGCAGCAGAATTTATATTTGACATCAAGACAAATTATGAAATAAAAAATATATATATATATATTTTTTTTATACATATGAATGAACATAAATAAAAAATATATACATTTAAATAAATTGAATATTTAATATAGTTTCATTTAAATGATACAATTATGAATAAATTATACTAATAATAATAATAATAATAATAATAATAAATAATACATTCAATAAATATAATTTATAATAAATTAATTATATAATTAGTTAAATGTAGATCAATTAAAAATAAATAAAAATGTCCTTAAATTTAAATATTGATACAAAATTAATGAAAATAAATAACAAAAATGTATATAAAAAAATAAACAATACAAATATAACATATGTTACATTTAAACAATAATAAATATTGAAAAAAATCAATAATGAATATTAATTAATATAAATAATATAATATAAATATATGTAAATAAAAAATACACTCAAATAATAATAATAATAATAATAATAATACAATAAATAAATATAAATTTATTCATTTGTTTAATTTAATTAATAATAATTGTGAATGAAAATCTAAATATTGAGAAAATTGCCTTTAAAGTTGTCCAAATGAAGTCCTTAGCAATGCATATTACCAGTCAAAAAGTACGTTTTGATATATTTACAGTAAGACATTTACTAAATATTTTCATGGAATATGATCTTTACTTAATAACCGAATGAGTTTTGGCATAAAACTAAAATAGATTTTTGACCCATATAATGTATTTTTGGCTATTGCTACAAATATACCCATGCGACTTATGACTGGTTTTGTGGTCCAGGGTCACAAATATTAGATTAAATAAATACAAATAAATACAAAATATATACACTGAAATAAATAAATTAATGAATAAAAGGTGAATAAATAAAAAAATATATCAAATTAAATTTCATTTTCTATTAATAATAATTTTGCTAAATTAGCAGTAGTAGTAGTAGTATTAAATTAATTAATGAATTATATTATGGTTATATCATAATGATTTTTTTATACAGTGTTAACAGTACCAAGAACTGCAAGCTTTCTGTCAAATATTACTGGACGCACAGCCTTAAAAACAATAAAACAAAGTTTTGTCTGCCTGTTAAAAATAAAATATAAAACAATTTTAATATGCTAAATATGTAAAAGCATCTGGTTAGTTGCATTTTGCTATTTGCATTATTATAATTTTTTTTGGTGTCTGCAATCAGAACAGACCTTTGCCATTCCCAAAAACCCATTTTCACTAGACCTGCTGTACGTGAACATTTATACCAACCGTCTACCACATTTCACTGATGTTCTGCATTCACACATGATGTGATAAACGGAGAAGGGAGATGAAGAGGAGGAGGAGGCATATTAAGCAGATCAAAGGCAGGGCTGCGGAGAGCAGAGCGGTTTGATTAGAACGAGGTATTGGAGGTGTTCAGGATGGAGAGGAGGAGGGAGCCGGGTCTCGTCGACTGTGGCCGGAGGGGCCCAGAGGAGCCACGAGGTCAAGTCGAACCCACTGATTCGCATCAGTGTGGCAGAGCTGGAAATGAGTCCCATGCCGGCGTGCTGGATCAAAGCCCGGCTCCGTTGATCCCTCATGCCCAAAGGCCACCAGTCAAGGTGAAGCCAGAATTAAAAATCGGGAGCTCAAGGGCGGAAAATGAGTTTTGAAAAATGAATGAGGGACCGTCCCATGACTTTGGGGTGAGGGAGAAAATGGAGAGCGAGTGAGTAAGTGAGCGAGAGAACGAGGGAACATAGGCATGTGACTCACATCCAGGCCGAGCATATGTTGAGCGCGATGGATCACTAATGTGAGCGGTCTAATGTCGGTTTTCAGCTCCTGGATCTCAGCTTGCAGACAGCTAGTGTTCTCCTCCAGGCATGTCCACTGATGGTCCAAATCCTGCCGAAATCACAAAGCCAACATTTCTAACCCCTCCACACTGCTGCAAATCCAATCTGTCTAAACGAACACTTCAGCTTGAGCTTTGATATAAGCTTCGGAATATCTTCTCCAGGTTGGAGACCTTTTGGCCATAAGCTAAGCTTATCATGGGGTTAATTAGGCTTATGTTGCATGCTTATAAAACACAGCAACATGGCTATAAGTTCACATAATTACAAGTGAATATATCTGAACCCTTTAAAAAAAAAATAATAATACACGCTGTGTGCGTTTCAAACTACGACTGTTTGGAACAATCCTTTTAATCATGTCTACGCATAAAGTGATAGCAATAAGTATCCGTACTTTGAAAAGCCCATTATTTTAAAACAATTACAAACCTACGAAATGGGTTTAATAAATCTGGTTATATATTGTAACCATTCAATCAGTGCATTTGGAGCTCACATTACCAGGCTCAAAGCATTCTTTACATTGCAAGAGGCAAATAAGCAGCTTTTAATGCGCTGAATCTATTCAATTGCCAATTATATACATTAGAACAATGGTTACTGCAGTCAAGGGACAACAGCATAATAGGCATCTGGGACAGCAGAGATGCAGTCTTCAATCTAATTCTGCTGATTCTTGAAAACATAGACGAATAGAAATGGAGTTCATATGCTACCCCGGCATCAATATTGTGTGGTCTAACTAATGAACTCCTCTGTAAAATGAGTGGCGTTTACTGTTCTCTGCATTTTAGGGGTCATTTGCAGTGATAAAAGCTTATATTGACTTTAGTCTAAATATTAGCCAAATGCATGTTATTTGTTGCATGACACATATACTTATAACCCACCACCATTTAACCTAAATCATCAATCTTACTTCTGTCAGGATGAATGGCTTTAAACTAGGTTAGGTTCAATGGCTCCAATGACCATACAGGGAGGTGAATAATTTACAATACATACTGATTAATAATTAAAATATCTATTAGCGGCGCACATACTAAATAGCAGTTAGTGCATATTGAGGAAGGTAATGTGAATGTTCACCTAGAGAGCTACAGATCAAGTTGTCCCTATTATCGCAGAAATTATTAGTAATCTTAATGTGTCTCTTCTGGCAAAAGTCCAGCTGTTCTTATTTCCTACATAAATATATAACATATGTGCAGAGATGAATTGTTGAATTCACGCTCTTTAACATTCTTTCAGCAATAAACACAATATCCATAAATGATGGAAAATCCATAAGAGGTTTCAAATGATTATCTTCACGAAACCTAAACCTTGAGGACTTTGAAAAGGCCATATGAGAGTGTGAATATTGTCCTATACACAATATTCAACAATCTTGTATACTAAGAAAAAAGCTGATCAACAGTCAAAACAGTGTCTTCACTTCCAGATGAAGAGATAGTCTCTATGTGTGCCAGACTATTGTAGTTCATATACTGACAAAATACGTACAACCTGAATGCACTGTAAGGGATAAAATCGATTTGGATAATAGCGTCTGATAAATGCATAAATGCAAATGTAGTTCAAGTTCCTCTGTTGTAAACCCGTTTTGTTAATAAGGACACTGTACAAAAGAGGAATTAAAAAAACTCTGACATTTAAGGGATAGTTCAACCAAAAGTAAAATTCTGTCATCATTTACTCACCGTCACGTTGTTCCAAACCGGTCTTTCTTTCTTCTGTGAAACACAAAAAAATATACTAAAAAGAAACATTTAAAATGAAAATGTAAATGTGAAGGGTGACTAAGGCCTGTCAGTGCCTAATATCTGTGTCACAAAAATAATGCAGGTTGGGAACAACATAATTTTGAGGTATTTTGAGATGAACGAGTCCTTTAATTGTCTGAATTGTAAGTACAAAGTTCTATAATCTGCCTGATAATATAACGGATTTTTTTTTAAAGCTGCTATATGTGACTGAGAATATGCCACTGTCATCACTGGGAGAAAAAATTATCATTCATTATAACTAACTACTATATAAAAATATAAACACACACACACAAACAATACATAAGACAAGTAAATATACACACAAAGTATATAAAGTATTAATTTGACTAAATACAAAAAAGTCCTCTCTTAGCAGATGATATATTACGTAAACTATGCAGGTGCGGAGAGCATTTAACAGAACAGTTGCTCAGTCGACACGTTTACCAGGAAAACAAAATGTAAACTGGAGCAAATGCTTTACAATTTAGTAAACCGTGTTACTATGGCGTCTGAACGTTCATTCATATGAGCGTTTTCTTTTCTCCCCTTATCCCTCTGTTACAAACAATCTCCGTGCTTGAACGCATGCTGCTCTTTAGAGCCCGCCCCTGTTTGATAGCGATTGGTTAAAACATGCAGTAGAAAAACGCTATCGATTTTGATTGGGCGGTTTATTGCCTGACGCCAACACAAGAAGACTTGCGTGAAGCAACGCCTCTCCCATATGCACAGCGCGATGCGATTCCAGCTTGCCTCGCTCACTCAGATATTGCGATTGGATGCATGTGATCAAGGGTGCAGAGAAAATGCAATTTGCAATTGGCTCATCTGCTTAGAGGAGGGGTTAACCCCCGCCATAACCCGGAAAAAGAGGAAGAATAATAGCGCCTCAGTTCCGAGTCCGATCGTGGACTGTCAGTCTTATCATGGGTAATTACTAAATTCATTTGCTATTGCTTCTCAGTTAACCAGACAACATTCTGTATCAAGTTGCATTTATTTGTGTGCAGGACAGAGCATCGTTTCCTCCCCAGTCAACCAAACATTCGATTTGTGCGTGTTATCAATGCATAATATACGAATTCAATGTACGGTGTCGACCAGAAACTAGTATTTTAATATTTTGTAGTATGTTTTTATTGTTTATATTACCATTAGCAATCTTGTTACCAACCAGGTTGCATTAAATCTCATCACGTTTATGTTTTACTTAAATAATAATATTCATATTTATTATAATAATACAGTAACAACAATATTGAGTAGGTTATATTTATTTTTGCATCTATTTATTACCAACTGTGATTATAATATTATAATTGTCACCTTTATCATATATTATTAGGATATAATAATGGTCACCTTTTCAGATCGTTATTCATCAGATACTCAAACCACAAGCTCACAGATGATTTGGTGTTTCCAGTAATTCCCAGTTCATTTGTATTTGGACATGACCAGATGTGTTGACGTCAGAGTGGGGTAGTTGTTTACTTTGTAAGTAGTTTATTAATTTTCACCATTTCGACTTATTCAGGTCTATTTGCACACCTGTTATAACCATCATAAAATAACAAGCATTATCTTGATCAGCAAATCAAAGCATGGAGGCTTTGCACTGACTTTTTGTTTCTTTTATTTTTAACAAAAACATGACTTTTTGTTTCTTTTATTTATTTATTTTCCTAAAATTATAAAGGTAACTGATTAAACTGGTTACTTGGCACTAGCTACCACTGTTATGGAAAATATTAATAAAAGTAATTATTAATAAATAATTATTACAAAATAAATACAATTCTCACACTATTTGAACGATACATTTATAGGAATTATAGCAGCATTAGTATATAATAGTAACTTTAACTAGAGTACATAACTGAAAATTATAGCGGTAGCTGTTTATTTTACAGTCCTGTTCCTTGTCTACATACTATGTACTTATTATAATAATTCAGTTGCTAGGTAATAACTAGCTACTAATCTTAACCCATGTTGTTACCCTATATTACCAGTACTTTCTTAGGTAAGTATACTGTAAATACACGCAAGTGCACGTACTGTAAAATAAAGTGCAACCCTTAAAGCACCATAACAAATCAAATCTGTAGAAGAACAGATAATGTCCTGTAAAAATGATAACTTTACTGGTTCAATTGAAGTTTACAAGCATTTCCTTCTACCCTAAAACACCTGTGAAAAATCAATAAGGAAAATGCATCCATATTAACACAGTAGTACATCATTGGATGTGTTTTTACTGACTTTAGTGTAAATGTTTGTATGAAGTTTTAATCAGAAATGCCGTCGTCGTACAGAATTAGGACAGCTGATTGCTGTGGATCTGATTGAGCTCTAAGTGGCGCATAGCACACTTAACATAATGAATGGAGTTAAAGTCAGACTGCAGTATGATCTCAGCCCAGGTCAAAAGGTTGCCGATAGATTTGTGCCAGTGTTGCATTTAAATGGATTAAAATTTAAAAAGCACACTATATTGTCGGTTTGTTTTGCAGATGTGTTTGAAACTGAGCTCGAGTCTTTCTTCTATTTGTGGGTCAAATGTTTACAAAGCTGCTGCTTCCATATAAACAGGGAGGCTTTTATTATTACATTACATGGCCTTGCTAAGCCAAATCTGGATGAGGGTGAGAAGAAAAACAATTCTCGTACATAAACATGATTTTAAGGGCAGTGGTTTGTGATGTGGCGTCATGGAATAAGAATGGTGTGTTTGCTGTAGCTGCTTCTAATCTGCTTTTATTTTTATTTAGAAGAAGACCATCGTAAAAATATGAAATGCTGTTTTTATCCAAATACATCATCTCATAAAGGTGATGAAAAATTACAAGACAAATGTATTGAAGCGGAGATCCTTTATGTGGACACAGCAAAGCCTGACTGCCCTCTGTACACCATAATATGCATCTTCACAATTTTCTCATTTATTAAGTGTTCTCTTCAGTCGTTCCTGCTGCCTCAGCCTTTAAATATTTCATGAGTTTTTCTACCTAACTCTGTACTTAAGGCTTTAAAAGTTCCACCTTCACACTCACAAAATCAATTAATTATTTTCAATTATTTACATTTTGTGCAAACAAGATTTAGCAAAGCATATCTTTATGTCAGATCTAGCTGCTACTTCTTAGATGTAAAATTTAGTTAGACCGGGTCTCTTGCGATTCATTGGTAATTAGAGAAGTGGGGCAGTCTGATGAGACATTAGGACCAGACCTTGAACCCCAAGAGCTTTTGCAGACATTCATATTTTATGATACAGACGTAGAACAATTAGAACGGTCACCGGACGGGTATTTTAGCAGTCCTGTAATCCCATTTCAGGATGACATCACCTTTAAAATTCAGAAACTGACAGACCCATCTGTGTTCATAATAAAGCAGATACTTCTGGGACAGAGTTAAAAGTTGAATGCAAAACAAGGAGACTTGCTAATTCTTCTGCCAGCTGAAAATGGTGCTGAAGCTCTGTAACCTTAATCACTCAAATGATTCAAGCAAGCGAAGGTTTAAGACAGGGTTTTTTGACTGAGTGACACCTCGTCTGCCACTGGAAATACAAAGTGACATGTTTAAGCAAAGGATAATAAACCCCCTCTGCCATGTGATTTCATTTTTATAAAAGGCACTGAAATATTCAGCAAATACATATTTTTTATTTGTCAAATATAATGTAATATACACATTTCAAATGTTTGATATATTTAAATTGTTTTGAGAAATTAATACTTTTATCGAGGATGCATTAAAGTGATCAAAATTGCCAGAAAATACATTTATAATTTCAAATGTTGTTCTTTAGTATTTGTCAAAGAATTATAAAAAAATATTTTAACAACAGTAAACGACCAAATTACACATGAGGAAGTTATTACAAACACTCGTGAGTTCTGAGTAAAAGTGTACTATTAATCTCATACATTGTCTTATGAAGCATGATGCTAATGTTTGCGCTAATGCAGCTGCAGAACAGGTGCAATTCTTCTTCATAAAGCATTTTGTCATAATACTTCACGCAAGGCTGCAAAAAATTTTTTTGTTGTATTTATTTAGAAATAATTTTGATAATAGTTGGGTAAATGTATACTGTGATTGAAGTGCTGTGGCTTGGTAAACGTTTTATTGCTAGTATAAAAGCTGATAATGGCTGAATAAAAACAATACCAGTCTCATACCTGGCGGAGGTGTGAAAGGTTCTGTTTCCTTAAACTACTTTGTCATGCATTTCTTTATTTCAACACATTTACAGTTAAATACTAGTATTTTTAATTTGTGATTATTCATAATTAATCACAGTCCATGACTAATTAACGCAATTCATTTTTATATATATATATATAGCAAAAACTATAGCAATGTGGAAATATGTTGTTGTTTAAATAAACAGATATAAGGTCTTCTCCAACTTTTCCCCAAAGATGCAAAGGCTGACAGAATGTCAAAGCAAGGTCATGTAACCACAGGCTTCCTAAAAATCTCCTGATTCCAAATTGTCCAGTCGCTGCAGGAATATCATGGCCTGCCGCCTTGTAATGCTAAGCCCAAGGTGACTCTGTGACCCAGCTTATCAGTTGCGGAACTGCAGGCCTGAGCCTCCAGTGGGCTGCCTCAGGAGAACATGTTTTATAGCCCGTGCCGGTGTTAGGCATTTGTCATTTAAGGCTGCTTGTCAGGACCTTGACTTGGCTGATATAACCTTATATGCGTGGTCCCCATCCATTTTGCAGCCCGAAGATGGGCTCCATTTCCTAGAAAATTCAACTGTAAATTGCAGTAGGGTTATAAATAACCGAGCAGTCATATTGTTGAAATATATACTGTAGCTAATGAGAAAATCAGTTTACAAATATACTTATTGTGTCCAGTTGTTTATTCAGACTACTATTGTTTTAGCTAGGCCACGGTTTCATTGGCTATTTTTCACTGTAGTTGCACTGTAAACGTGTATGGATCACTGTGCTCCACGTAGGCCAGGTCTTCTGATTATAATAGAGGTAAACATAGCCATTGATTAAGAATTTGGCCGATGACATAAGACGCATAGATTTTCAGCTTTCCGGTTAAAGCCCTGTACATTCAAATGCTTAATTTTTATAGGCAGTGCACATTGACAAAAGTGTCTAGTTGTTATATATTTGGCAAGTACTTTGAGTCTGAGAGAACATGTCAATAGTAATCCTGATATTGATAGCAGTCCTATAAGAGATGTTACTTGCCCGAGCTAACATCTATGTGATCCTCTAAATCATAATTACATTACTATTGACAGGCCCTTGACAATAGTCACATTACTATTGATAGGTTGCTGTCAATATTATGTTCTCAAATGAAACATATTCATTCATAACTTGTAAACTGCTCAATAAAAGCCTATGACTAGAACATGGAAAAACTGTATCCCCAGAGTGGCCAGCCAGAATGATTTCTCTCTCCTGTCCAAGTGCTGCCGTGCAGTGAAGGAATTTTTCCTTAGCTGAGAAACTATTGAACTGGTTTGTAAACCACGACACGTACGAAACATAATCCATGGCCTAAAAGGGGAAGTTTTGACTGAGAATACAATGAGCGTAACTTCAGTTTCCAACATGTTTTTAAAGCAGATAATTTTTCAACTGATTCATGAAATCTTGCATCCGTTTTATTGTCCATTTAAGTTTCATTCTTAAATAGGTGAAGGTTTTAGACACAGATGAACCTGAAGTATTGAAAAAAAATACATTCCTTAAAGATTTGGAGATGCTTCTTGCAATTTTCATGAGCCAATTTATTTCAGATATTGTCCAAATCCAGTCCTAAGCTAAGAGGTGGTCACCGCAGCTCCTGGCTCTCATTTTTTAACCATCACGTTTAAAGAGATAAACTCAGCCCGATACAAACGCATTCCATGAAAAATTGCCAAACGTCACAGTTCTTAGATCCCTTATAAATAGCCGTCAAAGTAAAGTAGTTCCGCATAGCGGATGTTTACTGCCTTTCCAAGCCTGTGCTGTTGGGATAATCTCCTGTGATGTGATTTGTCCTCATACTGAATCTCGAGAGGGAACAGCGTAAGACCTCCTGTGCCTCTGCCCTGCACAGCTAAAAGGGAATTTAGGACGGGTTTTACATGTGAAAAGTGATTTCAACTCAAATGCAAAAATGCATAACCATTTTCTTCTTCTGCTTGTAGCTGGAGCTGGAGGTGACAAGCCTTTCGCCAAGGTTGGCCAAGCCCTTTATCTCGAGTTTTGAGAATCAGTCAGCTGGATGCTTTTGAAACTGGATAGTGCACTGGAACAGCTTGTTTGGTCACAGTTTACCCAATGTTTCCAGCATTTCAAGCCTGGGCTCTTAACCCCTGTGGAACCAGAACTCAAGGCCCTTCTCCAGCTCCTCCTGTGGAGGTTCACCGTCTACTCTAACAGTGCCACCGTGGGCCAATCACTGCTCAATATCCGGTACAAGAACGCTCTGATCCCGGGACAGAAGAACCGGCCCATGAGCCGGCCACAGAAGTTCTGGTTCGCTTTGCTGACGGTTGGCGAAAAGTGGCTAAGAGAACGCTCCCATAGCTTGTTCCTCAACCACCCTGCAGAATCCAATGCACGCAAGGTACTCAGCATCTTGACGGGCCTTACCAAAGTGGCCAGCCTGGTCAACTTTCTACTGTTCCTCCAAAGAGGAACCTATCCGACACTAACCGAAAAGTTGCTGGGAGTGCAGCCCATCTTCAGTCGACCCCAGGGACCACGAGACATCAACTTCCAGTTCTTGAACCGGGAGCTGTTGTGGCATGGCTTTGCTGAGTTCCTCATCTTCCTGCTGCCTCTCATAAACGTGTGGAAGCTGAAGGCCAGTGTCACCGCTCTGTTATCCCCTCTGAAGGAACTGAGAGGAACGGAAGATTCAGAGGAGACCCTCTGCACCGAATGCACTGTCTGCGGGGAGTGGCCCACAATGCCCCATTCAGCTGGATGCAAACACGTGTTCTGCTACTACTGCCTCAAGAGCCACACGATCGCTGACATCTACTTTACCTGCCCCAAATGTGGTGTAGAGACTGGAACGATAGAGCCAGTCAGGCTTCATGTAGGAACAGAGTTGCATCAGAGTTGAGACTTTGCCTCAAATAGCCTTCTGATTGACTTGGGATACACATACGGCAGGAGAACTTCACACCAAGTTGAACGTTTGAGTCTATCACAGAGATTGGTTGATGAAAGCATGTGCCTTCTTCTGAAACGAGAGTATTTGTTGCCATATGAAATATGCAGAATTTTGTACAGAGAGACAAAGTTAATGATGTAAAATTCTAAAACAACATAATTTGTGTCACTAATTTATTCAGCTTCATTAAAGTTTGATAGAAACTGTGTATCAGAGGTCCACTTTTCTGCGTTCTTGGATTGAGCACTGAGCAAATGAATAAACATCAAAACAAGCCTTTGCTCAACTGCCTGCACGATCCAATTTCCCTCATCCCCTATGAAGGGAGAAATTTGCACAAGATCAAGGAGAGGCCATGATAGCACCAGGGGGTAGTTGGGTTAGATGCAGATTGACAGGCATCCCATCATAATCTCCATGGCCCTTCTTAATACTTCAGTAAACTGTAACAAACCAGAGCAGGACCGATGCAAGTTTCAGGCATATTATACTCTAAGCCTAATAATGACTGCAAAGATGGGTATTTATTCTGCTGTTAACTCTCTCCAGTGAGCCATGCCTCAGGCCAAACACATCCAAATGGACTCAGACCTGCTGGAAACTCACACTTCAGGGTGTTTTTCCCCCAGACCACATTGCTTTAATTGCCCATTGTAAAGGCAATCAGTCACTTCTCTGGGCATGAGGGGTCTAGTGGTTTGCAAGATTTTGTCATTTTTTGAAATCGTTACTCTCAAGTACACCATGACAAAGAACTGAAAATTGGGAACATGGCACACCGGTCTACACACATGTGGGTTCATTGACGTTATTATTCATATGGTCAAATAAAAGGGACCACCTAGAAGTGTAGCTCTCACTATATACAGAACTATCCAAGTTTACTTTTGCACTAGGTTAACAATGTTCAAAAGATAGTTAATGTGTTTATACCCTTGTTTTGTTTCATAGGATTAAAGGAATTTGCCACCACTATTCTGGAAATGTTGGGTAATAGTTGCCAATTTACAATATAAACAACATATGTTCTGGTGTTTTTCACATAGATCGGGTCCAGGGAACATCTGTCCTTCAAAATACATTTGTTTAATGACTTCAAAAGCATCCAAATATAATCATGTAAAACACTCGACCAGACACAATAGACTATTGTATTATATATTTATGTAGTTGACATTTGCTTTCTGTTAAGCTATATTAATTTATTTTCTGAATGTATTATTATTATTAATTATACATAATGTCGATAGATTTGTTCTTAGTTTATTATTCTTCCCCTACCGATTTACTGATAGTAATTTGTTTTAAGCATTAATTTAAAGTTTTCAAATAAAGGACGATACAGATAGCTATATATTTTTGTATATAATATTTATCAAAGCTTCAATCACATGAACATCACAGTGAGTTACATGCAAATAATGTGTATCATTTGTAACGAGTCGGCCTTTATTTTACACTTCATCTTCTCCAAATCTCATTTACGCTCAGGGTTACACTGTCTCCAATCAGCAATAAAATCTGCAGACTTTGACACCATTTACTTTGCCAATTGCCCACATGCCTATTTTTTTACATACATGCTGGGTGTTACTGTGGACAAGGCCAGATTCACACTTTGATGAGTGATCCCACTCATTACAATCGACAAATTCTTGATCCTTTGATGTCAGGCGTTGAGTTCTCTGATTAACAGGTTTGGAAATAAAGAGCTCTATTTTAGTCTGCATAATACTAGTACTTACCCTTTGCAGCTATTCTTTACTTAATTAAATAGTAGCTTATAGCTTACTGAAAGACCTACTCTATTTCATATCTGAGTTTTAATACAAGTGTCTGTTTGGAAGTCATTAAAACAAATAAAACTTCTGAGATAAAATACTTCAAGCAGTTCATTGCCATGTGTTGCTCTAGACTCCTATCTAAATGTTTATGGTTAAAAAGCAAATCTAAACCGCTACTGGACAAACTTGTCAACAGTGGCCAATTATCTGTGTTTCTTCACTGTTGGAAGGGCATTTGCACTCTAAACCGGGAATGTGGGGAATCAATGAGACAAAAAAGATGCATTTCCTGACACCCACTGATTTCTCAACATAAATGGTTCTGTTTTGACCAGGGAAACAAACAGCCGTCTGTATCTCTTGCCGTAATTGGCCCAGTTTCTCACTTCAGTCAAACTTCCAAACATTGCAGCATACCTCTGAAATACATAATTGCGTTGATATATTATAAAATTGCATAATTGCATTGATGTATTACCTTAAATCTGCACAATATTGAAAGTGTTTTCTTCAACTATAGGCACTTTTGGCCATATGAACTATGAAAAATGTATCTCCCTTAAACATACTTTTAAACAATTAAACAAAACTAACAAAAACATGTTCTGACAATGTTTTTCTAACAGTTTTTTAATGTTTTAAAAACTTTTTTTATTTGGTTACATACAAATATTAATGGGACATTCCATTTTATAATTTGCAAACAATAAGGTAATGTAATTTTCGAATACACATATAATTGGATGGATGTGTGTTATAATATGTGTGTGTGTGTGTGTGTGTGTGTGTATGGTGTGGTGTTGTGTGTGT